>CM055902.1:47653483-48253483 GCA_029582155.1 Panopea generosa | reverse complement strand
TTAGAGTTTGATTAAGACCGGGAGAAGTGAGAGAAATTCGGGAGAACTGACTATGTCTCTATCAGTATGTTGTATTTAATCTTTGTTCTTTATTAGCATAAAAAAGATGCTAAATAATCAATCAATCAATCAATCACAATTGTTCTTTATTGACTATCATTTCTGTTCTGTTGATTCAGTGGCAGTGTGGGAGCAGGAGTATATTTAAAACATTATTTTAAATATCTTTCTCTTGTTTTCTAATTATTGCTGTCACAACATACAATAACGGCAATGCCAAGCCTAAAAAGCTATTCAATCTATCCAAGAGAACTTGGCAATATGATAAATGAATGCAATTTATGATAGCCTTCAAATATCTAGAAAGTGCAACTAGTCAACTATATTTCAAATATTAAAAAAACACCACATAACTCATCTAAATTGTTGTTTTCAATACTATATTTAAATCATGCCAAAATATACGCTGAAACTACACAACCAAAAAGCAATGTTTATTACTATAATAATACCCCACCCACATTTTTCTTTACCATAAACTCAATTTCAATGTCAACTCTCACGTTTTCACAGAAGAAAATTTATATACATACAGTTCCAATTATTGAAAATCTACGAAATACTTATAAAATTACCAGAACCTAACGCTGACATTTTACATAACGTGATCGATCGCAAATTATCCGCAAAAACATTACCAGATTTTAGAAACCGTTACCATTTTGGCAAAGGGAGGTAATTTTATACTCTTCATAATGGAGAATTTGAGAAACACCCGCAAATTACGTCATCGTCTTTTTTTTAAGTCTTTGCTGGGGTAGGTGGTAAGAAACTTGTTTACCTTGGGCGTAGATATCCGACCAATCAGAGCGATTATTAAAAATAGATTACTTTATATTCAAAGCTATCCACCAATCACATTAGAGGAATTAAAATAGATAAATGAATATGCATGAAAGGTTTACCGAAGTCGCATTATCGGGCAAGTGGTATGATAAACACTGCAGGGGTCAATTGTTTATACTGATTATTTACGGTCTTTAAACAACAGTTTGACCTGTGTCATTTCAATAGAAATATTTGCAGACCTGTGTATTGTGAAAACTAGCTTGTCCGATTTTTTAAGACAAGCCCGACGGGCAAGTAACTTTGAAAAAGGCACATGCCCGGATCTAGATTTGACAAGCCCCGGGCATCGGGCTATCCTATTCTTGGAGCACTGTTGGTAGGAAATATCTTGAACAGAAAATCGAAACAATTTCGAGAAAAAAAAAAGGTTTTGTAGAACAAAATTCGGTTCAAAGACAGAAGTGCCAGTGATTTAATAAGCTCTGCCACAAGGCATAAAATTTTAATACGCTTATGCAGCACAAGACATTTTTTTTATGAAAACAACTATCCATCAAATTTTAATTACACTGCCGTCTGACATCTCCCCTTACCCCATATATTTATTTCTGGAAAGCCCCAACACAGATGGACTATAATGTCATTAGTTCAAACAAGAAATTCAAATGGGCTTAAGTCACCCTTATTTACCTGTAGTTTGTTTTCAGATTTTGAAAGCAACAATATGTTAAAGATGAAAAATATGAGAATATTTCCTTATTACTTTATTAAACAAAAAACTCAGAGGAGTTCAATCTTCACTGAGTTCCTATAGCATTCGAATATAAAAATTGGAAGTCCCACTGGGGCCAATGAACTTTTGTTTCTTTATTCATACAGACTAAAAACCACTTCTAATACTGAACTTTATTACCTGAAATTTTGAAAAAATACGAACTGATAACCTCATTGTCAAAATTTTAACAGTTGAGAGTACGCTTCATACAAAATTTGTTGCACTGTCAAGCATTTTTTTTCTTGTACCAACCTTCCTGCTCCTTTCCAAATGTTTTCTGATGTTGACAGCCTTCTTGATCAAGTAATACAAATCCTCTGGGATCTCTGATGCAAGACCTTTACTCTTCAAGATTCTCAAAATCTTGTTTCCAGTAACAAAACGTACTTGGGCCACACCGTGAGAATCTCGCAAGATAACACCTAAAAAAATTTTTTTTTCAATATTTAAACAAGTTAAGCATATTTTATATATACAAATTTTAAATATATTTGATGAATAACAAAGTATAATTTGGGTTATCCTGTGAAATATATATGTTCTCAAAATTATTATTGTGTAACAAGATAAAATATTAATCTGTGATATCTGATATATATTATATTAGATAATCAACTAGTTTAATATGTTATTTAAAATACATGTTATTGCTTCTGTATTATTGTATGTTAATTAATGTGTTTGATGTATCTTTGTATTTATGACAAATATATTATCACAAATAAATCAATCAATCAAAATAAGCAAGGGCTGATCAGACCAGTCGGTTGCCAGTCTGACTCAATACAGGGAGTTTGAATCCCGACCAGTCTTGGTGGAGATCTATATAACATTGTGTAATGTCATTCGTCTCACTCAGGGCTGTTCCATTTAAACATACATCCCACCCATGGACGGCAAAATAATAAACTTCTAAGGTGGGAGGGTTTTTCAAAAAGGGGGACCTGATAAAATGAATTTAAAATATAAAGGGGGAGGGTCCAATTTCAAAGTGCCTTCCATGGGTGGGTTGTATGTTTAAATGGAACAGCCCTCAATGCCGATTTAAGTGGGAAAGTTCTCAATTTGATCAAGTACTGGTTAACAGTCCTAAATACCAAGAAAGAGTGGTTAGGTTAACTGATCATCTGCTAGATAAAATGAAGCTAAATAGCCTAAACAAACAGATAAACAAAGTTAAATAAATAATCCTGTATGGATGGTGCAAACAAGTGTTGTCTATAATCTTTATTTTATACCACAATTTCCTTTTTATTGCCATTTTTGCGTAACATTTACAACTAGGATTCAATGGAACATCAAACCATGACTTCAAGTAACTATGGCAATTATTTAGTTTAACTACATTTCAGATCAATACACAATAATGGGAATAGAAACAGTTGGGCAAAAATTTCACTCAAAATATTTGGAGCGTATTGGGTTCAAAATAACAAATTAATTTTTTACTCGCCTTACGTAAAACTGAATCCCCACCAACAACCCAAACAGATACTGTCAAAATTTTAAAAATACAAATTATCTATCTTAAAAAAGAAAATACTGTAATTACCGATCTGTGATGGAGTCAATCCCTTCTTAGCAAGCTTTCCAATCTGTTCCTGAACATCCTCTGATGTAAGCTTCAACCACTGTATAAGTACAACAAATAATTGAAATGTTATATTTCAAACAATAGGTGCTTATTTTTAAAACTACAACACATCGCTAACTTATCTAAAGTAGCTCACCTGTTACAAAGAAAACAATGTAAATAATGCATTTTTTTTGATAATGCAAGAACCAGCCATTTAGATTTTGTCAATTGAGATATTATGAATAAACTACAAGTTGAACACAATTTTTGATAATTCAATGCCAACATTTTTTCATTCAATTCGGTCAGTTCAAGAACCTGTCCAAGATATAATGGTTGGTTATACAATAACTGTGATAGTTTTGACGATGATTAAATTGAAAACTGCATACATGTGCTCGAGTGCACACAAGGTCCAACGATGCAAAATAATTTAGTATGATGATTCAAAGGTCACAACTCCCAACAATATTTAAGCAATTTGGCCAGTTCAAGATCTCTTCCGAGATATACAAGTTGTACTACTTGGTGAAGATGATTAGACATATATCTTTGTCATTTGTTTCGATCAACAACCAGGGTTGCTGTGTTACGAGGTTCCAATTTGTCAATCATATCAAATTACACAAAATCATGTCAGTAGATTTACTTACAGTTGGGACAGATCTTCTGTATGGGAGAGCTGATTGGGAAATACCCTTTCTGAAAATTATAAACAGTAATGTTAGCATTTTCTTATTAAAAAACTAAGTAACAAGTAAAATTACCTCCATGTCAAATTATATTTAACAAGAATCAAGTGCTACAGATAAATTGCATAATTTAACATCCAATTCTGTTGGAGCGTAGTAGTAATGCAGGGAGGCGTTGGTATGAAGCAGGATGGTAAAAATAAAATAAGCAAATAATTACATCAACAATCAGTGGGTTTTTTTCACCCTCCCTTTTTTGGGTCTGAAGTTCCGCATTCCCCTCCCAATGTAAGACTCCCGCCCCACCCAATTGTTTTTAAGTTGTGTTTATGATAATGCCCGTTACACAGATTCAAACAATGAAAAACATGGATGTTAACCTGTAAATTGTTTAATCATACTGTTTGCATCATTTTGTCCCCCTCCCCCAATCCCATACCCCTCTCCAAAAAAAAAAAAATTGTCCTGAACTAGAAGTTAATCATGTTATATGCCTTTAAAAGCAATACAATCATGTATTAGCAGTGGTTATTATAAACTTCCAACAAATATCAAACAAGTCTTCATGTATGATATATGTAATTAAAATTACCTCCATGTCAACTTATATTAAACAAGAATCAAGTGCTCCAGATAAAATGCATAATTTAATGTCCAATTATGTTGGAGTGTAATAGTAATGCAGGGAAGCAAAGTAAGTTAGTACAGTTAAGAAATTATGTAGATTCTAGTTTCATCAACTTTCTGTCACAATAAGCACTGGTGAAACAACTTCTAAAGATTCCAGATCTTGCTTAGACCAAAGAAACCTTATCATATGCCATGTTTTTACTACTTTATTTGTAGAAATATTTAATAAAAGATATTGTGCTATTATTCGTTCCTAGTTTCATTTGTAAACCAGTATGAACTATGCTTTCATCAGCTACTTCGAAAGAAATGAAACAGTATTTCGAATAACAAATTTTAAATTAGAGTAAAAATATCTTCAGAAAATGTACATTATAATGAAAAAGAAAATAAACGGGCTTATACAAATGTTACCCCACCCACCCACTTGTCTGCCGTTTCCCACGTGGTTTTGGACCAACTAAGATCGTTATATTACCTGCTTTTAAGATGTTTTTACATAGTAATTGTATTATTTTTACGGTATAATATTTGGTGAAATATGTGATGAGTCGAATTCTGTATTCTTAGTTAAATTGAAGGATATTTATGACCATACCCTGGATTGTGCATGCGACCCATGGTGGCAAATTTGTTGAAAAGAACCCGGATGAGGAAATTGCCAGATAGGTGCTGTCGTAAATATTACTAACCGTAAAAAACACACAAAATGCCCAAATATGTCGGCTCGTTAAGTTTGCGTCAATAATATTTTAATGGAGATTTCCTAACTTGGGCTACGCGCCTAGGTTAGTCTTAAATAGATTTCCGCTTAAAGCAACATATTTTGTAAAATGAGTCACGTGATTTAATTTTGATTTCAAATTGATCTGTTAAAAACAGGGGCGGATCCAGGATTTCAGTTTAGAGGGGCTCAACACAATATCTGAACGGACACACATGTTTTTTTTTTTCAGTAGAGGTATGTGAATTTTAATAAAATATAGGAGCTTATGGGGGTGTACGCGTTTTTTTAAAGAGTAGATCCGCCATCGGTAAGGCTTACATGTAGTAAAAATGTTTCATCTTAGAACGAGTCCGAATGACATCAAGCAGTATTTAAGTGCTGTCTATTTTTAGAGTGGGGATTTTGTTTCAAGTTTACCACAATTTGAATATTGATTTTAGTCACGTTTTGGTGGATTTGACATACCAAACCATTCGAATTTATTTATTAATGATAATGAGATCCTTTTTTATCCTTTTTAATAATTATTTTATTTTTTAAGACATTTATAGTGTTTATCCTGATATACTCCCTTTAAGCTCTAGATGCCTTTCTGCAATGAATCTCTATTGTAATAAAGCAGCGGCATAGATACATCTATAATATACGGCACTGAATAAAGTGATACCAACGTAAAATTAAATTTCAATTTTGATAATTTTATTGCAAATTTTACATGTGTAAAACATAAATTTTTAACAAAAAAGGAATCTCATTAAAATCAGATCAGCTTTGAAGCTTCCATACTCTACGCATTGAGATTGCATAAATAACGAATCAAATGCCAAATGGTCGGGCTACTAGTTTTAACAAATATTATATGAGGTGAATTAGAACGTTGTGTTCAAACTTGTACATTACTTTATCATCACCCATCCCCACCGTCACTAAAAGACCCCCCATCCCCCCCCCCCCCCCCCAAAAAAAATAAAAAAATAATAAAACAACTAAAAAGACAACATCAAACAAACTAACAACAACAGCAACAACAACAACAACAACAACAACAACAACAACAACAAACAAAACAAAACATATACAAAATCAACAACAGCAACACACATATAATAAAACAACAAAAACACAACAAAACAACAACAACAAGATTACAAAAACAAAATTTTAAATAATTGACATTTATTTAAAAATGATTTTCATTTAGTCAGCGTAACTTATCTTAACTATATATGGTATCAGTATTGCAAGGTGCTCAATATCTCTAAGTAGTGCGATCTTGTAACGGAAGCGTACAGTGCCTGTTAGAGATCACATAGTCATTGACCAACACACAGGTACAACATAAGGTCAAACATGCTTTTTATATATACTGAACGGAGCAGCTAATTCGCCACTTTTGACTATCGCGCGAAAACCGAAAGACTACAAATTTCAATAATTTTGAAATTACTCCAATTTATGTCAGATTTAATAATACTGACGTAGGCATTGTTATCTTAAATATTCTTTCTTATTCAAGTCCAAATAACAAGGAAATTGCTGCGATACATTTTGAGAAAATGCATTAAGTGTGAGGTAAAAATAAAACCCAAAATGTCTAGTAGCGGGTTAGCTATTCCGTTCAGTATATACCTGTTTCGTGCACATTCGGAATAAAATAGTGTGGAAAGAAACTTCTGTCAATTTGAGATATAAGCGCAATTCAACACCAACGTTAAATTATAAGAATAAATTGTTTTTAATACATATACACCAAGCTTTACTAAAAATAAGTATTTAAAAGAAATACATTTTACAGGGCCATTATTGGTGATTTATGATTTATGAACACCCCCCCCCCCCCCCCCCCCCCCAGTTATTCGCTAGAAATTATGCATATAATGTCTAACCGGAGCAGTTCGATGACATTATTTCAGAGTAGATTCCCGTTCTATTATTAAAATTATCAATATATAAATTATTGATGCATGTTTCATTTACCGTATACTCTGTTTTAATCGGACATACCAATACGTTCATATAACGAGAAAATATTGATTACTTATTCGTTGTTGTTGTATGGTGTTTAATGTCTCTTTCAATTTTATTTCTCGGACATATCGCGACAGTGTCTGCTTGATACTTCATTCTGAGCGCTCTCACACTGGAGTTCATGCTTTTATATTCCACCTAGTCACCTATACATTATACTGACACCCGGCCGATCAGGCCTAGAACTGTCCTCTTAATGCTGTCCTTCTGAGATTATTTTGTTCAAAGTATAATTATAATCTACTAAAATATACTTTTATAAATACACCAGGCCACAGTACAGTATATCAACACATTGATATTTATCATAGAATTAACCAGGTTTTTGACGCCAAACAGCTCACACCTATAGTATTTGGGGACATATCTAAAGCGTTTGATAGAGTGTTGTACAAGGGTTTGCTTTTTAAATTGAAGCAAAATGGTATCAATGGTAAAGTCTTATCTTGGTTATCAAGTCATATAGAAATAAGGATTCAACAAGTTTTTTTATATATAGGAACGTCTTCTTCTGATATTAGAGAGTAATAGCAGGTGTTCGTTCCTCAGCGGTCTGTTTTAGGACCAATGCATATACTTGTATATAATATATATTTAATATATGACATTGCTGATAATATGCTAAGTATCGTTCGATTATTTGCGGATGATAGTTCACTTACAGTATCAACGTCTAATATAGATGATATGGAAGGCTTTCTTAACCATGATTTATCCTTTATTTCAGAATGGTCTAAACGGTGGTTAGCTCAATTGAATCTCAATAAAACGGAAGAATCTTTAAAAAACCAAATCCGGCGACCAAAAAATTATCATGATAATATTCAGTTAACATTCATTGAGCATCATAAACACTTGGGCTTAACCCTAATTTAAAACGGAAAATAGCACACTCACGTAGATAAAACAGATGCTTCAGCCTCTAAAGTTTTAGGTTTAATGACATCTTTAAAATTTAAACTGCATTTGTAAATAGAAAAAAAACTCAAACTAAACCAAATTTATATTTCTTACATGCGTCCAATATTAGAGTATGCTGTTGTTGTTTGGGATGGTTGTGCTAATTATGAAAAAAAAACAACAAAAAAAACAACAAAAAAACAAATTAGAAAAACTCCAACATGAAGCCGTCCGCATTGTAACAGGGTTCATTCGTTCAGTTTCAATATTTAATTTCATGAAAGAAATGTGCTGGATTTCATTGTCAGATCGCAGGAAACTACAAAAAATAGGGTTTGTTTATAATTTAAAAAATGGTTTAGTTCCAGATTTTTATACTGGCCTTCTTCCCCCAACTGTAAAAATATAAATCCATATAATCTCAGAAACTTGGACAAGTTTGAAATATTTCAAACAAGAACAGTTATATTCTCCGATTCATTTTTACCATCGTCTATTAAACTATGGGACGAATTATCACCCGAAATACGACATTCCGAATTACTTGATATAACAAACACCTTATAAACTCGTTATTTCATAGAACAGAGGTTCCAACATACTATTCTTTTGGTACCCGATCATTGTCGGTCTTACAGTCACGTTTGCGTAACATTTGTAGCGATTTAAATACCGACTTATTTTTAAATTATTTACGTATTTCTTGTGATTGTGGTATGGAAAAGGCAAAATTGAAGCAAGAACACAATGAACATTTAATTAGATGAGTACATAAGTTTATTAAAGAGAGTGGACACTTTCGACCACATATACCACCTAACGATTAAAGTTAAAATGCTATTTGGTTGATATGTACATGTATTCTCTTCTATCTTTCCACTAGTATCCTTTAAAATTACCTTTTATCTTCTGTTTGATCAATGCACTAAGCATTTCGCACTTCGTTGCTTATTCTTCCCATTGTTTACATGTATATTGTTTATTATTCAGAGAATATGTTTGTTTTCGCTTTTAAACCATTGTATTTGTTTATAAAAGTATAAGTTTCAAATAACATTTTAGCCATGCATTAATTCTATGTAATATTGTATTTAGGGAAGGGTCGTAACTAACGTTGTAAGAACTTGTGACCCGACCCAATTGTAAATTTATTATAATAACATGTGTTTAAACTAAATGACAACAAAATAATGCAACACTTAAAAATTCATAACGATGTAAATAGCTATGAGTTTATTTTTTATTAAAACACAAAGCATGCAATCTGCTTCAATCTACTTTGAGTCTTGTTGGGTATAGGGAACTATTAAATGGCTTTGTTATCGCCATCGAATTCCAATTTATCCATTCACCGGTCCGGCGGTTAGTAAAAAGAATAAGTGTCAAATCTACGATGACACCAGACTTTATATTGTTCCGTTTTTAAAGCAGGTTACTGTTTTTGGCACGACTACATGTTCTGGTATTGAATTTTAATCTCTCCGTTGTCTTCTATATTCCAGAGTAGGCAAGTTCAGTTGTTCTAATCTCTGCCTTTAATCCAAACCACGCAACTCCAGTATGAGATGGATAGCTCTACGCTGGACATTTTCAACAAGTGTTGGATACCAGATAATGTTACCATAGTCTGAATGAGGCCTAACCAGTGCTTAATATAATCTGAGAAAGAGATCTTAAATAAGTCCTACATTACTATTTGATTCGTTAACAACACAGTTTACATTCTGTTCAAATGTCTAAATGTTAGAAAACAATATATCAAGGTCCTTTTCATTACCCTGAACTACTATGTCAGAGTACTTGTCCACATTGTCAAACATACGATATATGAAATCAGTAGACTATCGCACCAGTCATGTATGTATGATGTAACACGACATGATAAATACTAGCCCAGCAGACTATCGCGCCAGTCATATATGTATGATGTAACACGACATGATAAATACTAGACCAGTAGACTATCGCACCGGTCATATATGTATGATGTAACACAACATGATCAATACTAGCCCAGTAGACTATCACACCAGTCATATGTGTATGATGTAACACAACATATCAATACTAGCCCAGTAGACTATCGCACCAGTCATATATGTATGATGTAACACGACATGATCAATACTAGACCAGCAGACTATCGCACCAGTCATATATGTATGATGTAACACGACATGATAAATACTAGCCCAGTAGACTATCGCACCGGTCATATATGTATGATGTAACACGACATGATAAATACTATCCCAGTAGACTATCGCACCAGTCATATATGTATGATGTAACACAACATGATAAATACTAGACCAGTAGACTATCGCACCGGTCATATATGTATGATGTAACACGACATGATAAATACTAGCCCAGTAGACTATCGCACCAGTCATATATATATGATGTAACACGACATGATCAATACTAGCCCAGTAGACTATCGCACCGGTCATATAGTGTATGATGAAACACAACATGATCATTACTAGCCCAGTAGACTATCGCACCGGTCATATAGTGTATGATGAAACACAACATGATAAATACTAGCCCAGTAGACTATCGCACCGGTCATATAGTGTATGATGAAACACAACATGATAAATACTAGCCCAGTAGACTATCGAACCGGCCTTTTATGTATGATGTAACACGATATGATAAATACAAGCCCAGCAGACTATCGCACCAGTCATATATGTATGATGTAACACAACATGATAAATACTAGACCAGTAGACTATCGCACCAGTCATATATGTATGATGTAACACGACATGATAAATACTAGACCAGCAGACTATCGAACCGGCCTTTTATGTATGATGTAACACAACATGATCAATACTAGCCCAGCAGACTATCGAACCGGCCTTTTATGTGTGATGTAACACAACATGATAAATACTAGCCCAGCAGACTATCGCACCAGTCATTTATGTGTGATGTAACACAACATGATAAATACTAGCCCAGCAGACTATCGCACCAGTCATTTATGTGTGATGTAACACAACATGATAAATACTAGCCCAGCAGACTATCGCACCGGTCATATATGTATGATGTAACACGACATGATAAATACTAGCCCAGTAGACCATTGAACCGGCCATTTATGTATGATGTAACACGACATGATAAATACTAGCCCAGCAGACTGTTGCACCAGTCATATATGTATGATGTAACACGACATGATAAATACTAGCCCAGCAGACTATCGAACCGGCCTTTTATGTATGATGTAACACAACATGA
The DNA here is from genome assembly GCA_029582155.1 of Panopea generosa. Classification (NCBI taxonomy): domain Eukaryota; kingdom Metazoa; phylum Mollusca; class Bivalvia; order Adapedonta; family Hiatellidae; genus Panopea; species Panopea generosa. Next base: position 48,242,042 of record CM055902.1, on the reverse strand, counting down.
TCAATACTAGCCCAGCAGACTATCGAACCGGCCTTTTATGTGTGATGTAACACAACATGATAAATACTAGCCCAGCAGACTATCGAACCGGCCTTTTATGTATGATGTAACACAACATGATAAATACTAGACCAGTAGACTATCGCACCGGTCATATATGTATGATGAAACACGACATGATAAATACTAGCCCAGTAGACCATTGAACCGGCCATTTATGTATAATGTAACACGACATGATAAATACTAGCCCAGCAGACTATTGCACCAGTCATATATGTATGATGTAACACAACATGATCAATACTAGCCCAGTAGACTATCGCACCAGTCATATATGTATGATGTAACACAACATGATAAATACTAGACCAGTAGACTATCGCACCGGTCATATATGTATGATGAAACACGACATGATAAATACTAGCCCAGTAGACCATTGAACCGGCCATTTATGTATGATGTAACACGACATGATAAATACTAGCCCAGCAGACTATTGCACCAGTCATATATGTATGATGTAACACAACATGATCAATACTAGACCAGTTGACTATCGCACCGGTCATATATGTATGATGTAACACAACATGATCATTACTAGCCCAGCAGACTATCGCACCGGTCATATAGTGTATGATGAAACACAACATGATAAATACTAGCCCAGTAGACTATCGAACCGGCCTTTTATGTATGATGTAACACGATATGATAAATACAAGCCCAGCAGACTATCGCACCAGTCATATATGTATGATGTAACACAACATGATAAATACTAGACCAGTAGACTATCGCACCGGTCATATATGTATGATGAAACACGACATGATAAATACTAGCCCAGTAGACCATTGAACTGGCCATTTATGTATGATGTAACACGACATGATAAATACTAGCCCAGCAGACTATTGCACCAGTCATATATGTATGATGTAACACAACATGATCAATACTAGACCAGTTGACTATCGTACCAGTCATATATGTATGATGAAACACGACATGATAAATACTAGACCAGTAGACTATCGAACCGGCCTTTTATGTATGATGTAACACAACATGATCAATACTAGCCCAGCAGACTATCGAACCGGCCTTTTATGTGTGATGTAACACAACATGATAAATACTAGCCCAGCAGACTATCGAACCGGCCTTTTATGTATGATGTAACACAACATGATCAATACTAGCCCAGTAGACTATCGCACCGGTCATATATATATGATGTAACACAACATGATAAATACTAGACCAGTAGACTATCGCACCGGTCATATATGTATGATGTAACACGACATGATAAATACTAGACCAGCAGACTATCGCACCAGTCATATATGTATGATGTAACACGACATGATAAATACTAGACCAGCAGACTATCGCACCAGTCATATATGTATGATGTAACACGACATGATCAATACTAGACCAGCAGACTATCGCACCAGTCATATATGTATGATGTAACACAACATAAGAAAATACTAGACCAGTAGACTATCGCACCAGTCATATATGTATGATGTTACACAACATGATCAATACTAGCCCAGTAGACTATCGCACCGGTCATATATGTATGATGTAACACGACATGATCAATACTAGACCAGCAGACTATCGCACCAGTCATATATGTATGATGTAACACAACATGATCAATACTAGACCAGTAGACTATCGCAACAGTCATATATGTATGATGTAACACGACATGATAAATACTAGACCAGCAGACTATCGCACCAGTCATATATGTATGATGTAACATAACATGATAAATACTAGACCAGTAGACTATCGCACCAGTCATATATGTATGATGTAACACAACATGATCAATACTAGCCCAGCAGACTATCGCACCAGTCATATATGTATGATGTAACACGACATGATAAATACTAGACCAGCAGACAATCGCACCAGTCATATATGTATGATGTAACACGACATGATCAATACTAGCCCAGCAGACTATCGCACCAGTCATATATGTATGATGTAACACGACATGATAAATACTAGTCCAGCAGACTATCGCACCAGTCATATATGTATGATGTAACACAACATGATCAATACTAGCCCAGTAGACTATCGCACCAGTCATATATGTATGATGTAACACGACATGATCAATACTAGCCCAGCAGACTATCGCACCAGTCATATATGTATGATGTAACACGACATGATAAATACTAGACCAGCAGACTATCGCACCAGTCATATATGTATGATGTAACACAACATGATCAATACTAGCCCAGTAGACTATCGCACCAGTCATATATGTATGATGTAACACGACATGATCAATACTAGCCCAGTAGACTGTCGCACCAGTCATATATGTATGATGTAACACGACATGATAAATACTAGACCAGCAGACTATCGCACCAGTCATATATGTATGACGTAACACAACATGATCAATACTAGCCCAGCAGACTATCGCACCAGTCATATATGTATGATGTAACACGACATGATCAATACTAGCCCAGTAGACTATCGCACCAGTCATATATGTATAATGTAACACAACATATCAATACAAGCCCAGTAGACTATCGCACCAGTCATATATGTATGATGTAACACAACATGATCAATACTAGCCCAGCAGACTATCGCACCAGTCATATATGTATGATGTAACACAACATGATCAATACTAGCCCAGCAGACTATCGCACCAGTCATATATGTATGATGTAACACAACATGATCAATACTAGCCCAGTAGACTATCACACCTGTCATATATTGTATGATGTAACACAACATGATCAATACTAGCCCAGCAGACTATCGCACCAGTCATATATATATATGATGTAACACAACATGATCAATACAAGCACACACTTTCGCACCAGTCATATATGTAAGATGCAACACAACATGACGCCGTATATGTCATTTCTAATACTTGTATACTCGAATATATTCATTAATGATTACACAACACTATTTGCTTGATAGTGTTTTTATAGTTGGCTGCCTTAACCCGCTTGTCAGACATTATCTGAATGTATTTAACCAATGAATAAGTAATGTATCACATGCATCTATACACTTCAGATTATAAAATATCACTTGAATGTAAAATAATGTATGTGCGTAGTTCATAAACTAAACTATAAGCTACAAAGCTATTGTATCAAAACAACTTTTGACATTTGATTGTGCTGTTCACTTGATACTGTTTTCAACATATGATATCTAAACTAGATAACTAGCCATAAACAATCCGACATTAAAAAACAATGGACATTTAGATTGGACAATATAAGGCTTGTTCCTAATAATTCCAAATCAGAAAATGTACACCACGTGGTATCAATACAGATCGTATCCCGTCTGGTATAGTTTTTGTGAGTTAAACACCAAATGACCAATGTTTCTAATACAGCTACATGCAACATAGCTTCGTGGATCACAACTGTGTAAACATCCCCTTCTCCGTGAGACCGATTGTAGCACCATCATACTCACAATCAAGTCCACTCCTTCCAAATCTTAGTTCTGCGAAGTCATAAGTTTTATCTTTTCCATTAAATATTTCTGGTCCTCTTTGTCGTCTTTTTCATGTGTAATGTGATCAGCAGTATCACCGTTTGAATCACATTTAACTTCACCTTTAGATATTCCACTGTTAAGCGCACTTGAGCAGTTGTTATTGTTACTAGCGTATCCAGCGCGTGGTTCGTCAGTTGAGAATATGTTCATAAACCCGGGAACCATTCCACCCAGGGCAAAGGACGCCATCGATGAAATTGCACACTTACCCTTTTTGAAATCTGAAAAAATAAAAAAGTAACTTTAAATCATCTTTTTAAACTCAAATACAGACTATTTTTCTTTTCTGAATAAATAACATTATTAATTGAGCCGAATGTTCTGTTATACAAAATATCTCTATAAAAGATCATTTTGACCTTTATAACCGCTGTGTACGATTCACTGATTGGCTGATATTTCATCAGTTGCTTGCGTTTTTGAGTGGCGTAAATATGATGTGAGGCAAATGATAAAAATAAAGCATCGTTACAAATTATTCTTCCGTGAGGTCGAAATAGTGTGTGTTTATCTAAATATTTATATGTTTTTTTCCATGGGATCTACTATACTAGTAGACATAACACAAAACAACCAAACGTTCCGCTTCTTTTAAATGAAGCTGTTTTTCTTATCTTTGATTTTACATATTCTTAACCCATCCTGAACAGACCAATTCTACTTTCCGTCTTTGCTTCCAATGGAGTTTTTTAACGAGAATGTCATGACATAACTATCTTACTTCACGTGTAAATACATAGTTTAGTTTAAACATATTTTTCTTCAACATGAAAATATGTTGGGCTACAAGTTCTTTCAACATAAGGTCCGGCCTGTTTAGGTTTTATGACTTTTACGAAGTCCCCCCCACTCAACCACCCGAGTCGGTGCTCCAATTATTCCGAGGCAATTGCCTGCTGCCCCCAGTGTAGTTGTGGGCCTGGTAGGTATTTATAATTAAGCACAATTAGAGTATGCCAGTAATTTAATCAAACTAGGTTATACATTTCTGAACAATGCATATAATATACATGTACCTGCATGGACGTGTTGTTGAATCTTCCGCTGGGGAATTCCTTCATTCAGACAGAATCTTTCAATCTTCTTCAGGTGATGCTGCCATTGTTATAGAAGACAAAGAATCAATACATAAACAACTGAGGTGGGAAATGGTTTCAGTTATATTTTTTATTATTAATTGTACTGAGTATTGTTCCTTTAAAGTTGCTGTTATATATCAAAGATTTACGGTCACGTGTTCCTCTAAGGAGGATCAGCTGTAAAGTTAATTTCACTCTTAAGCATTCTAGTAATAATAAATTTGATTAAATACAAAGGCGGTAATTTTTACAAAAACAATATTCTTGATTGTCACTTAGGGGGCAACGCATAATAAGAACAATTTCAATGTGAAAGAATACAAAATAAAATACAAATATAAACCAATCAAAATTGTTATAATTTCTTGTCACTACTAGAGGTGACGAGGCTTGTCCAATGTGGTTCGGAATAGCCCAAAATTGCCACATAAAAGCCGCAAGATGGCATATGGCTTTGGGGCAGGATTTTATAATTCAGTACATGGTTCAAATCAGAAAACCCTTTTTTCAAAATGCCACAGTCATCAATACATTGTTTTTGTTATAATCTTGAATACTACTAGATTATTGTAAAAACATTTAATTGGCAAAACAATTTTCAAAAAGTGTTTAAACAAATTTTAATTCCAACTGCCAAAAATTTGAAATTCGAGGGAGATGCACTCTATACACACTGTGTTAATTCACCATCAGCAGATATCCTAGTGTAGCAATGTAATTTGATATTCTCCTCGTACAAATAGTTACTACCATGGCAGTGAAAGTTGGGGGTTTCAGCCTAGAAACGCTGAGTTGTTACCTCAAATTGACTCTCGATTTCCTTGAGAGACTTCAGCTCAGCAGATACCGTCTTCTGTTTCTTGTACATCATCTTTAATCGGAAATGTTCATGGTCGAGAACTGCCACAATCAAACCTAAAAAGATATAAATAACAACTCATGTTGATTCATAAACAAGTTTGCACTCTCAATACATTTCCATGTATATGTTATGGAGTTTATTGTTGAATAGTTTCATGTTTAAACAATGCATGCTGATCCTTATTGTGGAATGTTTTCTGAAAAAAACATCTCGTATATAATGTATTGAACTGTGATGTTGTCAACTGAAACGTAAGATTTTTTACGGATATGTCAAAGAGCGACTGTATTTAAATTCAATATTAATATGCGTATCTATTTTAGTGTTTTTTTATTGCGAAGTAAGCTAGAAGATTTGGTATATCGCGTATGAATCCATGTTCCGAATAGAACCAGTTTAAGGTATTTAGTTTTAGTTCGATTGTGTTTTTCTCTCCAATATTTAGCATCAGTTTAGGATCATCGAGGGCTAACAGGCGATCAGTTACCTTAACCACTCTTTCCAGGGATCCTGAAGGTTAACCATTATATACTTGAGCACACTTGATAAAACACAAAGTCGTTTATCAGTCATCACGGAAACTGTGATAAGGCAAGCATTGAAAAAAATATTGATTTGTTTTGTGATTTATATTTTCACTGCATACATTTTCATGTACATTGTTACATTCTTATACTATATGTGCTCATTTGTTCAAAAGTTCTCAATTGGTATATTGTATATTGCTTCATTTGTATTTTATATTTTTTCATGCTATACAGTGTTTACTTGAAAACATACTTGACTAGTTTTTTATTCAGATGTGTCAGTCAAAAAGTAAGCGTTCGAACTTATCAGAAGTTATCCAAATGAAAGTCCATACTTACTGTTTACGACACGAATCACTCTCCATGGTAACAAGAATGACAGTATAAATATACCGTCTTGTATTCTGTACTCTGTTAATCCTTTCAGGAACACCAAGTCGATGGAGAATGATGCCAACACGATCACGGCGTCGAACACCTGGCGCAAGTGGATATTTGAATAGTGATTGTACATTTTTAAAGCAACTTTAATGGGCGAAGTCAGTGATTTTGGAAAGGGGCTGAGACCATATTACCCTAGAAAATGTTTATTTACTGGTTTTGTTATTGTTAGAGAATATAATGCTGGTTAGGTCGACGTTAGAGGGACGTACTGAGTGTTATAAGTTGCAGAACGCCCGTGAACAGACTGTCATTTTCTGCTTTTGGTGTTTCCAATACCTTTTATCAGGTGTTATAGTATAATGGAGCAACCCATATTAGTGTTTTCTTTTTAACGGGGTTTAACGCCATTTTCAACACATTTCAGGTTATATATGCCATGTTCAGTTTTAATGACGGATGAACACCTCAGAATGAATCGGAGTAGAACCACCATCTTTCTGCAAGTTACTGGCAAACTGTCTTAAATAAAGATAGTAAAGCGAGCAGAGTCACGAACCTACGACCTTAGCGGTTCGAGATAAGTGACATTGAGACGGCGCCTTAAACCACACGATCACCGTGGACCCCATTTCAACATTAAACATACTTTATAACTACTTTTGCAATTAAGTCCAATAATGATTGATTGATTGATTAATTGACTATTTAGAGTCATTTTATGCCATTGAGGGCTAACAGACGATCAGTTAGCCTAACCAATGTTTCCTTGGATCCTGAAAGGTAAACCAGTACTCGAGCACACCCCATCTCCGCAAGTAACTGATAATTTCCCTACTTGAATCAACGGTAAGAGACGAATGATAATGAGACATAATTTCGTATACCAATCATCACGGAGACTGTTGCCGGGCGGGGATTCGAACTCACGACCCCTGGATTCATAGTCAAACAAGTCCAATATACACATTAGAGCACTTTATGTTTATGCGATCAAAAATTAATGATTCAAGACACGCTTTGTAATTTCTAACCCATTTGATATATCATTATAACATCTGGACATATTTCACACAAAAATGTTTTTTTTATCAGTATTTGTATATTTCATAGTTTAAAAAATTATGATCTATTAATGCGCTTAACGTGTTTAATATATTTTACGGCAATACAATCGAATTAAACAACAATAATGCATTGTGAATTGTAGACTAGATGAGATATGATAATACTAGACTAGAATATATTAGAATAAAATAGAATTGAATAGAACAAATTTTGTATTTATAATATGAAATACAGACCTCTAATTTGTGATGAAAGAATCGACCTCCCATACAGACAATCTTGAAAACATTCTGAAAGAAAAACAACAAAAATACAGTCAGTTAAGTTCCACTTAAATTGTAGTGAGTATTCCACTTAATTGTAATTTAGTGAGTATTCCATTTAATTGTAATGAGTAGTCAACTTAATTGTACTATAAATAACCCGGCGCACCCCCCCCCCCCCCGCCCCCCCCCCCCACCACCCAATACATAATCTCCCATATTTTATTAATATTCACTATATTTCTGCTGAAAAACATGTGTGATCGTTCAAATTTTGTGTTGCACCTCCTAAGTACGCCCCCCTCTAAACTGAAATCCTTCAACCGCCCCTAATGTGCACGTGATTAAATGAGTATGCTTCTTATCACATGGACGATAAACACAGGTGACTGGTGTAGAAAACTCCCGCCAGCCACGAAGGAAACTGTTCCAAAAACATGTATTTTTAAAACATAGGCCAACAACTCGGCTTTATACAGACGATCCAAAACATCTCTCGAATATTAAATACGTAGACTACACTCATTCGGGTACCTATCTGGTGGTCTAGACTACTGTCACAAACAGTGGAAAAAAAACTAATGTTTATTTTAAAGCCATTGCTTTTGCATGACTACGTCATTCATAGTCTTGATAATCTTCGACACTTGGTTTTTAAAAAGACAAACGTCTTGGCTATTTCTTCTTTGCAAGGAAAGCGTCTTATCTGCTTTCTGATAAAGTTTCTAATTGGTTGATTTAAACAATCGGACTATCTTTGCGATTTCCTTTACATTTCAGTTGATAGCGTCTTATTTGTTTATTTCTATATTTTGTTTTGTTTTGTTTATAACATGTTTTAATGTTAGGCATAAGTCTAATCGAGAAATTTACTTGCAACCTCTGACGGTCGAAGCAGAACTAGCCACAGAATCAGTTGCTACATTCGCCTCGGAAAAGACTTCATCTGAAATTGAAATCCAGTCCTTTACAGTGTTTGGGATACAACTAAATTTCAAACTATCTGTTCATGCATACGGAACAGCAAGTGAAGATTCCTTCCTTCCACGACCTTTTCTATCAGGAGGAACTATCTCATTGATAGGGTTGTTAGCCCCGCCAATTTGACCTTTGTAGAAGAAATTAACATATTATTCTACACCGTATACGTTTTAGCTATATATATATTTTATAACAAGATTGTAGTTTAATGAGAAAGCATGCATAATTTTAGTCATTAAAACAATTTTATTCTTCAACATGCGAACTTATAATTGAACAAAGACAGCATTTGGTTATTTTACCATACGACACTTTGAACACAAAAATGAATTAAAACATATATCGCTGTGCTCGCCATTACTTTTGTTTTCACGGAGTTATTGTGTGGAAATTACAAAACCTTAAACTCGGCGCTTACAAGAGACAATAAAAACCAAAGAATCTGTGACAGACGTACTACACTTTTTACATTACAACAACAACAAATTGACAAAACTATCTGACAAATAAATAAGCAAACCCTTGCCTCAACGAACAAAACCGCTAAAATTGCAATACTGGCTTTGTGTAGTCCATGAGCAATATCTTCCCAAATACTGTGCGCACGCCCAATTTTGTGCTTAGACGAGAGATCGCTGGTGGCGTGATTTCTTGCACTTTGTGAAGAGCGTCTTTTTCGGACATACGCATCTGTGGCTGTGTTGTTGTCAGCCTCTGTACGTGAATGATCGTGAGTATGATTCCACTGGCAGTGAGCCTCGTGCATTTTGCCGAAGAAAACGTCCAGGTGATCTATATCGTGATCATATAAGTTATCGGGATATTTTGCCTGCATCTTGTCAACGAATTCTTGTGTTTGGATATCAGAGGTCTCGAGAATGTCTGAAATATACGTTCATTATCACAATATTACAAAAATCAGTTTTTACAAAAACACACACACACACACACACACACTTTAAAATAGAAGAGATTTCGACGAACGATCAAAAAATACTAAAGCAACGTCACAATGCGCGTGCCTAATCTGAATAATTTTATAAATAAACGGCAATAGTACTATTAATTATAGCATATTGAAATCCAAATATCAAATTAATTTAAAACCAAAAATAACAAAATGAATAGCAATCTTTTATATAAACTAGAAAATTATGTTCGCATCAAAATGTGAAAAAAAAACAACAACAGCAAATAAAAACATACGTAATGTCGAACTTGAATTGAAAATTTGTAATAAGATCAATAAAGAAGAAATAGCACTGAGACCAATACCGTGGACCCATCAGGGGAAAGGTATAAAAGCTGGTTTATGGTTGCAGTATATCATATAAAGTTCAAGTCATTCTAAACTTAGATTGATCAAGTGACGTAATTTCTTTCAGAAACCTTCATGAATGGATTATGATTCCACAGCGCTCTAATACAAAAGTATTATAAACAAACCGCATGAAAGCTTATGCCTAACTCACTGCACAAGAAAACACATATCAATGAATTCAGAATTGTCCTAGAACCTTGACACCTAAAGAACTGCAGAATGTCAGCATTCTTTTTATTTAATACTCAAATTGTTGCCTCTTCAGATAAACATGTGCTACAATGATATGTGAATCCATGAGCAGATTATGTTTATAACCAATTGACACATGCAAGTGTTAACAATTATACTATAATACAGTTAGCATTCCAAAAGTAACTGATTATTGGCCATGCGAGCGGTCATGGAACTGCACTGTACCATTGGCAGCGTTAAAAAGCGTAAATTGATTATCGAAAGTTCAGCGTTCCCCTGCGAATTCACTACTACTTGGTGAATGGTCACTTATGCATTATTACGTGCGGTTTCTATGCATATTTTATCAAAAGCTTGTCACTGGACATAGATAGGCGTGCTTTATAATATCAATTCAGCAATGCATATCTATTTTCCTAATTAAACAATACAAGTAATGTACATTGTTTGTACCGCAGCAATGTAATATTTTGTTCATAGCAGACTGAAATATTCGGTATTCGTATTTTGGGTTTCAAATTTCGAATTTGTCACCTACATAACTTTCTCAACCCTCAAACATTGAAGAGTAGCGAATATCAAGTCAACTGTGAAGTGTTTAATTTCTAATGGTTAACGCGTGCTTTATTCACTTTTTATTCACTTTTTGTAACGCAAACTATGATTGGTTGACGGTATATATCATATAAGTATTTCGAATCTGAATAAAAGCCACTAATATTTAAAATACTTAATATTGTAATATAATTCATATAAAATATTAAGTAAGTGATATTATACACGTAATATATTTATGTAACTGAGAAAAACTAGCATTCGATATCTATGTAGTATAACTTGAAAAATAGATATTTGTATGCGTGCGTGCGTGGGTGCGTGTCTGTGGTGGGGGTTTGGGTAGAAACACATACATAATTTTGGTTTAAACAATATGTATTCTATTATGTTTCACATATATTAATACAGAGGTACAAAGTAGAAAGGTTATGGAAACAAGCTTGATAAGTCTTACGTTAATTCATCGCATAGTATAGTATGACTTTCATTGTTGGGGGAAAAAATGATAAAACATTATAAAATATAAAAAAAGAGATGAAAGTGAGTATAAAACGAAAAGTGATTTTTTAAAAAAAATTCAACACTATTAGAATACAACACTATTTGCGCACCAAATTCGAAACCTTATGTCCAAGTTCCAGTTTACCACAATAAAATATGCTCAATATGTAAATGTGTGAGATGAGTATTAAAGTGAGCATGGAGTATTTGGAGAATACGCTTGTTAGTGTCATTGTGGGAAAGTATACTGATATTTATAGTTTACCCAAAGACGTATAAAAGTTTGACTTTGTGTCGCTGGTGACCGCGGCGTGGCCAAGTGGTAGAGCGTCTGCATCGCATGCGGAAGGTCGTGGGTTCAATCCCCGACCGGGTCATACCAAAGACTTTAAAAATGGTACTAGAAGCTTCCTCGCTTTACGCTCAGCATTTACAGGAGAGTTCTAGGTCTGGTCGGCCCGGTGTCAGTATAATGTTACTGGGTGGGATATCATACCATGTGTCTGCGGCATGATACTCCAGTGTGACAGCGCTTATAATACTGTCTCAAGTAGACACCGTCGCGATATGACTGAAAAATTGTTGAAAGCGACGCTAAACACCATACAACAAACAGCTTTGTGTCGCTGGTTTACCTAAGGCACTATTAGCTAATATTATTGTAGTGACATCCCAGATAATTATGTAAATCAGCTGCCGTGGGTATTAAAATCGTTGGCATTGTCTGTAATGACGTCATTGTCAACACACTCCGAGTGATTTGTAGTTTCGAATTATTTATCTGTTTTTCCATTAAAAATTACTGCTATACATTGTACCGTAGTTTTAACACAATGGCGTTAAATCGTCATCAATTATCTCACCTTTAACATAATGGATGTCTAGGATCAGTTCGCCCAACACCAGGACGCAGTCCACCAAATTCAGCAGAACTATTACTATTAGTATATGTTTGCTATGTAAAATGAGCTCCCCCTTCCGTCTTGCTCTGAAATATAAATATTTAACTGTACAGTACAGTTTTACCTTCTTTTTTTTTTACATCTTACAGATAATCCAGTTCCTGCTAGTCTGAAGTAAACGTATTACATTTATGAGATTATTTTGTTATCTGCCAATAAACAACTGTTTTTAATAAGAATAAATCAATTTTCTTTTATATGTATAAAACATTTATACATTTGGTCACAATTATAGCTTAAATAACTTATTGAGAAACCGGTGCTAATCAGTTAATCCCAGATCGGATCTGGACTGATGATGGAGTTGTTTCAGCCATAAAAGCAAGTGTATTATAATTTTTTTATCTTAACATATTACCATAAAAGTTGTGTTAATTATCACAAAAGTTGTGTCAATACCCTTTTAGGCTATACGTTAATACTACCTCTTGTTGTGTCTTTATTTATTTATGGTCAATTATAATAGCTTTATGATTAAATTCGTGATAATTGTTTTTAATTATAACACAGTTTATGCTTCAGTCACATTTGCGCCGGCCGCTGGCCGGGAAGTAGGAATCGCCCGGCTTCCCGGCTTCCCGGCGTCCCGGGCGCCGGGGACTTTTTCCATGTCTGGTATTTGCCGTGAGTATGGTCACATCAGATACGGGCACCGCACGGCACCCGCAAACAATTTGCCGGATTAAATCGGACTGTTGTACGGTAGCCGGATGATGTTCGTGCGGCCGCCGGTCGTGTGGCGGAACACTTACGGGAGATGCCGGGTAGGTTCCTATGAGTTTGGGTCAGAAAAAAATCGAGGGGACACCAGCAACTTTTATCTCCGCTTAAAGCTCCCAGCGACCCGTGTGGCGTCTAAAAATCGGTCGATAGTGGCTGGTAATCTCCCGGCGTCCTTACGATTCCCCGGCTTGTCGGCCTTTTCGGAAATCGGGGCAAATGTGACAAAAGCATTAAAGATATCATGATGCTACCATGTAATTCTGTTTAGGCTGACATGGTACACTCATGATTGTATATTATTTTCTAAGTTCATTTATACATGAGTATTATGAATCATGTTACCACGATCAGGCTGAAATGAAATATTAATAATACAAAAATAGGCTGAAATAAAATATTAATAGTACAAAAATAGGCTGAAATGAAATATCAATAATACAAAAATAGGCTGAAATGAAATATAAGTAATAAAAAATAGGCTGAAATAAAATATTAATAATACAAAAATAGGCTGAAATGAAATATTAGTAATACAAAAAATAGGCTGTAATGAAATATTAATAATACAAACATATTTTTTAGGTTTTAAACAAACGTCACACAAGAGTGTACATATTGGTATTATGGTGTATGAGCATTTGATACAATATGAAATATATTTGTACACAGTGTTACGATAAATATGAATAACTAAAATTAATTTAAGCAATCAGCTAAAACTGAATGAAATAGATGAAAGAGAAGAAAATTAATCCTTAAAATCGTGGCACCGACCAGTAATTTTATCCCACCCCTTTCCGATGATTTATAGCGTTTACGTGTTCTTGGAATGCCATTTCCATTAGTGCGGTAGTAGTTACTTCAGTTTGAAATTGTGCATTTATTTCGGAATTTGCTGATTTCCATATCTCTGTCCATTATATTTTTTGCACTGTTGAATTATTTATTTCTTGTTGTTTTAAGTTTCGTAGATAATGTTAACGAAGAGTAGGCTAGACATACAATATACAACTAAAATACTACTTAACATATCATGAAAGTAAAGTGTATTCTAAGCTGTTCAAAATATTACCTATCAATTTTACGTTGCGGCGGCAGTCTGTTCTCCTCTTCTAGTTCTTGTTCCAGACTAAGTGCTTCCGCATTTTCACTGTAGTGTCTCCGAAATGAGCTTGCAGTTTTCTCAATAAGATTCTAAAGATAAAAATTAATAAGATTAAATAATAGTTACAGTACTATATACATTGTGTGAATCCTTTTATTAAATACAGGCGACAGACAGATGCAAATAATAGCTCTCTAGCTTTTCGCAGATATACGTTCGGTTTGAATCTCCGTTCAATGGGTTTCGCAAATTTCGAATTACATTTGCATCTGATAAGCTTATAAACTTAGAGCGTTTTGCATGTTTGGCAAGTTTTAAACATTTTTTACTCATTTGGAAGCGTGAAAAAAGAAGAAATATTTGTTGTTGTTGGTTTTTACCTTAATATGTCTAACACTGTCCAGGGTACATTTAGTCGAACGTGAAAGTATTCAGCATTTAACCCTCACTCCACCTCAGAGAATTTAGCGTTTTCATTTCACAGTTATTAAAATATTGGATGCACTATAGAATATGAAAACAAACAGTATAACATAATTTATTTTCAGTTTTGATTGTATGAATTCATTTTACAATGATACACTACATGTTCTGATATAAAATGATATAAACAAACCTTAATTCCAGATGCGGTCCGTTTCCTTTCCATTGTAAAATAAAATATTCCCGGACACGATATCAACAAGTCTATGGCGGTAAGTCAGCGATCACACAAGGGACAAATTGATTGTACGTTAGCCTAGATCAAGCCAGGTAACTTGCTATATACAGGTATGCAGTCACGGTCCGTTGGAACATTATCACTTATACGAAACCCGGAGCTCATCCTGACAAAATTGACTGGTATCACAATACGAATTATCACCCTTTACAACCGTCCGCGGTAATATTATGACAAACAGACATTATTGTTTATTACACCGATCTTGCAAAGTAACAAATAGTCGGTGCAGTTACGTATCTAAACATCTTGAGGTAGCCAGACAGACGGAAATTTCAAAATTATATAAAGAAATTGGCTGGTTATCTCTGTCAGACAGAAAAAAGTATCAAAAATTGATATTGGCATACAAAATAAAACATGGTATGATATCAAACTACTTAATAGATTTATTTCCCGATACAGTTAGTATTAGAACAACATACGATTTTAGAAACTCACAAGATCTTGATATCATTACCAGACGAACTGAGCTCTTTGCAAATTCTTTCATTCCATCAACAGTTTCGTTGTGGAATAAATTATCAGTTGCTTTAAGGGAAGCACCATCATTATCAATATATAAACGAAACCTTATAAATACTTGTTTTCATCCAGTTATAGTTCCAAAACACTTTAACTACGGTATACGAATATTATCTGCACAGCATGCAAGACTAAGAAATAATTGTAGTAACTTAAATTATGATCTTTACGTTAATCATATAGAAAATTATCCAACATGTATCTGTACGCATGGAGTGGAAGATGCTGAACATTACTTTTTTAACTGCATTCTTTTTGTACAACAAAGAATTAAATTATTTCAAAATACAAGGTTGTTCCATCCACTCAATGTCAAAACGCTGTTATATGGATCAGACGATCATTCATATGAAGACAACATAAATCTCTTCGAAAGTGTTCAAACTTTCATTCACGAATCCAGAAGATTCCAATAATTAATTTCGTTATAGTATTTTGTTTTTCTCCCCTGACTCTGTAACAGCTACCACACCATAACCGATCGCGTGAATATCAGTGACCAATCAGATAATACTTTATATACATATCACATATATATATATGTGTGTGTGTGTGTGTGTGTGTGTGTGTGTGTGTGTGTGTGTGTGTGTATTTTCTAATAATTTAATATTTAATTTCATTTAAAAAAAAGCAAAAAATAAAATGATTCCCGTTTTTCAGTTAATATCTCAACATACATTCATATGTGTGTACGTGTATGTATGTTTGCATGTGAATGTCTGTGTATATATGTGTGTGCGGGCGTGTGTGCGTATGTGTGCGTGCGTGTGTGTGTGCGTGCGTGCGTGCGTGCGTGTGTGCGTGTGTCCGTGTGTGTTTGCGTAAGTACGCATGTATACTTTCTCATTAACTACACTTTATGTCATTCATATTTACTTGCCAGGAATGCAATATATCTTAACCATCGTTAACAATTGCAAAATATAGTTGAAAGGGAATGGTCGAATCTAATGTTGAGAGAACTTGTGGCCAGACCCTTTTGCCTTAAATTGTATTTGACTTATATGCATGATAAATATTGTAATATGTGTTTATTTGGCAATAAAATATGTTTAAAACTAAAAAAAAACAGACGGAAAGACATATCAATTACAACACCACAGCAAGGAATTATATAGTTGTATGGTGTTTAGCGTCGCTTTCAACAATTTTTCAGTCAAATTGCGACGGTGTCTACTTGAGACAATATTCTGAGCGATGTCACACTGGAGTATCATGCCGCAGACACATAGTATGATACCCCACCCAATCACATTATACTGACACCGGGCCGACCAGACCTAGAACTCTCCTCTAAATGCTGAGCGTCAAGAGAGGAAGCTTCTAGTACCATTTTTAAAGTCTTTGGTATGACCCGGCCGGGGATCGAACCCACGACCTTTTGCATGCGAGGCGGAAGCTCTACCACTAGACTACGCCGCGGTCTGGAATTATATAGAGATATAAAGATATATTGATCTATATAAATCCTTGACAACAGCATGCAGATATTGGCATTCCTCCTCCATTAAAGGTGACATAACGCCATTTTCAACACAGTGCACGTTATTCATGTATGACAACCAGTTTATCTTTGAAGAAAGACCTCGGATGCACAATCGTGAATTTGGAACCTTAGCCATTCAGTAAAGAGCTGGTATCGGTTTCACCAACTCAACTTGAGAGTTTTGAAATGCTATACTATAACTTTATTAACATTAATCATCTTGCATGTTGTCTTTTGGCAATGCATTTCAAATGTATATGTAATAAGTTCAAGTAATCATTTGTAGAAATTGAGATTTTTGAGTTGAGGAATATCTCAACATTAGGACTGACAAGCTTTTTCACATGAAGAATTTATACCAAGCTTGGCTTGTACCCACGCGTAACCTTACTGAGGGCAAAGTAATCTTGAGTGAGCGCCTAAGACTAGATCTACTGGCCACGGAGTAGACTAAGGTAGCTATAACGTTGTGCAACTCAAACATTTTTTTTGAATACCGTATCATAAATAGTTGGTTTAATCTCTAAGGGAAGATGAGTTTTGACTTGCGATCTCCACGGTAAGAAGTCATCTGGCTTGAGACAGCTATCTACACCAACATCTATAAACGCTCCTATAACTTCGTGCCACTCCCTGTTGCAGTCAATCAATCAGTCAGTCAGTCAGTCAGTCAGTCAGTCAGTCAGTCAGTCAGTCAGTCAGTCAGTCAGTCAGTCAGTCAGTCAGGCATGCAGGCAGTCAGCACTCACTCAGTCACTCACTCGCTCACCACTCACTCACTCACTCACTCACTCACTCACTCACTCACTCACTCACTCACTCACTCACTCACTCACTCACTCACTCACTCACTCACTCACTCACTCAAAACCCACCCACTCACTCACTCACTCACTCACTCACTCACTCACTCACTCACTCACCTCATTCACTCACTCACTCACTCACTCACTCACTCACTCACTCACTCCCTCCCTCCCCCCCCCCCCTCACCCACCCACCCACCCACTCACTCACTCACTCACTCACTCACTCACTCACTCACTCACTCACTCACTCACTCACTCAAATGCACACTTTAAAATATTGCTTGTGTCTACAGAACTATTTCGCCATAAATATACACTAAAGAGCTCGTCCACAGTTTGATTAAGCATGCTGTTCCATTTAGTTATTGTTGACGGCAAGCCGGACGATGCGCATCGTTGTCGGGCACCATCAACTTATTCGGCTACAGGCACGCGTTGGCGTTCTTAAAAAAAAAAACAATCCTTAGAGAGTACATCGAGTTAGTATAATAGTCTGCATAGCCATGGATCCATGTAAAACGCTATGAAGAGGTATTTCTCCGATAGCATAACTATTAGAAATCATAATGGCGGTGAAAAATAATTATAATTCTTGTTTTTTCCAGTTCTATTTTAACAACGCATTTTCTTTATTTTAATGCTCATTTTGTGATATTAATGGCATTGTTGATGTACTTGAATTATAAATTAAGATAAAAAATAAAGATGCTTGGAAATTGGGGTATGATTACATACTTTCTGAACTATGTCAACAATGTACAAACATATATATTTATATTGATGAACCCCATCCCCCTAAGTTTCCCTTGATTTGGGTCTTTCCGATGAATAAAGAGCCTCTAGAAATGTTTTATTCACCGCTAGGAAGCTTAAAACCTGTTTTACGGGCCCCGCCAGACTTTTTTTATTTACATAACTGACTACGGCAACATGGTGGTATACACAGATGTACTCGATGACTGTGTAGAAGCTAGAGCAAACAAGAACTTGTATAATTCCTTGGTAAAATAAGATACAACGTGACGGGGATTACAGGTAAGTGCTAGTTAAGCATCTGTATAAATAACGGCCCAAGGTATCAACCAGGAGTGGTTTATCGTACTTAATCGATACCTTAGACATATAACATTGCTAACATATTGTTAGTATGGCGTAATTGTGTTATCCAAATGAAAAAAACAAGAGCTAGACAGTTCAGTAGGGGATGAGATGTAGAAAGACTGGTTTTGGGCAGCTTTTTTGTCGAAAGTATTCCTTTCAATTAAAAGTCCGTTATTGATTTTGTTTGAACTGTTGTAGTTGTTATATGGCTTTCAACAACTTTCAGTTATATCGTGACGGTGTCTACTAAGTTTAAGCATATTTCATTTAAATATCTATAAGTTGCAATACAACAACATGTAATATTTTATAAGCTGTAAGAATGATGCAGATAAACGTTTTGTGTAATTGGTAATGTTCAGTACCTAATTTACTGCTGATGTCAAAGGGAAGTCTGACCAACCATACCAGGGGCAATCCATAGGCTGAGGGAAATTAGCTATTGGTTCCACATTAGTACATGTATATATAAAACAAAAACTGTAAATAAAAATATATATAAGACTTCAAGAGACCACCTTAAGAGAATCGATTGCTCTTAATAATGCAGCTATGAACAGATTTGAAGATCGTACTATTTTGCTGTAAATATAAATTACAATTGCCAAAAAGTAAAATGTCGAGAGCTATTGTTGTTATATTACGAAGTTCATTCGTCATTGTGTTTCTCAAATTGTAGTAGCAATTACACTTGAAAAAGAAGTGATACGAAGTTTATGTTGTTCGGCGCATATGCAAAGAGGCGATTCAACAATGCCTTTCTGAAAGAGATAGTAATTCAAGCTACTGCAGTTAGTTCTTAGCTTACAATGAAGAATTTGCTCCATTCTAGAACAATTATAAAAGTACTGTGGGACTTCTTTTTATCCTTGTTTAGGAGTGATGTAAATGCACCAACAGAAGAGGCACTGTGTATGTTCAATGGAAGGTAATTCCACTCACGTATGGCCGAAGGAAGAAACGAGTTGTAATAGAGCGAAGATCGTGAGCGGACTGTTTGGAGATTTTCTGAGTTTCTAAAGTTGTAATTAGAGGTGTCAGCAACAGATGCAGGAATTAAAGTGGATAGGTACTCAGGCGAAAAGTTGCTACTAGCTTTGTAGAATTGCGTGAGTTTGAGCTTTTATCTCCTCGTTTCGAATGATTCCCAACAAACTTCGTTGTATAGTTCATGGATAGAAACTTATTTTGTTGCACCACAAACGATATGTGCTGCTTCGTTCTGAATTTTATCAAGTTGTTGTTTTTCGTACTGGGTACAATTACTCCAGACAGTATCAGCATATTCCAAGACGGGTTCGGATAAATGATTAGTAGATAACCTCAAGAGATTTACGGTCTAAAATGTATTTGAGGCGACGCATACCATTAATTCGTTTATAGGCCTTTGCAGTAATGTACTTAATGTGTTCGTGCCATGTACAGTCATTTGTAAGGTAAATACCCAGATGTTTGTGTGTTTTGACTTCTTCAATGACCTCGTTTGACATGATTAAAGGAGGATGTGGTTGGCTGTTGTGTTTACGGGAAAAGATAACCGATTCAGATTTAGATGGATTGAAAGTAACCAGCCATCTTCTGGCCCAAGAAGAGATCTTTTCTATATCATTATTTAGGATAGCAGTTGTTTCGTCTGGTTGTTCAGTTATAACGCATAAGCTAGTGTCATCTGCAAAAAGGCGTGTATTGCTCCCAAATTCGTTGAAAATACCATTAATGAAAATTAGAAATGATAAAGGACCAAAGATAGAGCCTTGAGGAACACCTGATTGTAAAGAGACATAATTAGATTGAATGCCTGGCAAAACAACTCGTTGCTTTCTGTTGGACAGGTAATTAATAAACCAAGAATGAGGATTGCCTGTTATGCCAGCGTTTTGTAATTAAACGAGAAGACCTCGATGCCAAACTTTATCGAATGCTTTGCTGATATCAAACAAGACTGCTCGTACTTCTAGTCCATCGTCAAGAGCTTTGCAAAATGTATTGTAGAGATATGATAGCTGATTGACTGTTGATTCGCCAGTTATAAATCTTGTCAAGTTGGAGAAAGAAAGTTTATGTTAATGAGATGGTTGCAGACATATTTGAATACAAGAATACAAATACTTTTAAAAAAAGATTTTACGTTTGAATGATTTTGCTTTTGTTTGTTTTGAATTTAATGATACAAAAGATTGGTCAATGATATCTATGTTGCTGAACCAAGAAACGGTCGGACACGCCAGAGATAATAATGTTATCTTCAGAGGATACAAAAATAAGGTCAATGATAGAAGAGCTGTGTTCAGTAAAATGTGTAGGTTCATCAATTTATTGTGTTAGGCTGAATTGTTGACATATTGAAACTACTTTATTCAAAGACGTCCTGAATTTAGTATTGCAATTAAAGTCACCAGTAATAATGATGTCCTTAATTCTACTATCCATTGCCATCCCAATAGATTTTTCAATATATTATTATATGTATTTTCAGAATTTGGGGGCCTATAAAAGACGCCAAAATGTATACGTTTGTTATTATCAAGATTGATTTGGAGCCAAATACGCTCTAGCTGATTACTCCTAAATCTAGTGTCTACTTGAGACAGTACTCTGAGTGTCGCCACACTAGACTATCATGCTGCAGATACGTGATATATTGCCCCTACCTAGTCACATTATACTGACACTGAGCCGACCACCTAAAATTATCCTCTAGATACTGAGTGCCAAGCGAGGAAGCCTCTAATTCCATGTTTCAAGTCTTTGATATGACCCGACCGGGTATCGAACCCACGAACGTTCTACCACTACAGTTTTTTTTCAGTTTGGAATAAGACTGTTGAAACATGAAACGTTTAAGTTTTGCTTTTTGCGTAATAAAAGACATTTTTATTTCCGGATGTTTCGCTGTTTTTATGATGTTCATGTTGCTATTTGTCCATGTCAATAAATTATAAGTTCTGGCCGAGCTAAGATTTTACATTTACAGAATGCTTTGTTTTTGGAGCAAATTTCATTTTTATAGTAAAATTGCTATTCCAGTATTTCAACTGGTAAAATCTTTCATTAAACAATGCTTTGACACAGGATTCTTTGAACTTTTACAGATAAATGCAAATAGTTAAGCAACGCTTTTTAAACTAATTAACGAAGGGAAATAGGACATTGAAAGGAAGTGCAGTGTGCCAGAAACATAACTCTTTTTTCTGTCAGTACATGATTATTCCCTTTGTTACGTTGTTATTATGTAAGACCAGAATATAACTTAAAAGGTGTCGAAGGGATTTAGATATTTCACACAATGATAGAGGACATTGAGAGGAAGTACAGTGTGCGAAACATAACTCTTTTTTCTGTCTTTGCAGAATTATTTCCCTTTGTTATTTTCCCTAGTTTGGAGTTTATCTTGAACATTTTGTGAATGCGTTGAAACTGCGTACAATGATAGAGAGCATTTGCAGAAAGTGAACAGTACATGAATTTGCTTCGGCATGGGGATTGGATTGGCTGTCCAACATGGGTTTTGTTTTCCATTTAAGCCATACGTATTCGAACATTCCCTAACCCACTCTATTTCCACTTTTGACATGGATAAATCTAAAGTTTGGCAATTTTACTTTCCATACAATTTCCTTGATAACAATCTAATCAGTTAAATAATGTTTTTATTGACACAAGCGTAATAAACCTACATTTTATTGCGATAATTTGCCAGTTTGTCATAATCATCTCACAAGAAAAATAGCTTACTATCAAAATTTATGCCAAGAATATACCTATACTTTTTTTTACCATATGACAGTCCTCGTCTCAATGGCGCTAGCTGACCTATTTAACTTCTGCCGTGGACGAAATAAAAGCACAAAAACTTAATATTGGTGTCTTCGCTTTATTGCCAGTTTATACCGAGTCTCAGTGTAAATTAATCGAGTGAAATGTAGTCTTCCCCAGCCCCATTCAGACCACCTCGCCAATTATCCTAATCTAATACCGAACAATGACGGAATTTGCCGAGTATGTAGGATTGCCTCGCCACATGACCGTTTCGTCAGACACAATTGTCTAACGATAGAATAGATTCGCATCAAGAATTTTCACGACCTGTGTTTACAAACGTATTGCAAATGTCGGATATAAAGGGTTGATTTGTTCAGTAGAATATTGAAGCAACTGAATATTTTTATTTAACACTAGTTACAACACACCTTTAACGCATGGTGTTACCGGTTTTCGATCAATAAAGAATTGCTGTTGACACTAAATGTTTGTATATAACGTTTAAATAACTATAAAATAACAATTTTCTACAAAAAAAGATAACAAATACATGCCCATTGACTTAACACGTTAGATCACGATGACACAATGTAAGTCCAACAAAATGGTAGCATCTTATTTCGATCACATGCCTGGATGGCGCACTTTGACTATTAAAATACCATATTAGGCTACAGAAGTGCAAATAAATGAAAGCAAATAAAACTGTACTTACCTTTCACATGAACCGATATTTCTAAATGGCTTAATTCCATAGCAATATCAATTAACTGAACAGCATGAGCATTTTTCTAAATAAAAACACTGATTTAAAGAAATTATATATTTTTATTATTATTATTATTTGATGCTTTATTAATGCATATCTATATACCCTCCTCTTCTTATCCACTTATTTAACACACCTCTTCAACTATTAACTTATTTTTATTCTACATTTAATATGTTGGTCCTGTGTTAATTTCAAACTCATTTTTTTTAAAAAAAAGGTTACTCATCCGCAAACCTCTGTAATTTATGACATGCGCAAGAGAATTCTTTTTATAAATTTTGACCTTGACCTGTATTGCATCAGTTTTCAGCAGACGTCTTTGAAGTCAATATTTGTTAACAAACCAAGTGTTTGTTAAGGTTTTATGTAAATTGGAAAATGGACATAGTTAGAAACACATTTTTTCAGGTCTGTATCCTAAAATGAGGCATCTTTAAAATTGTATTTTTGTTTCTTGCAATTTCTCTAGCAATAAATTCTTTAACAATTACCACATTATATATCTACGTACCTATGGCGATCTTGTGCATATTAATATAATGTGTAATAACATGCAGAAGCTGTTAACTATTATATAGACTATAATTTTTTTCGCTAAAAATGAAACATCTGATAAAAATATGCTTGTTTAATGCTTTACACTTGTTTAAGCAATAGTTTATGGTAAACTTCATTTGATATACATATCATGTCACATGCGAAGACACCTGTACCAGCGCATATGTGTACCTGTTTCATACTTGAATGTGTTTGTAAATGAACGAAGTTCCATATGCCAGTAAAATTATTACAGTATGCAGTATGCAATATTGCTTGCTAAATAGTTATCACATCGTGTTGTCAAATGTACGTTATTTCGACAAAGAGTATCCTTAAGTATTTCTTATCATTCCAAACCACATCTCAGTGGTATTTTTTGTTTCCAAAAGTTACCCGTTCAGTTTAGTATTCGGGTAAAACTACATAATAATGATGTACTTGGTACTTCATTTGACATTTTCCGACATTCTTGTATATGCTGTGATGTGTATGTACATATGTACGTGCGTTTGTCACGTTGACCTCGTATACTTTAAGAGTTTTGCCGTTTTCAATATATAATATTCAATGATACTATAGCGACTAACTGTCAATGTTTGATATGGTTTTCAGTTCTGCTCGGAAATGGAATAACTATAATGCCGGTCCTGAAGGGCGTGGCCGGTTTTAAATATTTCATAACCCTTCTTTACCCGTCTCTATAAAACCGAATTTTGAACGCCTTATCACCTTGATGTATCAGACTTTGTATCAATGTGGTTTAACGCCATTTTCAACACATTTCAGGTTACATGGTATATCTACACCGAAAGACTTTAGAAACGAAACACTCAGATAAGCAGCAATAAAACATTAGTTCTTTTTTATAGTATTTGTACCTTTCCTGAAAATGTTCATCCAAATCTATTGCAACTATCACTTCTTTATTTCTTTTACTAATTGGACCTCCGTTAAATAGTACACAACTTGGACCCGTCCTGCGCTTCGAAGGATTTTTTTTATTTTTTTATTTCGGTAATGAATGCATACATGGACAATTAAAACAGCATGTACATTAAAATAAAATTATTACACACATGATGCACAGTGAGCCATGACAGGCACACCACCACCAAGGATAACAAAAAAAAAAGAGTGAAGTCTTATTTCCATTGTGGTCCTTTGTGTTGTTAGCATGACATACAGAGGCAATCAATCAATCAATCGAAACCTTAATTATCATAGCAATTAATTGCCTTAATAACTTATTAATAATCGAGTAGACTATCACATGCAATATCAGTATTAAGTTGATTAAATATATCACTTTAAATTGTAACTTGCACAGTTAAATTTAATTTACCACATGTTTAAATGGATATCACAGACTTAAATGGTATATAATATTAATAATGCATTTATATATAACACCCCCCCCCCACCCAAAAAAAACAAACAACAAAAAACAAAACAAAAAAACAACAAAATAAAACACAAAAACAAAAACAAAACAACAAAAAAAAAACAACAAAAAAACCCACAAAGATTGTGATTAAAAATGTTGCTATGTTATCGAGCGAATGAGACTTAATAGCAACCTTAAAATAAGGAAGTTTCTCAATTTGAGTAATATTGGCAGGTAAACTGTTCCACAGAGTACATCCTCTGAAACAGAAAGACTTAACCCAAACCCTTTAACCATAGGGACAGCTTAAGCACCCCCTGTGACTTAGTCTTGACCTGTAAGAGTGAATAGCGTTCTGTGGAGTAAAATGTTCTCTCATACATTCAGGGGCTAACCCATTTTTTTTTATCTTAAACACATGACGACAGACAATCTGATCAACACGTTTGTTAGTTGGTAACCAGCTTAAGGACAGAAACGGTTCCGATCAATATCCATGTCTAGTACAAATCGTATAAACTTATTCTGAGTTGTTTGCAGTTTATTTTTCAAAACCTGAGTCGGACCGTAATACCATAAAGAGCAGGCAAAGTCATAGTGACATTGAATCAAAGACATGACAAGGAGTTTCTTGGTATGCTTTGTAAGGTAATCCTTCTTACGATACAAGAATTCCAACCTGGCATAAGCTTTCTTTAAAACTGAATGAGCCGTGACATCAAAACATTAATACTGATCCAATATTGCACCAAGATATTTAACTGAAAGTGTGGGTCCGATCACTGTACCGTTACAAGTATATTTAGACTTAAGACAGACCTTAATTTGTATTTTGAACCGTATAAGATGGATTCAGTTTTACCCAAATGCAGGGATAATTTATTGTCCAATAGCCACTGATTAACAAGATGTAGGTTCTTTGTCAGAACCTTCTCAACATGCAACTTATTTTTTCCTGACACAAGAATACAAGAATCATCTGCATAGAGCAATAGTTTGTGTTTAACCACAGCTGACATGTCATTTACATAAATCAAGAACAGTAGTGGTCCAAGAATTGAACCTTGTGGCACTTCACATGTAATAGGGACATTTGAAGAATGTGTTCTAGACACATCAACAAGCTGTGGTCTGTCCGAAAGGTAGGACTTAAACCATTTTAAAATGCCATCGCCTAGACCTGATTCCTGAAGTTTCATGAGAAGAACAATGTGATCTACAGTATCGAAAACTTTTTGTAGATCTAATAGAATCATACCTACAACATTACCCTTATCCATTTCTAGCCTTATATAATCTGTCAAATGGATGAAACACGTCAGTTGAAAAACCACTTCTGAACCCTGACTGAAATTTTTATAACAACTTGTTTTCTTTGAAGTAAGATTCAACTCGTTCATAGTCAACTTTTTCAAATATCTTAGACACAATACATGTACTTAAAATAGAAACAGGGCGATTATTCTCAACTGAGGTTTTATCATTTTTCTTATAAAGGGGGAACAACTCTTGCTGCCTTGAGGTCATCTGGGACCGCGCCTTGAATTAAAGACAGATTAATAATATGAGCCAGAGGACTTAGCAATTATAGATGCGCCATCTTTTATAAAGCATGAAGGAATGCCGTCTACACCAATGGCTTTATTAGCACTTAACTGGGTTAAGTACTTAAAAACCTTGTTCTCAGGGACTAGAGAAAAGGATTAACTGTTTGTGGACACACCCTTGTTTGCATTTTTCAAATTTGTTCACACTGACAGGTAGCTTATCAAAACGTTTAGAGGCAACCGTGGTATAAACTTTTTAAAAGTACCATCGATAATTTTCTTTTAAAAGCAAATACTTCCATCAATTTTAAGATTTATATTGGAAGATAATCCTTTCTTGGATGGTAAACCATGGATTTTAAGAGTTTTCCACAAGAATTTTGAATCATTTTAATTCTGCTCAAGAGTTTCATTAAAGTTTCATTAAAGAATCCCTTTTTTTTCAGAATCAATAAGGTGCTGTGTCTTGTTTCTTAAAGATTTAAAAGAATTAAAATTGTCATCACATATGTCTTTTTTTGTAACGATTTAAAGCCTTATCTCTTTCATTAATGGCATGCAAAATATTCAAATCGATCCATGGTTCTGTCCTCTGCTTGATTCGTACCTGCTTGATAGAAGCGATATTGTCAATAGTCGACATAAACAAGACTATCGATATTTTCATTTTTTTTACAATATTGCCCACATAGTTTGGCAAATTGTCCTACAATTTGGTGTTGTTCGAAGGTTTAAGACATGCTTTACACGATATTTTATATCTTTTATTTATTTGAATCAAAATATGGCCCATGCATACATGTACATAATACATACATTGATAATTATCAATAGTGAGATGGTATGAAGAAAAATACAGTTGGTAATAAATATATACAATGTGCATTTGACATAACAAGTGTTTGAACTGTTATAAACGGTTAGCTATATTTTGACTCTAAAACAACATGTATGCATGATTGGTATGTAACAGATGTGCTTCGCCTAATATATTTTGTCAACTCGTTTAATAAATTCAATAATGGATGAGTACTCATGCAAGATCCTCTGTATAATATATCACATATAGTTTGGCCAATTGGCTTTTGATATTGGTGTTGTGCGAAGGTTTAACACATACATGTACTACATTTATGAACAATCGGTATGAAACGGATGTGCAATGTTTTGTATAATATGGTTTGGTTATAATACGAGACACCTAAATATTAATTGACGTTTAGCGTAAGAGTTTATATTGTAAGTGATAAAGTTTTCTTCTAGTTTTGTATAAAAAAGAAACCTAACTATAAAAGTAAAGAACATTATGAAAATATTCAATTTTTCAAGTTGCTAATTCCATTGTTCGTTTATCACATGTTTTATGTTCTAATATATACACAACTATAATTAAGTGAAGCTGCTCGCAAAATGAAGTATGTCAATTTGTAACATTCTGTCCGTACAAATGGATATATGTTATAATAATATACCTTTTTAATATATGGATTTCAGTTTTAACCAAACCGGCATTATGCGGTGTGGACATTTAAAGATATGTCGATTCGTTATATATTTCAACATTCCCCGAGTTGGCTATTTCGTTTAAATCGTTGTTATTTTGTGCTTCAATGTCAGTATCACAATCCATATTAACACCAACATCACGAGTTTGTTCTACACAATCAGTCCTTGTTTGATCTCCAGTCAAAGCACCGGAATTAGACTCGTCATTGTCCACAGATACATCGCAACTATTATTATTTGACATATCAAGACCGATGCCGCTTTCCGTCAAACTAATTTTATCACGGTTGTCACGTGTCTCTTTCTCATCGGTGACATCAAAGTTGGTTTTATCTTTTATGGGCGTATACATGGACTTGCTTATCAGACAACTGTCCAAGTTTTTACCCCCAAGTCCAGAAAGTATCCCACCAAGCGCGTACGACGCCATTGAAGACACGGTAGATTGTTGCCGTTCATTAAAGGCTGAAATTAAGAAAAGAAGAGTTGGCGTTACAATCAGTTCAGAGTCTATAATTATATATAAATGTAATTATTTCAATGTGCGTCGAACCTTGTCGTTATATATGTAGGAAACTCATCATGAAGACTGCAACAATTGTAATAGCATTACTGTAGAACATACGTAATAAACGGGTTGGCCAAGACTGCAGTTTGTATACAAAAAGTGTTTATAAACATTGAGAGTCATTAACTCTGTGCTGTGTACATTAGCGTTATAGGGCATTTTTGGGTCTTTCTAATATAAATGGGAAACACTTCTGTCATGCGCAAACGACTGTCTTTATTTCTCTCATTATGTCCTTGTGCTGTGCTTAGCTCGAACACACGACTGGAGAAATTAGAGGAAAGTGATCATGAGACGACGTCGCTTTTGCCTAAATCATTTTATCCTTGAAATGCGTTAACATATTTCAATCGTAAATCAGTATTAATAACTGGAAATGAAAACAAATGCAATGGTTACACTTGCGGAAGCCTTGAAAAACGAATAAAAACTCTCTGAAACATTAATAGTTGTCTGATATTCAATATAAATATTTAACTTTAAAAAGTAGGTACATTTCAATAGCTTCGTGCCTTTCATTTGCATCATCTGATGTTTAAAAAAAGCAAATTATTATCTTTTTTATATTAACCTATAATCTCTAACACATCTCATGCAATGACTTACCGATATGCTGTTTTACTTTCCAATGTGGTATACCCTCACTCAAGCAGAAACGCTCTATTTTCATCAGGTGGAACTGTTATAGAAGAGAAATAATCAGTGTACTTAGTGTTTTTACTTTATTCAATTTAATAAATATTCAACAAAATCTAGCTGTTTGAAAACTGTTAATTATAAAATTTTAATGTTAATGATACAATTTTCGCGCCTTTATTTGTTTTAATATTTAACGTCATTTTATGCCATTGGGGGTTAACAGAGGATCAGTTAACGTAACCTCTATTTCCTGGGATCCTGGAAAGATAACTTTTTCACTTGAATTAGTGGAGAAAGACGAATGGCATTGAGACGCAATGTCGTATATCAATCATCATAGAGGTCGTAATAGGGCGGGGATCTGAACTCACGAGAACAGGCTTGATAGTCAGACGCGCTACTAACTGAGCTATCCCGTAAGTTTTTTCCATAGAAAGTACATAGTCACGTGATGTGATTTTATGGTTTCATTGTATTTATTGATTTGTCTTGATATACGAATATACTTGTTGGCCAAGACTGCAGTTTGTATACAAGTATACGTAATATACTGGTTGGCCAAAACTACAGTTTGTATATAATAGTATACGTAATATACTGGTTGGCCAAGACTGCAGTTTGTATACAAGTATACGTAATATACTGGTTGGCCAAGACTACAGTTTGTATATACTAGTATACGTAATATACTGGTTGGCCAAGACTGCAGTTTGTATACTAGTAGACGTAATATACTGGTTGGCCAAGACTGCAGTTTGTATGCAGTTTGTATACTAGTGTACATAACATACGGGTTGGCCAAGACTGCAGTTTGTATACAAGTATACGTAAAGTACGGGTTGACAAAGACTGCAGTTTGAATGCAGTCTGTATACTAATGTACGTAATATACGGGTTGGCCAAGACTGCAGTTTATATACAAGTATACGCTACATACGGGTTGGCCAAGACTGCAGTTTATATACAAGTATACGCTACATACGGATTGGCCAAGACCACAGTTTGTATACTAGTGTACGCAACATACTGTTTTGCCAAGACATCAGTTTGTATACTAGTGTACGTAACATACGGGTTGGCCAAGACCGCAGTTTGTATACTAGTGTACGCAACATACTGGTTTGCCAAGACATCAGTTTGTATACTAGTGTACGTAACATACGGGTTGGCCAAGACCGCAGTTTTTATACTAGTATACGCAACATACTTGTTGGCCAAGACCGCAGTTTTTATACAAGTATACACAATATACTGGTTGGCCAAGAATACAATTTAGAATATATATATATACAAACTTAGAATACTTAAAACACAGCCGTGATATGATTGAAAAATAGTTAATTGAAAACGATGACAGACACAATACAATGCACTTTGTCATCTAAGAGTGGACGGTCAGGCCAGTACAACCCGTTGCACTATTCATTTAATTTCTATTCTAAAACGACGATAGCCAATGGTGTTGGTCATACTAAGTCATATAAATATCCAAAATCAATTTTAAATAATCGTTTAAATATAGCATGTTATCTACACGTGTATGTACGAAGACACGCGTGCGTATCTGTGTGTGTGTGTGTGTATGTGCGTGCGTGCGTGTGTGCGTGCGTACGTGCGTGCGTGCGTGCGCGCGCGCGCGTGTGTGTGTGTGTGTTTGTGTCTGACTGCATGCATACGTGTGTATGATGGGTAATATCATACTGCTGACAGATACTATGCCAGAATCTCACCTTGAACTGGGCCACACTATCCTTCACAACCCTTAATTCGGAAGAAACACTCTTCTGCTTCTTGTACATCATTTTTAATCGGAAATGTTCATGGTCCAATACTGCCACAATCAAACCTAGAAGTTTAAAAAATGATAATCGTTACAGTTATAATGGATATGTTATAACACTACACAACAATGTGTCTAACCAATATATGCAGCACTTTACGAAAAACAACCGACAGTCGCGTATCCAAGCATACGCACGTACGCCAGTGCAATTCGTCAGCATAAAGTGGAAACAGAGAAACTCGAAATGTGCATAAAAACTAAAGACTGAGAGGTGCAGTGATACACATTGTTACCAGTTACTCTTGTAGGTCAGCGTGAGCGACGTTATTCGCCATGAGTTTTAAATAATTTATAATCGTAAATTTCGTTTCCTAACATTGCTTATGTGCACTATCAAAGTGAAAAACAAAATGCAAGGTCGATGTTGCAATATAACATGCGAACACATAATTTGTCTTCTAATTTTCAAAATTGTCTTGGGGGATACCTCAACTCCCTATTCTACACCTACCCTACTTGCAACTCTTGCTGCTCTTTTTTTCTGGCGTACAGTTAAAATCAGTTTAGGTACGCCCCTGACCAAAGTAACCATTTAAAATTGTCCAGTGTCATTTGATCGAGCGCAAGTCTAGATGACATAAACACACTTAAAACAAAAATAAATATTGCTGCTTTTGAAAAGTGTCATATTTATACTAAAATACGAATTTCGACAGTTTTGAGATCCTTTATCGTGATTTTACATACATCAGCTCTACAATAGTGTGTACGCCGGTATTACAAAATAAAATCAATAATACAACAGATGCAAAAAGTACCCTGCCCGTGACAATGAAGTTTCTACGTACTGTTGACGACACGAATCACTCTCCATGGTAACAAGAATGACAGTATAAATATCCCATCTTGTATTCTGTACTCTGTCAATCCTTTCAGGAATACCAAGTCAACAATAAACGAAACAATTACGATGAATGCATCGAACACCTGAAATAAAATATTTTAAATACACCTTTTATTTTATTCATAAGCATATTCATGTATAAAATAACTCTTTGAATCTTCGTCTGATTTCGATAATTTTAGTACCAAAGTAAAGCTGATAAAATTGTGGGCAATTTGCATTAATTAAACACCTAAAAATCCTTCTGAATTATTACGGGTTGAAAACGAAAGACTTGATTTTTTACAAAATATTTATTTTGTTAAAAAAAACCACAACTACTGTACTGTAGTTTTGAACAAAAAAAACGTTTAAACTACACAACAAAGAAATATAAACTTTATATAATAAAGATGAAGAAATATATTATCAATCGCTGGCGAAATAAACATCACACCCAAAAAAAACAACATTATTTTTTTTTCTATTTCTTTAAATTTAAAAAGACAAGTTTACCACCAAGACTTTTGATACCAGCATAAAAAATGTGTTTTGTTCAGGAGGAGTTGTGTTTGCAAAATTGAGATAACTCAAAATATGCGGCCACCCTAAGTTGAAACATGTGCCTGCAGTTAATTATCTCTGTTTGTATGCCTCTGCAGCTACCCTAAACCTATAGCTTGTAATACATGTTTATTCAATGCCGAGGTTGATCAATGTGCAGGGAATGCTGTGGCATGGTACATACATGATACAATGTATATGGTATAGAAGAAATTAAATAAACATTTTGTTATTGGCAAGTGCGTTGAGGCATGACACATATATACATTGTTAGAAAGTAAACATAAACAACCGATCCTATGGGACTATCATTTACTTTTAAATTATTCATGTACTAATTATATGTAATACCAATTATCCACACCTTATATGGTAAGCTACACAAAATCACCTAAAATAGGTATTCAGCTAAACATTGATCGGTGATAAAATACGGACTGTAACATAAATGGCGTTTTAATCACCAGTTAGGGTAATGTGTGAATTTGATGTTAAAATTCGGAAAGAATAAGACGCGATGTAACGATCAATAAAACATGTACTGTAATGTAATGCATGCTCATGCATTATCCCAGTCTACTCATCGCAAATACACATAAAACAACATTAAAAGAAATACACACACACAAAGATTGATTGATATAATATTAAGCATCAGTGTGATGCCATCAAGGGCCAACAGACGATCATTTAACCTTACCGCTCTTTTCTGGGATCTTGGAAGGTTAACCAATACCCGAGCACACACCATCTCCGCAAGTAACTGTTAACTTTCCTGCTTGAATCAGCGGTGAGAGATGAATGATAATGAAACTCGTGTCGTATATCAGTCATCGCAGAGACTGTGGCCTGGAGGGATTCGAACTTACGACCACTGGATTGATAGTCAGACGCGCTACCGACTGAGCTAATCGGCTCTGGCCAAAAATTCTTTATAGCATTGCATAAGTTATGCTGTTTTTGATGATATACACATCTGTGACTTACAATAAGTTTTGATAAATACAAATCAGTAACGCTGGGGTTGGTAACGTACCTCCAATTTACGAGTAAAGAACCTTTTTCCCATGAACATTATTTTCAAAATGTTCTGAAATTAAAAAAAATAAAACAATACAATTTATTATTTATTCATAATATGTTGTAGAATACAACATAAACATGTATATACTGAAGGGAACAGCTAACCCGCCACCTGACATTTTATGTACCTGACATGTTATATACCTGACATTTTATGTATTTTCTCAAAAAGTATTAAAGCAGTTTCCTTGAAATTGTAACTTGAATAAGAAAGAACGTTTTGTTTATGTAAAAAATATATAATGGCCTTTTTATAGCGCTACACCATAATTTGAGGAATATATTGGAAATACAAAAGTGGCTCTTAGCTGTTGCGTTCAGTATATTTGGAAAAACTAGAGGTTAATTACTAGTGTTTTGTCACTTTGCCTTGTTAATTAAATAAAATTGCAACTATGATAAAAGTATAAAGAAAGGAGTCGTCTCGCACTTTAAATCATTGTTGTTACTTTTTTTCTGATTCCTTGGGAGGATGGAGCTCAATTTGTGCTGTCCGTTAAAAGAAAATCCCTGGGCGTGTGTGATATTTCATTTTTCATTTTTATTTATGTACTTATGAACAGACTCAGTAAAACCGAGTCTTCTCTTTTTTTGTCTTGTTTGCGTTCTGCGCATCCAAGTGACAATTGTATCAGATATTGTTGTATAGTTAACTATGGAGTAAAGCTCAATATTCGTTATACGCATTCACTCAGAAATGGTATAAATAAACAGTTACTAATAAGAAGAACTATATTCACAACAGGAGACATATTATTCGAAGTTAACAATCATCACACCTTACAAACAATATATTCGTCTTTCCCATAACCTAACATCTCACAATCCCTAATGTAAAAAAGAAGCATGAAATGTGACATGTTTCAACATCTGCTGAAGAAACTGACCAATCAGCGTGCTCGTGTGACACTGCTTTATAACGGTTCCTAGCGCTAGGACTGTTTTAATTAGACAGCCATACAGAACAAGTTACGCCAGGGGTTACCGACCTTGAGTAATCATTATGAAAACCAACATTAAAAAATTATGTTGAATATAAAGTATACCATTTGAGATAGGAACATCAGCTTTTCCAAAATCTCAAACCTTAGTTTACAACGAATCAAACAAATATCAAATCAGATATAACACCGGACCCGTCCAACTTATGATGACTCGTAATTCCTAACAATTACATGTTTCCATAAAAATGAAGTTTTGTGCCTTAAAGATAAAACATGAACAAAAGGCGATGTAGCGTTCAAAAGTTTACGTCAACCACGACCTCTAAAGCATATAGATTAAATATAATCATAATAAGTTTAGTCTGTAAAACGGAATCGGATCCATTAAAAAGCAACACTGGGAAAGCCACAATTGAGCACGTTGATTGGCCAGTTTTTTTTCGACTGAAAGTTTGAAGACGTCACAGTTTAGTAATTGTTCAACTGCTATGAATTGCGGGACAGGCATAGAATTCCCTGATTTTTCATTGGTGGTTAATAGACCTGATTCGGGAGATATCATGTTCTGGGATAGACTGTTGTAAGTACGCATGTTGTCACTATATGTGTATTGTAGTTAGAATAATTATTTTTAAAATTAACTGTGGTCACGCTTCCTTGATGGCTGTGTCTCTAGCAGGTTCCCTTTTTTATATCTCATACATATTGAGTATGTGTAATGAAACCATCAAGCAGAGCGGAGCGTTGTGGACAAAGTCCTGACCAATGACACCATAGATGGCGTGTTCGGTCCCCAACTCGACCCAATGTATCTCAAAAACAACTTTCAGAACTGGTTCTAATCAGGAAGTGGACTCGACAGCGGTTCATGTAAGTTCTGAACTTTCTTCGCAATCGAGAATATACAAGTTATAATAAACTAACCACTAAAACTAAGAAAATATGTATCCAACAAAATACGTAGCATTAAAAAAAATAAACAATTATATCAAGCTCAATACAACTGACTTTACCTCAACAAACAGCACCGCTAATATAGCTATACTGGCTTTATGGAGACCATGAGCTATATCTTCCCAGACGCTGTGCGCGTGGGCGGCTTTGTGCTTAACTGGTGATATCTCCTCTGTCGTATTGGCCGAGAGGTCTCCATCTTTTGTTTCATCCGCACGTCTCTTACGCAAGTCATGGGATACGTTCTGAGGATTTGTGAGTTTTGATATCTCGTCATTGGAAAGATGTTGTGGGTATTTGTCGTTGTCACCCCATGTACACGAAGCTTCGTTGATCTTGTTGAAGAAAGTTTCAAGATGGTCTATGTCATTGTCTTGTAAGTGATCTGGATATTTTCTTTCCATATCATCGATGAATTTTTGGGATTCCACGTCAGCAGTTTCCAGGATTTCTGTTGGAAATTTTAAATAATATGAGCTTATTGACAATAACAAATAACAAACTGTATTTCCACATAAGGGGACGTTAGTATCCAAAAGACACGACAGCCATAGCAACATGCACATTATCTTAGTATATAATGATCATGGTCAGGTAAACGCATGCAGAAACACGTGACAACA
This sequence comes from Panopea generosa, assembly GCA_029582155.1. Lineage (NCBI taxonomy): Eukaryota > Metazoa > Mollusca > Bivalvia > Adapedonta > Hiatellidae > Panopea > Panopea generosa. The sequence goes on along the minus strand of CM055902.1, from coordinate 48,205,707 downwards.
GGGGTAAACGCTTTGAAGAGGCCAGTAGCAAAACATTGTCTTGTCAACTGCACTCATTTCTGCGCCTGAAGTTTTGAAGTAATACCAGCCTCACAATCACTCTATCACAAATTTCCCAATGTTGTTTAAAACTTCAATCTGCAGCAAATTTAATAAAAAAAAAAAAAAAATAATTAACTGGTAACAGAAACGATATTAATTAATGAACAAGCAAATTAAATTGTTTTCAAAAATAGTTTAATTATGTCAAGCAAAATGCAAATAATTATAATAATTGTATGCAATTATGTAAATGTGATATACTCCATCTACCTTTTACGTAGTGAATATCTAGGATCAATTCGCCCAGCACCAGGACGCAATCCGCCAAGTTTAGTAGAACTATTATCAACAGTATATGTTTGCTGTGTAATATGTGCTCTCCTTTTCGTCTCACCCTGTATTATTTATATGAAAATAAAATGTTTATGAAGACAATGAATAGAAATATATTATGTTTAACTTTGTTAACTCTCAAGTCACTATTATTTGTCAATGTAGACAGAAGTTAGATGCTATCTCAAGGTCACTTCACCACAGGGTAGGTCCTGGGTTCGAGCCAAGCTTGGTATAAATATTTTATAAGAAAATGTTAAATATATATGGCACACACTTTTATTGCTCGAAGAACACATTTAGAATGCCCGTATAATGAGTCTAAGTAGGACCAGTGTGTTGTAGGTGATTTTGAGACAGCTGAACAAACAAATAGATACATCCATGATTCATAAACGTACTTAATAGTCACTGTTGCGGAAAGATGACAATTGCCTACATAGATGACATACCTTACACATTGACACTGTAGTTGTTTGTTGTTAAAAACCATTAAACTGTACTATAAATGATGATGCATGACTTTTATATATAGCAAATCGAATTCGTAGTTGATGCGCACATGGGTTGGACGAAACAAAAACAAACAATAGTAAACATAACCAATCAGTTAAAGTATGGATCAATGTAAGTCGTTACAAACGTACAGTTAGCAGGATGATTTGGAGAAAAAAAACCCACACAGGCTGTGGTAATAATCTATCTTAACATGAACAGCGACAGGATGTAATTTTTGGTGTTACTAACCGCAAGAAATGTGGTGATGTAAGGTACATGCACGGTGTTTTAACCGTGTTGTAAATGAATAGAAAGTGCTCGGTGTTACCATCAAGGTACATGTAGCCCGGACCTTGATGTTTTATCTATTCGGCTATCACGTACCGTCAAGATCCGAGTTTCAATACTGTAACATATTTGAGAATGATGACAGCTATAGATGAGTCATTGCCGCATGCCTGAGACAATTCATTGGTATTAGAATAATGACATTCGCATAGTCCACACAACCAAACACTGGGAAAACAATATCGTTCATCTATATTGGGATATTTTTAATTAAATTTTGATCCTATTTCAAGCTTATGTGATACTTCCCAATTGACATCATGACCCGTTGGTTGAAGGTTTAAATGACACACCCACGGAAGATAGTAATGTATAACATATTCAAATTTGGTTCGGTTATAAAAAATGCACTAAATCTAACAGTTATTATTACATGGCAGACATAGTGTTGTTAATGAAAGCAAAGACACGATGATAAGAGAATAGCATCTGGCGAAAGACTCCATTGAAACCAGTGAAAACAACGCAGAAAAGAACGTTTGTGATTAAGTTAAAGGACCTGTACTCCAAATATATTAATGCAAATACTAATTAGGGGTCTCGCATATTCCATTACGCGTCATGAACAGGCTCAACTAATCCGATTTTGCTATTTTCATATTTTGTTGACGTCGCACGCGTTCTTCATTACCCCGGTGTTGTATAAATTGCATTATACCGGTGTTGCATATTGCATTTTCTCGGTGTTGTTTATTGTATGACTACGGTGTTGTATATTGCATTACCACGGTGTTGTATACTGCATTATCCCAGTGTTGAATATTGCATTAGCCCGGTATTGTATACTGCTTTACCCCAGTGTTGCATATTGCGTTACCCCGATGTTGCATATTGCATTATCTCGATGTTGTATATTACATTACCCCAGTGTTGCATATTGCATTACGTCGGTGTTAGATATTGCATTACCCTGGTGTTGCATATTGCATTATCACGGTGTTGCATATTGCATTACCACGGTGTTGTATATTGCATTACCCAGGTGTTGTATATTGTATTACCACGGTGTTGTATATTGCATTACCCCGGTGTTGTATATTGAATTAGCCCGGTGTTGTATACTGCATTACCCCAGTGTTGTATATTGCATTACCACAGTGTTGTGTATTACATTACCCCGGTGTTGCATATTGCATTACCCCGATGTTGCATATTGCATTATCTCGATGTTGTATATTACATTACCCCAGTGTTGCATATTGCATTATCTGGTATATTACATTACCCCAATGTTGCATATTGCAGTGTTTCGATGTTGTATATTACATTACCTCAGTGTTGCAAATTGCATTATCTCGATGTTGTATATTGCATTACCCCGGTGTTGCATATTGTATCATCTTGATATTGTATATTACATTACATCGATGTTGTATATTGCATTATCTCGATGTTGTATATTACATTACCCCAATGTTGCATATTGTATTATCTCGATGTTGAATATTACATTACCCCGGTGTTGCATATTGCATTATCTCGATGTTGTATATTACATTACCCCAGTGTTGCATTTTGCATTATCCCGGTGTTGCATATTGAATTATCTCAATGTTGTATATTACATTACCCCAGTGTTGCATATTGCATTATCTCGATGTTGTATATTGCATTACCCCGGTGTTGCATATTGCATTATCTCGATATTGTATATTACATTACCCCAATGTTGCATATTGCATTATCTCGATGTTGTATATTACATTACCCCAGTGTTGCATATTGCATTATCTCGATGTTGTATTTTACATTACCCCGATGTTGCATATTGCATTATCTCGATGTTGTATATTACATTACCACAGTGTTGCATTTTGCATTACCCCGATGTTGCATATTGCATTACCCCGGTGTTGTATATTGCATTACCCCGGTGTTGCATATTGCATTACCCCGACGTTGTATATTACATCACTGCAGTGTTGCATATTACATTACCCCAGTGTTGCATATTGCATTATCTCGATGTTGTATATTACATTACCCCAGTGTTGCATATTGCATTACATCGGTGTTGCATATTGCATTACCCCGGTGTTGCATATTGCATTACCCCGGTGTTGTATATTGCATTACCCAGGTGTTGTATATGAATTACATGCTCAACAAACCCGGGTTTGTTATTTTCAACTTTTGGTTGCGTTCTGAGCATCCGGTTGATCCGACTATCCCGCGATATTATTCAATACAAAACAAACGTTAACACTGTTTATTCCACGTGGGCGGTGTCACATTAAGATCGTTTAAACAGGTTATCTGTTATCTGATATAACGAAACGTACCTTGAGAAATGTAAAGTGCATTTAATTTAAGGGGATGCTATGTTGGGCTTACAAGTCAGCACGGATGTAAATTCCGATACTCTCCATCCACCACCCGTGGGAAATTACGCTAGCTCTGTGTCGTTTTTATTTAGACAGAACAGGACAAAATACAACTTACGTTAACAATGTCTTATCAATTTTTACATCCGATTAGATTTACCTGGCTATTTTACGTTTTGGCGGTGGAACGTAATTGTCGTCTGCTATTTCCTTTTCAAGACGTTGTGCCTCCAATTCCTCGCTGTATCGCCGTTTGAATGATGTCACCGTTTTTTCAACCAGATCCTGGAATTTATTCAGATAGCATCATGTTATGATACCCACCACGTTGATGGTCAATGTCTCTCATTGTGGAGTTGTTTTCCTTGTGACAAATGATAGCACAACTTTTGCATACATAAGTGTGTTCAGTTTTTGGATTTGGATTGTTCTTATAATGTTTGATAAAGAGTGTTACAATTTGTTACAAATGAGAAGAAGAAGACAGTTTGGAAGAAGATAAGTTGTAGTTGTAGTTGTATGGTGTTTAGCGTCGCTTTCAACAATTTTTCAGTCATATCGCAACGGTGTCTACTTGAGACAGTATTGTAAGCGCTGTCACACTGGAGTATCATGCCGCAGACACATGGTATGATACCCCACCCAGTCACATTATACTGACACCGGGTAGACCAGACCTAGAACTCTCCTCTAAATGCTGAGCGTCAAGCGAGGAAGCGTCTAGTACCATTTTTAAAGTCTTTGGTATAACCCGGTCGGGGATTGAACCCACGACCTTCCGCATGCGAGGCGGACGCTCTACCACTAGACCACGCCGCGTTGGGAAGAAGATAAGCAAAGCTGAACACATAAAAGTGATAGCCCGCAGTTATTTCACTTGCTATTTAAAAAATATCATCGAAAGAATATTAAGTATAGTGCAGCTGGGTTAGTTAAGACATATTTAATCTGATGTGTTTTTTTTAAATAAAATTTAATATGAGATTAAAAATAACAAAGCTATTGAAATTAGGCTGCCACACATAACCATGGCGGGGAAACAAATCCACAACCCTTCAAACTTGGGTCCAAATGCTCAACCCATAGACCACATTTATATTTGCTAGTCCATTTCATTTTTTATATATTTAAGCATAAATCACAATAAATAAGCATTTTATTAAAACATAGTTTTAAAGTGGTTAACGTATATAAAATCGACGGAATAACGTGTTTTGTTCTATTGTAATACTAATTTCAACAACGTTTCTTCTCCTATATGTCTAGATGATATAACTGAATATGTCATGCTTGTTGAATATCAAGAGCGTAGCGCTACACGTTTGAATGTTACTCAGGTATAAGGTGCGGGGTAAGGATGCAAAGCCTTTAATGCTTTATTGGTATTGCCAATACACCTAGTCCCCTGATGTTATTTTTATTGGTTTTATCATCTTTTACCCTTTAACCTTTTTATTTATTAAGGATTTGATTTCAAATGTTACTCAGAAGAGTAACGGAGTATGCCACGCTACGCGCCTGAATATACTGCGTATATATATATATATATATATATATATATATATATATATATATATATATATATATGTATATTTGCAACGATTTGTTACTGCTTTAATTGCTACAATAAAATGAAAATGATTAATCTTTATGGGACAACGAAATCTCAAAATACACATTGAAATCAGTCATATTAGATAGACGATGTAACTTTGTAATTTATATTGATTACAGGTCTATATTGCATTGGAATAAACGTTTAGTACCCTCACCGATATAGTATAATTCGTGTGAAACATCCATTTCTCGCATTGCTGACAAAAATCACGGGTGCAAGATAATGTAATACCTACTTATCTACTATAACAGATAACCGAACCATTTTGTTTAAAGTACAAACATGTGTTGCGATACAGTTTTTTTAAAAAAAATCTTGGAAGAAGAAGAAGGAAATCACCAGTATAGAAAAAAAACAATAAATAACAACAAGCAGTACTTACGTGAATCAGGGATTCCTTGCGCTTTGGTGTTGAGCTCATAATGTTGCTTTTAAACGATTTTCCGATTTCAAGCTTTTTCAAACCTACTATTTCACCAGTATTGTGATTATTATATATACACGTATTTACAGAGTCTAATGTACAGGCATGTGTTTGTGTAGAACAGTTTTCCTCCTTAAATTAAAAAAAATGCATTTAATTCAATTAAATACTATTATAAATTTCTATAATCAAAGGCATGCTGAAATCAAAGGTATACGCACAGCGACTCACTCAATAATGTACTTTAATATTTATAACCAAATCATATATACGAAATTAACACTGTGTTCAGAAGTTTATAACCTAATTGTGCAAATACATACTTCCCGCACGACTATAATCTCTTCCCTAACGCATGCATACGTACACATTAGTACTGTATCGTTGGCCCGACTGCACTTAATACTTAAAAAATACAACATACTTAATATCACTTTGATCAATTCATGATATATGATGAAAGTAAAACTGGAAGACCCTTTAGCAATTCATGACGTATTTGCTGGTTAGAGACAATGGACATATTACTTTTGATCAAATTTATGATCTATGAAAAAGGTAAAACTAAAGGTTCCGTTAAGCAATGTATAACGCTTAAGGAGACGAGAGACACTTATGTTTTCTTTACAGTGTATTTATTAAAATACTAAACTTTTGAACCCTGAAACTGAAAGCATGAACAAAGATGTTCATGTGCTGATAGACACAGTTCAACGAACATATAGATGACACTGAAGATGTTGTCATTTATAACCGAGATAAACGCAGATGAAATTCGATGGACTGAAATTAAATGACTCAAAAACAAAAGCTGTATTGTTTCAAAATGGCGGTATGTTGTCAAGGCAAGGACTTACACTGAGGGACTTTAAAAACGCAAAAGTTGTAAAAATAAACAGGTTTTGTATTAATCAATTTTAATAAAAATTGGCAAAATAGACATACAAATGTATAAGACACAAAGTGTGTGAGTTTTATCGGAAAATATTATCAATTCCCTGAGAATTAACGCTTTAAACAGCGGTACCCTAAATCACCAGCAATTAGTGGCGGTTTGCAGCAATGCAGGCAACACAAACCCGCCTTGTTGAAAGCACAATATTTGCAATACAGTGTTGAGAAATGCTGTTCGCCTCTTAACCCAAGGCGGGGAAAAACTCATTAACGTTTTTCGGTGGTGGCCGGCAAGCGTTAATGCGTCTATTCAATTCACCCCAGACATGCCCAATTGAATTTTTTCGTTTTAAAAGTCTCTCAGTGTATGATAACATAAACCTTGAAGCAATGAATAGTTTTATGTTTTTGCAACACAAGTACCATTGTAAACCGCATTTAAGGAATGTTATCAACGCGTTTTCATTTCAAACTTAATCTCCGTATATAATTCTAGACAACTGGCCCATATCCGTCTTCTTCAAACTGATTGATACTTAATCAGTCCATAATTTTCATACGAGGTCGAAGATTAGACAAGTTCATTGATTTGGAAAAGGTCCAATATTACGATTGCAAACGTTTCACAAAAAACAAAACGCATATAATGCCATTGCTTTAGGTTTTAATTTTTTATTGAAAAGAAACACCCTATGTTTGAAGTATTGGTTTAAAATACTTAAAAAATAAAAATGAACGATATGTTAGATAGTGTTCTTTGATGACGGTAAATGATGATAAAAATGCTAATAATTGGAATCCACGGTTATACATAATCTTCAAAATAACGGTTTTGGTAACGTATAGGAAAGTCAAGGTGTTGGTCATGAGATGTATAACAGATTAATCATTAATACAGTTTTAAGTAGATTGAAAGAACAGTTTTAAAAGACTTGAATGGAAGTGTTACTTCTAGCTCGAACCCATTGATCTATCAATATCAGAAAATGTCATTATTTCTATGCAAGTTTCCGATAGAGTTCTTATGACCTAGCCGGCCCAACTAGCTCAGTCGGTAAAGCGCCTGACTATCAATCCAGGGGTCGTGAGTTCGAATCCCCGCCCGGCAACAGTCTCCGTGATGATTTTTATACGACATCGTATCTCATTATCATTCGGATTTCACCGCTGATTCAAGTGAGAAAGTTATCAGTTACTTGTGGAGATGGGATGTGCTCGAGTACTGGTTAACCTTTCAGGATCCCAGGAAACTGTGGTTAGGTTAATTGATCGTCTGTTAGTCCTCGATGACATAAGATGACGCCAAATACTCAATCAACCAACCAACCAACCAACCAATCAAACAACCAATCAATCAATCAATCAATCAATCAATCAATCAATCAATCAATCAATCAATCAATCAATCAATCAATCAATTTTATGACCTATACATTGAAAGAAGTTGTTATAGAAATAAAGAAAAGACTCAAGGTTACGTACATTGTGTGATGTAAATATTGTAGAATATGGGTATTACCTTTTAAGTCCTAAAAAAGACCCCCCACCCCATCCCACAACACACAGTAATAAAACATAGACTTCACTCCTTTTTTAAAACATATTTTTCTCGGTGAGCGAGTTCACCCTACATGACTCGTGTGGTTTATTGACTCAATCATAACTCTGGAACAGTATAAATGCATTTTAGTCTCAATTTAATGAAAAGGTGGAGTTATTTATTGATGTTTTTGAAAATAAAAAAAATACTACAGCGTTCTTGAATGGAAACACAAATTTGGCATAGATTAGACCGTCGTTTCGGAAAGGATATACTCAGTAAAGACAAGCCTGTTATTTTGTTCTCAAGGTTGCGTTCCTTGTGCTTTCAAGGGGTAAGTTTTTATCAAGTATTATTGCTGTGAAATTTATGCTAATAATTTTAGGAAAAACATATATAGATCAGATAGAAGCTTGGTAAACAACCTGGGGGAAAAGACTTAATGATGCGTTCATTTTTACGATTGTATAAATCGACTGGACATTAAAGTTCAAACCAACCGTAATGAGTCAAACAGATATGCGACCCTTGGGGGTGGTTGGGAGACCAAACAGAGACACAAACAAGCTCGACATCCATAGGACGGGTGATCAATGGGTTGGATGTCAAACGTACACGAATCACCGAGAACATGTATGCCTCTGAACATGGAATAATTAAAACAGCTGCAGTGGACAAGAAGATTAAGGTTATTTCAGAAAATATGTCCAATATGGGTTTACTAAAATATCGTACTGAACACATTGAATCGGCTGTTTACATGAATTGCGTCCAACATGAAGTTTCGGACGAACGCATTCGTTTCCTGTTTGCTCCTACAAAGATTTCTCTGAAGCATTCGATAGTATTTGGCGGGTAGCTCTGTGGAGTAAATTAATTAAAAATGGTTTAAACGTTAAGCTTTTACAAGTAATGTTTAATATGTATTCCGACATTAAATCTTGTATAGCTGTTAATGCTAATATGTCCCCCTTCTTCAAAAGTCACTGTGGGGGTAAGACAAATCGCGAATCTTTCACCGATCCTTTTTTAACCTACTTAAACGACCTAGAAACGGAACTCGAAAAAAAACCCCCACACACCTGTATCGAATTTAATCAGTTTATTGACAACTTAATATTTACCTTAAATTATTTATGTTGCTATGTGCGGACGACACAGTTATTTTAAATGATAACCATACCATACTTCAAAACTTATTAAATGACTTTTATTTGTACTGCACAAAATGGAAATTATCAATTAATATAAGTAAACAAAGGTGATTATTTTTGGTACAAATAAACCTGATAACTTAAGTTTTAATATAAATGGCGAAAACATAGAAATTGTTAAAGAATACAAATATCTAGGAATATTATTTTATTCATCTGGCGGTTTCCTAAACACAAGAAAACATTTAGCTAGTCAAGCAAATAAAGCAATGCATATACTTAGTATTTGATATTCAACTTAAACTTGTCGATCAAACAATAGTTTCAGTTTTAACATATCACTGCGAGGTATTTTGCTTCGAAAACTTAGATTTAATTGAAAAAGTACACACCGATTTTCCTTCGTAAAATTACGAACAGCAAGAAAAGTATAACTTTATACATGTTATATGGTGAATTAGGGCAATATTCTCTTGCAATTACAATTAAGTCTAGAATGATTAATTACTGGATCAAACTTATTTCAGGCAACGAACTTGAGAAGAAATTGCGGGAATAAGTTACAATATAATGTTATATTTATCAACAAATTACAAGTGGATTAATTACGTGAAGACTATTTTAGATAATACCGGTAATACATACATATGGATCAACCAGAAAACCATTCATCTCAAGAGCACAAGTAAACTGATAAAACAAAACCTCTTAGATCTATTTTACCAACATTGGTATGGTCAGCTTAACAATTCATCAAAAGGACTTAACTACAGATTAATCAAATCCGATATCAAACAAGAACCTTATTTGACAATTTTACCAGTTAATCTGCGACTGGAACTATTCCATTTCCGTATTTAGAAATAGTTTTCTCGTCTTTTGCATCATTATTTTCGTATATATTGAAATAGTGATTTTTTTAAATGTAATATATAGACAAAGAATATTTTATTGATTTAAACTTTACATAGTTTCTCATCAATTTACAATGTTGTGATAACATGTAAATAATTAAACACATAAACACATAACAAGCTGAGTAAATAACATGCACACATTTCACATACACACATGCACACGCATACACGCTTGCGTCCCACCACACGTATTCACTCTTACTATCGACATTTTAATACTCATATAAATTAGATTTTAGTTTGTATATACTCAAATTTTCTTTTACATAAAATAAGTCTTTTGAGGATGAACACATTTATCATTTGTTTATTATGGAACGTCGTTTTACAAATGCTTCAGAAATAATTTGCTTAATTTAACCATTTCCGTTTTATTTCTTGATTGAAGAAGATTAATAAACTTAAACATATTTGGTATACGAATATAAAGATTATGAATACATTATGTGTATCTAAGTTCATGGTAAACACGACATAGTAATACAAAATGAGATTCGTCTTCAGTTTCAGCACTGTTACACATATATACATGGCATAATAGAAGAACCATAACTCAGATGACAAATACTACCTATGGAGAAGTTATGGAATATGTTCCACCTTTGTTTAACCACTCACTGATCAGCTCACAAAACTATACGTCCATCATTTGGTTAAGTTCCCTTTATCACTATAGCGACATACCTCTTCGCATAACTACAAGTAACAGGTTACAGATAAATAAATACGAGTTATATTTCAAATATTCAGCGTTTTCCTGTTTTCAGAATGAAGGCGCGGTCGTAGTTAAATATTTTAAACCGCACGCATTACCTAACCGAATTACTGTTCAATAGTATAGTCTGTTTTAACCCTAAGATAGTGGTAGAGGTAAACATGTTTTGACATTTAGCAGTTGTACTGTTGTAATGACGTATGCGTGTTTGACACGCCATCAAATCAGTGTGTACGCCCACATACGTTAAACCATATAGAGATATCAATCTTTGATTTTTATTTATTTAAATTTAAGAAAATAAAATTGCAACATATATTTGTCTAGTATTGAAAATATCTTTAAAGTTAAAGATATATTCCGACGTTTTCATGTAATTTATTATACAGATGTAATTGATGAAAACAAAATATTTTGCACTATTATTAGACTACGTAAATGCGAAATATGCCTTTAATTATTCAAAAGAGTAATAAAGTTCCGAAACAGACACGCATTAGATTGTTACTGTGTTACATTTAAATAAAACAATTTAGTCGCTTAAAATTGAAATGAATTTTCAAATTAATCGGTGTTTAATTTTCTTTCATCGTGATACTATATGAAAAACATTTCATATTTTCGTTCCAATGCTCTGGAGTGATAATGTATCTGTACTCTGTTTATACATATATTTACGTTCTTATATACGTTTGTGATATTATATATACTACGTTGTAATATATCCCGGAATATATAATATACTTTGCTGCCGTGAATACCCAAATCGAAGTAAATGAAAAGTATATTTGATTGAATTTAAATTTGGTTGTTTTGTTTGTAAACAATACAATTCACATATTTTTTTAATTGTAAACAAAGCGTCCAATCCGTATTGTAAACTGATATATATGCCTGACAATTTTAATAACTGTTAATAGTATGAACAATATCTTACCTAAAAACGTTTGTACGCTGACTATTACCTTATTGTCCCTATGAACTATACTTCACTTCAACATATTTATATAGAACCCAATTTTCGTTAAACTCCAATGATTACGTAACCTACAATTGAGAGGATGGGGAGACGTCAATCAAAAGATAAATTATTTAACGCGTTCTGCAAAATTAACATAAACAATAAGTAGACGCCGGATAAACGTATCCTAAACTAGGACTTCATCAAGATTTATGACGTTCCCGATTGGTTAAAGAAATTATGACAACTGCAAATATAGTATTATTAGACTGTACACAATAAGCGTAGCTAAAATATGTAATAATATGTAATTAAGCTACGATACACACACATTGTATAAAGACTTGATAACTTTTCCCCTAAAAATCGCTGATGCATAACCGTTGTATAATGTTATTCATACAGAACATATCGCGAAGTCATTAAAGGGAACGCCACGATTACGCCCACATTGTCAAATATGTTATTGTTTTAGAATTCAAAATCTGGAACAGGACTTTTATTTACAGATCGATACATTATTAGCTTAACATCTGTAGTGAAAGTACTGAAATACGTGATAATGGAAATAGAGATGAAGATGATGATAATTTTATTTATCGTCGCCACCGATTTTCCATTTGGGCGACGCCTCCAGAAGAGTATTGGCAATTTAAGATTTTTTTTGGACAATAGTGCAGAGGTACAGAAGACCCTTTTGTAGCTTCGTATCTGGTTCTTTTACATGCGCGGTGCTAAGCACTGAAACATGGGACCTTTATATTTGTTAAAGGCTCAACCTAAATAAACACATTTTTAAACAAAATTTTCTTTCACAACAAGTGGATTAAAACAGTAAAATGTCTCATCTTTCTGAATATATATTTTTTTATGAAATATATGTAAAATATTTTGGTCCTTTTTAACTTTTTTTAACAGTACCATGACATTTTTAAAGCATTTTTGTGCATGAAAATTGATATGTATTGATGTTATAAAAACTTATCAATTCCTACAGTTTGTTTATTGGGGTCATAAAACTCTAGCGTCATAAACCAATAGGCTTATAATAATATAGGTTATATTTTAGAGATCATTGTGTTTTATAGTTTTGATGGTTTTTATTTTTCAGTTTTAGTTTTTTTCACTATAATTTTAATTTTAAAATTACATAAATATGTAATAAACATCTACGAAATTAAAAAAAAATGCATTAGATCATAGTATGAAACTCTTTTTATTACTCGATAAATTAAAACATAAAAAGTATATATATTGTAACAATTTTTATTAATTTGGATTACAAACAAATAAACGTGTTTGTTGTTGTTAACTGTCAAGTATTTATTAAAGCGAAGTAACTGTTTTGTTATGGTTTTGTTAACTGTTTTTGACACTTATCACTTGTTTTTAACATTGTGTTTAATTACCACCTTTGTCGGGTGACTATGTCTAGTGTCTTATTTGTTTATTGGCATTTTGCAGGTGTTCTTTTAGACGACAATGCAGAATAAGAATATTGCTGTATAAACAAATATGTGGTACATGTTGTTGTTGTTGACACTTAGTACCTGTTTGTGACACTGTATTCTCAAAATGCCAAATTGATTTGGTACAATCGGCTGTGTATGAACCTAGATATCGAAGAGAAATAACTAAGTTATTTTCCAGTATCGAGAAGCTATGGTACTTTAACATGTATTTCAGGGTTTCCAATTTTTATGCCGATTACACTTCATCAATCCTTAACTAATTGGTCTATCGTAAATGATTCATTGATATGTGTGTATAAAAGTATAAATGAATAGTAAATTTATAGTGGTTTAATATCTCATTAAACGTTTATTGTCTTTAATGAAAGGTCAAAATATCTATGTTATGAAATAATGTTATTGCGTCTGTCTGCGTGTTCTTCCTGTATTATTTTCTAATCGAGTCTTTCTCTTTTGTCCTCTCTTTCTCTCTCATACTCTCTCTCTTTATTCCTCCTCTGTCTATATCTCTTTCTCTCTTTCCCACTCAGTCTCTTTCTCTCAGACTATCTCTCTTTCTTTCTCTCATTCTTTTTCTCTCTTTCCCACTCAGTCTCTTTCTCTCAGACTCTCTCTCTCTTTCTTTCTCCCATTCTTTTTCTCTCTTTCCCACTAATTGGCCTATCGTAAAGTATTCATTGATATGTGTGTATAAAAGTATAAATGAATAGTAAATTTATAGTTGTTTAATATCTCATTAATCGTTTATTGTCTTTAATGAAAGGTCAAAATATCAATGTTATGTAATAATGTATTGCGTCTGTCTGCGTGTTCTTCCTGTATTATTTTCTAATCGAGTCTTTCTCTTTTGTCCTCTCTTTCTCTTTCATACTCTCTCTCTTTATTCCTCCTCTGTCTATATCTCTTTCTCTCTTTCCCACTCAGTCTCTTTCTCTCAGACTATCTCTCTTTCTTTCTCTCATTCTTTTTCTCTCTTTCCCACTCAGTCTCTTTCTCTCAGACTCTCTCTCTTTCTTTCTCCCATTCTTTTTCTCTCTTTCCCACTAATTGGCCTATCGTTAAGTATTCATTGATATGTGTGTATAAAAGTATAAATGAATAGTAAATTTATAGTGGTTTAATATCTCATTAATCGTTTATTGTCTTTAATGAAAGGTCAAAATATCTATGTTATGTAATAATGTATTGCGTCTGTCTGCGTGTTCTTTCTGTATTATGTTCTAATCGAGTCTTTCTCTTTTGTCCTCTCTCTCTCTCTCTATTCCTCCTCTGTCTATATCTCTTTCCCTCTCTCTTCCTCTCTTTCTCTCTCTTCTCTCTCAACAATGTCACAGATAGTACGTATAAACTATGTTGAAAAGAAAATTGATTATGTTATAAGTTCAGCAAAACTTAAACTAGAGTAATTCCTCTAATTTAAAATACCCCCGAGGCAGGGCAATAAAACTGGACCAATATCGATTTATTAATTAACAGGCAATGTATCACGCATCGCTGCGTTTTATAGACCGGCACTAAAAGATTATCAACACATGATTACAAATAAGGAGCGTAACTTTAACGATACAAACATTTGAATTATGTCCCTTGATTTTTGATTAGGTACCGAAAGTTGGACATGGAAAGACTGAGAAATGTTTTAGTTGGAGGAGCGGGTGCTCGAACCTGTGATCCCTAGGTTCGCAGTCCAAGGCCTTAACCACTGCACCACTCTTGGTTATAAAGACATATAGGCAAGGACCGTTTATTACCAAGTTAATTAGGCGAGGCTAAGGAAAGGAAAACAAAACGAGACTCTGTCAAGTCGGGTTGCCTTTGTTTTGATCAGGTTTAACACCATTTTTAACAAATTTGAGATTGTATATGGCCTACCCAAATTTGGAAGTAGAACCACCGTCATTCCGCCAGCAACTGGCAGTCTGTCATCTAAAGTTTTTGGATCGATCGGGATTCGAACATACGACCTACGTGGTGAAAGGTAAGTGATCTTAAGAATGAGCCATAAGGTGTATTCATGCCAAACCTTTTAAACATTAAGAGAAGTGCACTGACTTGGTATTCTCTTTATTGTTCTGTTGATTAAAAATATAATTGTGTAGGCTTCTGATACTATTAAAAGCTCTTGATCAATTTCATGATTAAATATTATATTGAAAGCAAAATTTCAAGCAATCCCAATGAAGTTTATTTCGCTACCAGCCAACTTAACTTAATTTTATTAGGTCGCCATTTCATTATGTCAAATAATGCATGATAATAAAATGAACAGAGAATACTAAGTTAAGTTACTGTATTTCTGTTTATTACGTGACGCAACGAAAACAGGCGAGAACTTACCGAGCAATAGTTATGTGTTCGTGTCGAACGTTATAAACCTTTCATGGAAAGACACTCCTCTAGTATTCTAGTTATCCTTTTGACCACAAATACAATTTCCATCGCGATATCTTGGACCTTAATTTGAAGAAAATAGAATCCAAGTAGACCGAATGAAATTTTTTTTTCGCTACTAGCAATAAACTTACATTTTCTTCGTCACTCCTGTAATATATCAAATAATGCCTAGCGACTGAGTTATGCAGCACATTTTCAGTAAATATTGACTCAGCATTTTTTACTAATATATTTTCTTGGACACTCGCAGATTTAAAGTCATATTGGTGAAATAAATTTTAAACTGTCTTTTATTTGATATTTGAAAATATTTTGCATGCAATGGTATCAAATGATTAACAATCAAGGCATATTAAATTGAAACTAAGTATATGCAATACTAATTATTTATCAAATCTATCTAGAGAATAAGTTTGCAATTTTCATATTGTATGAATATTAACACATTTTATTATGGTGTTTTCATTTAATTTTGTTGATTAACGTCTCGTAGAGTAATTCGTGTCAAAACAAGTTACATGTTTTACAACATATACCATTCTGTAAATAATACAAGAAGCGGCGGATTTGTATAAGTGTTTGTTTTTGACAGATGTCGCTTTGTTGCATAATGTAAATTTCCTGAACTGATATATTAAGGGCTTTCGATTTTAACACCTCTTGTTATAACAATGATTGATATTTGAAATTATCTATATTTTATCAGACAATTTGATTTGTCAAAATTTATGTTATATAGATGTTTTGACTTGAAATTGAAAGAGTTTTAGGAAGGCAGTTGAAGGAAGAAGAGATTTAGAAGAGAGGAATTTTTTTTTTCAACAGTGTTTATATATATCGGATTTCCAAAGAAACAATTTAAAATTTACGTTGAATGTGACTAACATACTTAATAATTTTGTATGGTTATACCGACATAGATAAATGAATATTGGTTTTCCAATTGTCAAAAGTTGATAAAGATTATAGTATATAATAGAAAAGAAACTATAAGTTGAACTATTGTGTTATTTCACTTGTTCACTTATTCAGCTGTGTAAAATGATTAGACAAAAATCGAGGAGCGTAACAATAGGCTACTACGCTATATGCGGTCACATGAAAATAATGCTTTATATATTTCTTTATTTCAGTCTCATCTATGTACATCGCAATAACAATAACATTAATAACATACAATATATGTACATAGCCATTCAAATATATGAATTACTAGAGACTATACACAATGCAAAATACAATTAACTATTCACATAATAAGACTATGTGTGATGCTGCTAATCGATTTAAAGGGTACCGCATGTCAGAATATAAATGGCCATTTATCGTTAAATAGACATGTAACTAACACAAAAATCAACAAATTTTAATTGAACGAAATTTATCAAGTTAGAAAAACGATATTAAATATCATGATTTCAAGCGTTTCCTATATATCATGGGCGCCGCCATTTTAAAGCTCTTTTATGTTGGAGGTTTTCGGTGACGTCATAGCTGCACTTCCGTTCTAGTTCTCGCGAAAAATTTATTGTGTCGTTAGTGACTGCTCTCAACTGATACTCTTTTGTATATACACTAATTCACGTAAACAATTGATAGACAAATATACAGTACATTAGTGAACATCGAAGAAAGACAATTAAACGCGAAAACTATTCTGAATTGAAGGATTTAACCATAAACATTGCTTTCTTCAGCGGAATAAGTGAGTATAGTAATGCGATATGTTTTGTGGGCAGCGTTGTTTTTAGTTTTCCTAATATGTGATTTCACATTGCCTCAGTGTCAAGCTTCTGGTGACATCACGCGCAAAACGCCTTTATACTTTGGGGTAGGACTGAAGATTGCAGAATGAAGCGTATCAATGCCTTGGCGTACTACTACCCAAGCATACAATTTCTGATGATTTCAGTACGAAGATGACCATATGCGACATACATATAGACTTAGTGTATATTATCCAGTGGGAAGCTCTTAAAAATGTGCTAATAACATATGGCTCAGCTGATTTCTGAAATTTAATTTGTAATTTTATATACACTTCCAAAATATTGCGAAATTGATATAGCAAACTTTCACAATCTTATAATTGCAGGCTGTTTAAACAGGTGTGATAATCCAATTAACAATAAAAACAAGAGGTTAATGCCAAAACATAAGGTGTGAAAACGACATGGTATCTAAAAGTTATTATTAAAATACAAATAAAGGCCAATTAATTGTGAAAGGCCCGATTAGCTCAGTCAGTTACGTGTCTAACTATCAATCCAGGTGTCTCGAGTTCGAATCCCCACCCGGCGACAGTCTCTGTGATGACTGACATACAACATTGTGTCTCAATATTATTTGTCTCTCACTGCTGATTCGAGTGGAAAAATTATCAGTTACTTGCGGTTGTTGGGTGTGCTCGAGTACTGGTTAACTTTTGCAGGAAACAGTGGTTAGGTTAACTGAACATCTGTACAGTAAACCCTCTTCATAAACTCATTTTATTAATTTTATAATTAATAGGCAATTTAGTTTATTGATATATGGCTGTTTCACAGTCAACTAGGTCATTATTCTTGAATAGACATTTGAACTACCTCTACTTCGTAATGAAAAAAGATAAAGTAAAACCTTTGTTCCTTTATTAATTCATTCATTAATACATGAAAAGTTTTTTTTACTGTTAAAATAGTGTTCTGGTATACAATTTATGAAAAATATTCATAAAATCATATAACATATTTTTTTTACTTGTAAGTTTGCATTGATATTGAAACCCTAATTAACTGAAAATGTTTAAATTAGTAATAAGGCATAATACTTTGTGATACAACATCCTGTCATAAACCCTGGGGTCATTACGCTTATTAGGGTACAATATGCACACTGTGGCAGGGTATTTCTCATTACCACATGGTGTGAATGTGGTGTTGGTGAATTATGAAAGCTCAGCAGGGTGCCAGTAGCTGGACAGTAACATACACTTTGTGCAATATGCCTGTAGACATTATATTCCATATGACACTCCCTATAAGGAGACACATTCATATATGTTCAGAGAACTGGTAGAATAGATAATCATCATATATCAAATTTGGTAGTAACACCATTTGAATAACCAAAAGACAGTGCCAGTTATGTAAAACAACACAAAAAAACCCAACTCATTCATGCTTCATTTAAATTTACTAAAAAGGGTGAAGATAAACAAAATTTTAAAATTCTGACAAGAAAAAAAAAGCACTATTGCGCAATCGCTGTGTTAAATTTGAGGAGTTTATAGGTTTCATTTCAAAAGTATTTAAAATCAATAGTTATATACAATATAAATTATCTTTGCTTTAAACTTATACTGCTGTTTTTTTTTATTATACCCTCACCACCATTCAAAGACAGCTCCAATTAGAATACTCTTAATAGAGTGGTATCTATTTTTGTCACTGAAGCACGATTTTTCTCTGTGTGAAGAAAACTATATTTGTTAAATACATACATTGTATAAGCGAAACAGATTAAAAAGTCATCACGTGACCAAATTAACTGCCAAATTAATGCATTGAAATTCACACGATGCCGTTAATGAAAATATGTTCATCATTAATTGACACTCAAGATTAAAAAGAAATCACGAAGATCTCTCACGAAATTGAACCTTTCTGCGCACGTCAATTTCATCTTCAAGTGTTATGCCTGGTAACATCGACTCATATATATGTTAATATTTATACCAAGATCCCCGCTGAATGTCCTGCCGGGGACACCGTACCTTCAGTATCTTGTCACCGTTTCAATATGTTTAGTGATTTATACTATAATTATGTAGTTTTTTTTTCAGCTCACTTAAAAGTAAACTCAGAGATTTTCGGAAACACCTTTGAGTCCCGTTGAATATTACTGTTATCAACATCATCATCATCATCATCATCATCATCATCATCATCATCATCATCATCATCATCATCATCATCATCATCATCATCATCATCATCATCATCATCATCATCATCATCAACATCATCATCATCATCATCATCATCATCATCATCATCATCATCATCATCATCATTCTTTTTATAATCATACAACAACTCGTGTTACTTTCAAGAAATAAGTGTTTAAAAATGTCGTCTAAACACAATTGTATTCGTGATTGATTTTAGAAATTCGAAGATGTGACATGAAAATTGAAGTGTCTATCGGCACGACGGTCGTGCACACTATTTTTCGTAATCGCACAACAGTCGTGTCCATTATTGTCTTTATCCGCACGACGGTCGAGGCACCATTATTGTCTTTATCTGCACGACGGTCGTGCCCATTATTGCCCTCATCCACACAACATTCGTGTTCATTATTGTCTTTATCCGCACGACGATAATGCCGACAGTGTTTCTTATTGGCAGGACAGGTGCTCGACAAAGGAAGTAAGTCACGACAGATAGTCAAGGGGTGTTAGTATATATCCGGGTCTTTTCCAGCATTTTCAAAATTAGGTTGAGATTAATAGGATCTGAAACTCGTCATTTCATACAGAATTTTATTAAAGGAGTTCAAGAAAAAGCAATTTTCCTGGACGAAATGATATTCTGTATGAATTGACAGCAAGTATCAGATTTTATATATCACATTTCCAACGTACAGATAAAAAATCAAGTTAGTAAAATATAAAAGGACGTATATGCAGACCCCCTTCATAGGCCGAATAACCATAACGAGATGTGTAAGTCTGGCCTAAAAAATAATAAAATAATTCTAACTAAAAAAACACATTTATCGATTCGGCTATACATTTATTAAACAACAACATTCATTATACTCGCCAAGCACACTTATCAAAACTTTCTTGGACGAGTTAAATAATAAAATTCTGAAGTTGTTTAAATACTCGAATTAATACAAGGATCTGTTGAATCGGCATCCAATCAAAGACGTTCAAGGTTATATTACACGTAAGTGTTATTAAATATACGTAATGGTTGCATTACATAGTAAACAAGGGTTGGTGTGTGATAAACATGAATAAAAGAGAGAGAGATGAGAGAAATATTGAGAGGAAGAGAGAAAGAAAGGGAGAAAGATTGTGGTTGCTTGTTTTGTCCTGTTTCCTTTCTCTTTATACAGTGTGTCCTACCTCTACTCTCTACTTCTCTCAAGGCTGGTTCGAGTTTCCATCCGGATGTTAACAAGTTGGTCCTAAAGTAATACGGACATGTTTGAGGGTGACATAAAAAACGTCACCAATTTAATGAATTTTTCACAGAATTCTGCATAACTTTCGAAATTTGAGGATTTCTCTACATTGTTATATAATGCACCAATCAGAATTTTTTACATATTCCAGAATGCGGGTATTAAAAATTGCTGCCCAGACAATGTAATTGTTTCAATGGAAATAAAACTATATTTTTTAAATCGTTTACTGTTCACATGATACTTGTGATTTAGTTATTTTGCTGTATTTTAAAAGTATGCTCTGAATAAAAGCTTGCATATGTTTTAGAGGACATGTTGTATTTCCATAATTTGTTTCCAATAAAAACCTAACTGCAGCTGTACAATTTACAAAAAAAATATTCTTCTTAATAAAGCGTATGCCAGCGACGTATGACTGAAATCCCAGTTATGCCTTGGACAATTCGTGTTATTCTGATGTCTTCATAAGGCAGCCTTCCTGGTATTATCAGAGGGGTTGTCTTGTGATGTTTTGTCTGCTGCATGTTGTATTATACTATCCTGTTTTTTTATTTTTTTGGTTGCATGTATTGTCATGTCTTGTCTACTTTCCATTTATTTACTCCTTTCATGTCTTGTCTAATAGTAATTCCCTTCAATTTGTTATTTCTCCTCACTTATTAGTTATGTAAGTTAAAATGATTTCGTCGTGTCGATAAAGAAAATAATCGACACGACGGTCGTGCCGATAGCCTTGTCCTTGATCGTTCCGTCCAACTCGCTCGGGAATTATCAGGTTTAAGATAGATGTTATTGTTGAATTTATCGCGGAACGCGATTTAATCGACAAGAACATTCCAGATGACTATAGAGCACGCATTACAGAAGCAGAAAAGAACACATGTTTCTGAACAAAAAGTTCATAAAATAATTTTATTTATATGATAGCATTTAAATAATCAGTGTTAAATATTTTATCCTAAAATATCGGACTTTCAGGTGATGCCTCTTTAACTTAACTTAGTTATGGCTTGGACCCAATGTAATAACAACTGTCCAGTCATGAACATTGTTTCAATTATAATATAAGATTAATATAAGTTTACTTCAATTATAATATAGCTAAGTGAATTTAGAATTAAAATGGAGTGCGTGGTCTAGTGGTAGAGCATCGGATCCAGTTAAGTGTGTGTTTGGAGGGGATGTGGGGCTATGAGAGTGTGTGCATGTATAAGCTGCCAGATGTTTTCACGAAAACAAAAATCACTATATATAATATACAATGTCAATTTAATCAGGAGGCCCATGGGCCTTAACGGTCACCTTATTATCCAAAAAACATTAACATAAGTCTATTCGGTCGTGAGAAAAAAAAAGTTTTTTTTGTCAATTTCTCTTATATAATTTTAGTAAAGAAGGGCCAAACCGTGAGACGCAGGGACATGAAATTCATAAATTTTATAAAGGACCCATAGGTATTAATAATCATGCTCACAATTTGTTTCTGAGTGCTTCCTATAATATAAGAAGGTTCTTACAGTTTACCGTGAATTTGACTGTTTAGGCCCGGTCTGTCCCTAAGATCCCATGAGGTTGGGGACCATGAAATTCACATAGGTATTAACTGTCATGTCAGCAACAACAAATCACACACAAAAAAACATTCATATAAGTCTATTCAGTCATAAGAAATAACGTTTTTTTGTCATTTTCTCTTATATAGATTTAGTCATGTAGGCCCACCCAAGGGCCAAACCGTGAGACCCAGGGGCATAAGGTTCACACATTTTATAAAGGACCCATAGGCGTCAATAATCATGTTCATAACTTGTTTCTGAGTATTACCTATAAACAGAAGAAGATTTTTAAAGGTTACCTTTTATCTTTTAGGCCCCATCCCCAGGACCAGACAGTGAGGGACATGCAAATCAACAACTCTTATAAAGGACCCATATGTGTCAATAATCATGCTCACCATTTGTTCCCCAGCACTTACTATATTAAGATGAAGATTTTTTCAAAGTTTATCTCTAGTTTGATTGTTTTGACCCACCTCAAGGCCCCTGGGGTGAGGACAATGCAATTCACAATTTTGGTTCACCCTTATCCCTTAGAAACCATTACAAAGCTGCATGAAACATTTCGTTACATTTGAGCATACGGTTTTTGAGAAGAAATAAAAAATGTGAATTGTTTACGGATGCATTAGATATTCCTAGCCCCCCCACCTAAGTGCCAAACCGTGAGACCCAGGGACATGCAATTCACAATTTTTATAAAGGACCGATATGTGTCCATTATCATGCTCACTATTTGTTTCCCAGTGCTTCCTGTGTTAAGAAGATTTTTTTTTAAAGTTTACATTGAATTTGACGGTTTTGTCCCCACCCACAAAGCCCGAAGGACCGTGCAACTTACGGTTTTATGAGAAAAAGTCGAAAATGTTAATTGTTTACGGACGCACGAGACACGACGCACGACGACGGACAAAAAAGGCGATCAGAAAAGGTCGATTGAGACAATCTCAGGTGACCTATTCAAAATACAAGCCTTTGTGTAAAAATATGTAGCTATCAGTGTGTAAATAGACATTTCTCATATATTTATTTCCGAATATTTCCGACCTGGTGCATGCGACATGTACCTGAGACAGGACCCCAGCTTGAACCATACCTATAGCTCTCATCCTTTCTTCAGAATTTAAGTTTTGCCATACACATTTGTTTTTATTTTTCATACAGAGATCGTCTGGCTATACAATTTGGATTTTCAACTTCAATTCCATCTTGCAAAAAGCGAGCAGGGTGATTTATTATAAATGCACGCGTATTTCATGGTCAGTAATGTGAAAGTGGTAAAACCGGTTTTACTTCTAATAATTACATAATGAATTGTCAAAAATATATGGGTAAATATAAAAGTCGTATAGCTTGTAACTAAAAAGTTATTGCAAATAAAAAACAGTATATTCATAAGTTTTGTTCAGTATACGAGGGGGTTTCAAAAAGTTCGCGAAAACTATTTATAACTTTTTTCACTATTTCTGTTTTTATCATAATATTTCATATTGATATGAATACATATATCGACAACGTGTTTTCATCTTTAAAACTGAAAATGTTACCGTAATTTTAACGACGTTTACCAAGCGTCACCGGATCAACGTCAAAATACGATTAATTAACATCATGTCATTCTCAAATTACGTTTAGCCGGGCCCGATTAGCTCAGTGGGTTACGCGTCTGACTATCAATCCAGGGGTCGTGAGTTCGAATCCCCTGCCCGGCAACAGTCTCCGTGAGGATTGATATACGGCATTGTGTCTCATTATCATTCGTCTCTCACCACTGATTCAAGTGGGAAAGTTATCAGTTACTTGCGGAGATGGGGTGTGCTCGAGTACTGGTTTATTCCAAGAAACAGTGGTTAGGTTAACTGATTGTCTGTTAGCCCTCGATGGCATAAAAATGACGCTAAATATTCAAACAATCAATCAATCAATCAATCAATCAATCAATCAATATCCAATCAAATTACGTTACTTCAAAGTTACATTAGAACAACTGGTAAATGATTGATTAAACAAACAATCAGAAAACAAAACTTGTATAAAGATTGTGCTGAGCAAGCCTGTGAATAGCAGTTGGAATTGATTGTAGTTCCTGTTATAGGTACGGCATGATTCAACAACACACTTCACACGTCGTTGGAAACGGCAAAATCTGCTTCTTCGCAGAGTTTCTTTGTTGATGGGGATGCCGGTGTTTTCCACTGATGTCATTTGTTTGGTTTAAGGATCTAACGTTGATACCGATTTCTAATCAACTGTCACTATTCTATTGATATACCTCATACCACATTTACCATATTTCTTTAGAAATAGTGTAGCTGTTGCCATTCTCTTTTCTTTGTATTCGGTTGAAAGTAACAATGACACCAACCTGCAACGCAACTTTCATTCAAATAATCCGTAATAGTAGAATAGGCACATCCCATTGAAATTTAGTTGCTAAATCTCAAACACTTATGCGTCTATCTCCAGGCTAGAATCGTTTAGGCGCTAGACATGATTCTAGCGTTTTTTGACGTTGCGCGACGTCCGCCTTTTCCATGTCCGTCGCTTAATTAACGTATTCGCCGAATCTGTTGTACCATTTATTATTTGCATTTTTCTGTAAAGTTTTTTTCCCAGTAAGTTTTCATAATGGTAGTCCCATTTTCTGATTTACTTTTCTTTTGTAAAACACAAATTTTTATTCCGTACCGCTGTTCTAAAACACAGTGAAGTTAAAACAGCTTACTAATATACAGTGCGTACCGTGAAGGCGTATTGTCGTCAAAATGACGTCATAATGTTCTACTGACGTCACAGTATAAAAGTACAGGAGCTGTGATTGGACAGGAAGCTATTTTTACGAAATTCCACCAGCGCATTAAATAGTAATAACATGTAAAACAGTAGCAATTTTCTAAATTACCTTCCAAATAACGAAAAGTGATCCGGTTACCGATAAGACATAAGACATTGCAGATATCCTTTAGAATACATGACATTTATCCTTCAGAAGACATTACAGATATCCTTCAGAATACATTGCAGATATCCTTCAGAAGACAAGACATATATCCTTCAGAAGACATTAGAGATATCCTTCAAAATACATTGCAGATATCCTTTAGAAGACATTGCAGATATCCTTCAAAAGACATTACGGAAACCCTTTAGAAGACATTGCAAATATCCTTCAGAAGACATTGCAGATATCCTTTATAAGACATGACAGATATCAAGTAGAAGACATGGCATACATCCTGTAGAAGACATGGCAGATATCCTTTATAAGACATTGCAGATATCCTTTATAATACATGACAGATATCAAGTAGAAGACATGGCAGACATCCTTTAGAAGACATGGCAGATATCCTTCAGAAGACATTGAAGATATCCTTTATAAGACATGACAGATATCAAGTAGAAGACATGACAAACATCCTGCAGAAGACATGGCAGATATCCTTTATAAGACATGACAGATACCCTTTAAAAGACATTACAGACACCTTTTAAAAGACATGACATATATCTTTTTGAAGACAGGGCAGATATCCTTTAGAAGACATGACAAATATCCTTCAGTAGACATTGATATATCCTTTTAGAAGACATGATAGATATATCCTTTAGAATACATTGCAGATATCCTTCAGAAGACATTGCAGATATCCTTTAGAAGACATAACAGATATCCTTCAGAAGACATTACAGATACCCTTAAGAAGACATGACAGATAACCTTTAAAAGACATTGCAGATATCCTTTAGAAGACGTTACAGATACCCATTAGAAGACATGACATATACCCTATAAAAGACATGGCAGATATCATATAGAAGACATGACAGACATTCTTTAGTAGACATGACATATATCTTTCAGTAGACACTGACATATCCTTTCAGAAGACAGGATAGATATCCTTTAGAATACATGACATATATCCGTCAGTAGACACTGACATATCCTCTTAGAAGACATCATAGATATATCCTGTAGAAGACATTGCAGATATCCTTTAGAAGACATGGCAGATATCTTTCAGAAGACATGACATATATCCTTTAGAAGACATGGCAGATATCTCTCAGAAGACATGGCAGATATCCTTTAGAAGACATGACAGATATCCTTCAGTAGACATTGCCATATCCTTTTAGAAGACATGATAGATATATCCTTTAGAAGACATTGCAGATATCCTTTGAAGACATGGCATATATCCTTTATAAGACATGGCAGATATCCTTTAGAAGACTTGACAGATATCCTTTAAAATACATGGCAGATATCCTTGAGAAGACATGGCATGACAGATATCCTTTAGAAGACGTGACAGATACCTTTTATAAGACATGATAGATATCAAGTAGAAGACATGGCAGATATCCTTTAGAAGACATGGCAGATATCAAATAGAAGACATGACAGATACCCTTTAAAAGACATTACAGATACTGTTTAGAAACATGACATGAATCCTTCTGAAGACATGGCATATATCATTTAGAAAGCAAAACAGATTTTCTTTAGAAGACACGACATATATCCTTTAGAAGACATGGCAGATATCCTTTAGAAGACATGATATATACCCTTAAGAAGACATGACAGATTACCTTTAGAAGAGACGTTACACATAGCCTTTAGAAGACATGGCAGATATCCTTTAGAAGACATTGCAGATATCATTTAGAAGACATGACAAATATTCTTTAGAAGACATGACATATATCCTTTAGAAGACATTGTATATATCCTTTATTAGACATGACAGATATCAAGTATAGGGCATGGCAGATATCCTTTAAAAGACATTACAGATACCCTTAAGAAGACATGACATATATCCTTCTGAAGACATATCAAATATCCTTTAGAAGACATTACAGATACCCTTTAGAAGACATGGCATATATTCTTTAGAAGACATGACATATATCCTTTAGAAGACATTGTAGATACCCTTAAGAAGACATGGCATACATCATTCTGAAGACATGGCAAACATCCTTTAGAAGACATGACAGATACCCTTTAGAAGACATGGCAGATATTCTTGAGAAGACATGATAGATATCCTTCAGTAGACATTGACATATCCTTTTAAAAGACATGATAAATATATCCTTCAGAAGACATTGCAGATATCATTCAGAAGACATTGCAGATATCCTTAAGAAGACATTACAGATACCCTTAACAAGAAATTACAGATATCATTCAGAAGAAATTACAGATAACCTTTAGAAGACTGATATATACATATGACTGATATCCTTTAGAAGTAATTACAGATATCCTTAAGAAGACATGACAAATAAGCATTAGAAGACATGACAGATATCCTTTAGAAGACATTGCAGATATCCTTTATAAGACATGACAGATATCAAGTAGAAGACATGGCATACATCCTTTAGAAGATATGGCAGATATCCTTTTGAAAACATGACATATACCCTTGAAAAGACATCACAGATACCCTTTAGAAGACATGACATCTATCCTTCTGAAGACATGTCAACTATTCTTCAGAAAACATGACATATATTCCTTAGAATACTTAACAGATATCCTTTAGAAGATATGACAGAAACTGTTTAGAAGACATGACAGATACCCTTTAGAAGACACGGCAGATATCCTTTAAAAACATTACATATATTCTTAGTAGACATGGCAGATATCCTTTAGAAGACGTGACAGATATCCTTCGGTAGGCATTGAAATATTTTTTTAGAAGACATGATAAATATATCCTTTAGAAGACAATGCAAATATCCTTTAAAATACACCACAGATACCCTTAAGAAGACATGACATATATCCTTCTGAAGACATGGCATAAATTCTTTAGAAAACATGACAGATATTCCTTAGAAGACATAACATATATCCTTAAGAAGACATGGTTGATACCCTTTAAAAGACATGGCAAAAACCCTTTAAAAGATATTACAGATACCTTTTAGAAGACATGGCAGATATTCTTTAATTGTCATGACAAATATCCATCAGAAGACATGATAGATATCTTTCAGTAGACATTGATATATCCTTTTAGAAGACATGATAGATATATCCTTTAGAAGACATGACAGATAACCTTTAGAAAACATTAAAGATATCCCTTAGAAGAAATGGCAGATATCAATTAAATACATGGCAGATATCCTTTAGAAGACATGTTAGATATCCTTTAGAAGACATGACAGATATCTTTCAGAAAACATGACATATATCCTTAAGAAGACATGACATATTTCCTTTAGAAGACATGGCAGAAATCTTTCAGAAGAAATGGCAGATATTCTTTAGAAGACATGACAGATATCCTTCAGTAGACATTGACATATCCGTTAATGACATGATATATATATCCTTTAGAATATATTGCAGATATTCTTTAAAGGCATGGCAGATATCCTTTATAAGACATGACAAATATCCTTCAGAAGACATGACATATATCCTTTACAAGACATGATAGATATCCTTTAGAAGACTTGACAGATATCCTTTAAAATGCATGGCAGATATCCTTTAGAAAACCTGGTATGACAGATATGCTTTAGAAGACATGACAGATATCCTTTAAAAGACATGACATATATCCATTAGATGACATGACATTTAGAAGACATGACATATATCCTTCAGAAGACATTACAAATATCCTTGAGAAGAGATTACAGATATCCTTAAAAAACATGGTGGATATCATTTAGAAAACATGACAGATACCCTTTAGAAGACATGACATATATCCTTTAGAAGACATGTCAGATATCCTTTAGAAGGCATGGCATATATCCATTTGAGGACATGGCAGATATCCTTCAGAAAACATGACAGATATCCATTTAAAGACATGTCAGATATCCTGTAGAATACATGCCAGTTATCCTTTAGAAGACGTGGCAGATACCCTTTAGAATTCATTACAGATACCCTTTAGAAGATATGAGAGATATCCTTCAGAAGACATGGCAGATATACTTTAGAAGACATGGCAGGTGTCCTTTAGAAGACATGGCAGATATCTTTCAGAAGACATTGAAATATTCTATTAGAAGACATGACAGATATACCCATTAGAAGACATTGCAGATATCCTTTAGAAGACTGATACCCTTTAGAATACATGACATATACCCTTAAGAAGACATTGCAGATACCCTTTATAAGACATGACATATATCAAGTAAAAGACATGGCAGATATCCTTAAAAAGACTTTACAGACACGTTTAGAAGACATGACATATGACCTTCTGAAGACATGGCAGATATTATTTAGAAGACATGACAGATATTCTTCAGAAGACATAACATATATCCTTCAGAAGACATTACAAATATTCTTTAGAAGACATGGCAGATATCTTTTAGAAGACCTGGCAGATGTCCTTTAGAAAAAATGACAAATATCCTTTTGTCAATTATTGGCCCAAAATTGTTAACTATGTAAAATTCAAATAAGATTTCAGTTATAAGGATTATTTAGATAAAATTACCAATACGAGTTTATGAAAGTTTTTTTTCTAACTTGAGATTAGGTCACATGTTCTTGTTATAGAAACAGGTAGATATACTGGAATTGACTTTTCAAACAAATTTTGTAAATTATGTTCATGTACTGAAATCATAGATGAAACAAAATGTCATTTCTTATGATATTGTACCAAATATATAGTGATAAAAGAAGCCTTCGAAATTTAAAACACTATTTTGAATGATTTAATTACTTTATAAAATGAATGCTATGTTTGTTGTTTATATTGTACATATACTTAATGTGGGTCAAATTGTAATTTTGTATTCTTTGTATTCATTGCTATCTTTGCAATATCTCACGTGTTATAATATTTGTAAATGGCCTATCTCACGTGTAATAATATTTGTAAATGGCCTATCTCACGTGTAATAATATTTGTAAATGGCCTATCTCACGTGTAATAATATTTGTAAATGGCCATGGCCATTTAGGTGCCGATTTGTTAATAAACCTTGATAAATCCCAAAGGTTCATGTGCGTTTGAATATTATTACTATATGAATTAATCGATATCTACGTGATTTGTATTGTGTGTTGTTTACAAACAAATCAATGTCATTGGCGAAATATTATAAGTAATATTAGACAAATTCAACAACTTAAAGAGCATGTACACGAAAACGATAATCTATTTTTACTTAAAGCATCACGTTGTTTAATAGCTGCAGTGTACACCATACATCTATATCGGACTCTTACTTCGACTTAAATCATAAGCGTCTATTTAGTTTAAAAGTGAGACGTTACATAGAAAAGAGCGAGGTTTGTAACATACATGTCCATGTGTGTGTGTGTGTGTGTGTGTGTGTGTGTGTGTGTGTGCGTAAGGTGGGGATGGTGGGGGGGGGGGGGGGGAAGGGGATGTAGGTGTGGGTTTGGGTGTGGTTGTGTGTCCTTTGATGTGTGACATTTACAAAAATGTGACGAAATGATTCATGTTTCAATATGTGAACTTCAAATGTTGTTAACTTTGTACCCAGTTGAGCCGTGTGTTTTGTTCTGTAAAGATATATATATATATATATATATATATATATATAGATATATATACAAACACATAAATATTGATCACATACAAAGCTATATACATAGTTTGTAACCACTTTCTCAGACTTGACGGAACAACACATACGACTCAACTGGGTACAAAGTTAAAAGTTTTGAAAACATTTGAAGTACACAAATTGAAACATGAAACATTTCGTCACGTTTTTGTACATGTAACACATCAAAGGACACACATCACACCCAAACCCACAGCTACATCCCCTCAACCCATCCCCACCTCACGTACACTCATATATACACATAATTTACCTTTTTTGAACCAACATTTAAAATGATGCGCATGAGGAAACAGCACATTCACAATATATAAAAATCTAAAGTTTATAAATCATCAACATAATTTAGCCAATTTTTAGCAAAGGAAGTAGTTTGATTTAGCGATAAAAATAATAATATATTGTATCCACATTAAACTTCAATAAAATATATATAGTCTTCCATTTCACACGGTGAAATACATAAAATACAGAGGTTAATGAAAATTATCAATATTGTTTCAAGAATACATATTTTTATACTTTTGCGGCCATTTTAGATTTTCTCGCAACGCCCGTGACGTGAGACTGTATCTTTCTGCACCTCAGCAGATGTTACCCTTACCGATTTCATACGAATTTAGTGACTTGAGTATTCATAGCTTTATATATTTATATTTTAAAGTATCATATCAATCCAGTTGACTTCCTGCTCACTTTTTACGATACATATACAAATGTTATTATTTTATAAGAAACTGAACTGACAATATCAATATACTATAAAGGGTTTGTTTTATATTTAAGGATATGTGCGAAAATCACAATTGTCCGTTTCGATTATACTTTAAATTAAGTTCGGTTTAAAAAGTTGATTAACGTAATAACTACACATATACTAGTATTAGTTTCTGTTCATCTATTTTAGATTCACTTACATGTGTAAAGTTCGTTAAGCATCATTGGAATATTAGTTTAAATAACAAAAAAATAACCGTTATATACATATAACCCCTTTTCTCACGCCGAAATCGATAAAGAAGATAAAGAATATGATTGCGTGGTACACAGTCAACTATATTAGAATAACCAATTAAATTGACATAACAATGTAGCGTTACAACAGACCATGTCTCATTCAACTTTAAACAGTTATTTACCTAGTTTCCTCGACTGAACAAATTTGTTTTGAGGATGAAACATTTTAACACTGTCATTTTAAACTGAATTTTTAGAAGTTAACTTATTGTAAAAAATAATAGTAAGCAATAGTAATATAAGTTTGGTTTTGTAAAGCATTCAAATATATAAATTTCTGTGAAAATATTTATAAAATGTTTATCCCGCATTTGTGAAATAATGTTTCCATATATCTCCTCGTATGCCATAATATATAAACGTATCTTAGAGTAAAAACTATGCTATAAGATATCATGCAAGATGTGGATGTCTGTCTTATACTGTTTTTATAATATTCAGTTGCTGAATTATACTGTGCTATCACCTGTACATGTAGATAAAGACATATTAATATTCATTAATTTGAATACAAAAAGACATAGACTAACACTGTGAACCTGTTGTCTTATCAATATTGACAAATGTATTTATCGTTTAGATATAAAGGCGTGTTACATCTGATTTGAATAAAACACAAACCTAACCGAGAAGTTGTACAGCTCGAACGTTTACATATACCTGTATTGTTTTCACTATGTTTGTTATATTGCAGAGTACCAAAGAAGATGATCAATACACCTTGCAAGATATCTCTATTTTAGTTTGTATCTCATCAAGAAATCCTGAGTAAAGAAGTGAAATAAGTTTTTGCACTATAAATACCTCATCTCTTAACAGATTTACAAAAGGTCACGAGAGTAGAAAACGCCACTAAACTGCTTCAGAACTTTCAAAGTTATAGTAAAATATAACAAATATCGGAATTGCTTACCGGTGATATTTCTTTATTTCGAGCCCAACGTCGGGTTGATAATATGCAATGAAAGAAAACCGTTCAAAGAATATCAATCAATGCGAAACGTTTTTGGAATGACAACATTGAATCAATAACTACCGTAAAAGGTCAATCAATTACTGTTTAATTTTACAAAATAATATGTCTTGATAACGGTCAAACATATAAATCGAAAAGGAAGACCAGTAGCTGACATATGCATCCTACAATAATGCAGCTGCTCAAAAGTGCCTAGCTGCCCAACACTTTATGTGAAAAGAAGTGATCGCGCAACTACCACATCCGCCGTACACTTAAGATATACGTCTTTTTTATTCTTTACGTTGGAATATTTTTATATACGTCTAACTTCGAATGTCAGATTGTTACATTATACGTTGTTTACCATGCTATATTTAGTTTATGCATTTTAACTAGTACTGTATTGATATTTGGTAATTGTTTATCAAGTACCATTCAATTATACTTTTTAATTTGTTAAACAGTAATTGATTGACCTTTTACGGTAATTATTGATTCAATGTTGTCATTCCAAAAACGTTTCGCATTGATTGGTATTCTTTGGACGGTTTTCCTACATTGCATATTATCAACCCGGCGTTGGGCTCGAAATAAAGAAATATCACCGGTAAGCAATTCCTATATTTGTTTTATTTTACTATAACCTTGGAAGTTCTGAAGCAGTTTAGTGGCGTTTTCTACTCTCGTGATCTTTTGTAAATCTGTTAAGAGATGAGGTATCTTATCGTATATGTAAAAGTTCGAGCTGTAAAACTTCTTGGTTAGGTTTGTGTTTTATTCAAATCAGATGTAACACGCCTTTATATCTGAACGATAAAAACATTTGCCAATATTGATAAGACAACAGGTTCACAGTGTTAGTCTATGTCTTTTTGTATTCAAATTAATGAATATTGATATGTCTTTATCTACATGTACAGGTGATAAATCAGTATAATTCAGCAAATGAATATTATAAAAACAGTATAAGACAGACATCCACATCTTGCATGATATTCTATAGTATAGTTTTAAGGGTACATACAAAAGCCATTTACTCTAAGATACGTTTATATATTATGGCATACGAGGAGATATATGGAAACATTATTTCACAAATGCGGGATAAACATTTTATAAATATTTTCACAGAAATTTATATATTTGAATGCTTTACAAAACCAAACTTATATTACTATTGCTTACTATTATTTTTTACAATAAGTTAACTTCTAAAAATTCAGTTTAAAATGACAGTGTTAAATTGTTTCATCCTCAAAATAAATTTGTTCAGTCGATGAAACTATGTAAATAACTGCTTAAAGCTGAATCAGATATGGTCTGCTGTAACGCTACACTGTTATGCCAATTGAATTGGTTATTCTAATATAGTTGACTGTGTACCACGCAATCATATTCTTTATCTTCTTTATCGATTTCGGCGTGAGAAAAGGGGTTATATGTATATAACGGTATTTTTTGGTTATTTAAACTAATATTCCAATGATGCTTAACGAACTTTACACATGTAAGTGAATCTAAAATAGATGAACAGAAACTAATACTAGTATGTGTGTAGTTATTACGTTAATCAACTTTTTAAACCGAACTTAATTTAAGGTATTATGGAAACGGACAACCGTGATTTTCGCACATATCCTTAAATATAAAACAAACCCTTTATAGTATATTGGTATTGTCAGTTCAGTTTCTTATAAAATAATAACATTTGTATATGTATCGTAAAATGTGAGCAGGAAGTCAACTGGATTGATGTGATACTTTAAAATATAAACTATGGCATAGCTCAAGTCACTCATTCGTCAGAAATCGGTAAGGGTAACATCTGTTGAGGTGCAGAAAGATACAGTCTCACGTCACGGACGTTGCGAGAAAATCTGAAATGGCCGCAAAAGTATGAAAAATTATTTGAGGTTTGTGCATATATTTGAGATTACTTACCACTTACCGCTTAGGTTCGTATCCCACTCGCTTTAAAAAAAAGTTTAAGCGAGAAAGTTTGCCAATTACATGCGGAAGGATTGTTGTTCTACTCAGATTCATTATGAGGTATTCATCCACGAATACAACTTGAAGTATTGGGGGACATATTTGGGGAAGTATTGGAGGACATATTGGAGGAAGTATTGGGGGACGTATTTGGGGAAGTATTGGAGGATGTATTTGGGGAAGTATTGGGGGATGTATTTGGGGAAGTATTTGGGGAAGTATTCGGGGATGTATTTGGGGAAGTATTGGGGGATGTATTTGGGGAAGTATTTGGGGAAGTATTGGAGGAAGTATTTGGGGAAGTATTGGAGGATGTATTTGGGGAAGTATTGGGGGATGTATTTGGGGAAGTATTTGGGGAAGTATTGGAGGAAGTATTGGAGGAAGTATTTGGGGAAGTATTGGAGGAAATATTGGAGGAAGTATTGGGGGACGTATTTGGGGAAGTATTGGAGGATGTATTTGGGGGAAGTATTGGGGGATGTATTTGGGGAAGTATTTGGGGAAGTATTGGTGGAAGTATTTGGGGACGTATTCGGGGAAATATTGGAGGAAGTATTGGAGGAAGTATTGGGGGCGTATTTGGGGAAGTATTGGAAGAAGTATTGGAGGAAGTATTGGGGGACGTATTTGGGGAAGTATTGGAGGAAGTATTGGAGGAAGAATTGGGGGCGTATTTGGGGAAGTATTGGAGGAAGTATTGGAGGAAGAATTGGGGGCGTATTTGGGGAAGTATTGGAGGAAGTATTGGAGGAAGAATTGGGGGCGTATTTGGGGATGTTTTGGAGGAAGTATTGGAGGAAGTATTGGGGGACGTATTTGGGGACGTATTGGAGGAAGTATTGGAGGAAGTATTGGAGGAAGTATTGGAAGAAGTGCTGGAGGAGGTACTTGAGAAAGTATTGGAGGAAGTACTGGAGGAAGTATTGGAAGAAGTATTGGGGGAAGTATTGAGGAAGGTATTAGAGGAAGTGCTGGAGGAAGAACTGGAGGAAGTATTGAGGGAAACATTGGGGGATGTATTGGAGGAAGTGCTGGAGGAAGAACTGGAGGAAGTACTGGAGGTAAAGTATTGGAAGAAGTATTGGAGGATGTATTGGAGGAATTATTGGGGGAAGTACTGGAGGAAGTACTAGGGGAAGTATTGGAGGGAGTACTGGGGTAGTACTGGAGGATGTATTGGATTTGTAGTGAATACTGTTGTCATGGTAGATCAAGTTCTGATCAGGGAACTGTTACATTGAGCTGTGATTCCTGTTGACAGTTTTAAGCACATCTTCAAGTCTATTTAATGTGCATGAAATAAACCAGACTTACACCTAGAACTAACCTAAACTAAGTCGATTGCCTTGGTTCGTGCTTTAAGGCCTTTGCTGCGTACGATACAAGGGGTGTGTGTTATGGAAGTTTGCCATTTGGTTCTAGAGTCAGCGAGATGTTTCCTTGTAGCAATAACATTATAATTTTTTTTTAGAAAGATCAAACGCCATTTTTAACACATTTCAGGTAATATATGGCATATTCAGTTTCATAATCGGGAGAAAAGCTTAGAATAAATCGGAGTAGAACCACCGTCCTTCCGCAATAAACTGACAAACTTCTCACATAAAGTTTATGAACCGAGCGGTAAGCAATAAGGGATTTTGAAGATGACGCTCAGGACCACTCGACCACGGAGGTCCTTTACAAGACAATGGTCTTCTACTAAGTACACTACCAACAGACATGTCTTGATAATGAAAAAAAAAGACTCTTGTCTGGGAACTACGTTACTGTTAAAGGGATTATATTGGTATATTACCGTCAATTCCCTGTCTTAAATACACACGACCAGCATGAAGATACAATTATAACTTAATGATATACACGTCTAAAGTGTTGTTTATTACAAACATCGGGTTTCTGAAGCCACGTTTTTGTTTTTGTTTACATTTGCCATTTTCAACGAACCGCTTTCGGGTTTCCGATCAATCATCGGATAACATCGTGAAGACTCGTTCCCAATCTCGTTTTCGAGGCTTTGTTCGGAAAGTTTACGGAGTTCAATGTAAACATTGCGCAATACTTTATTGCGGGACGTATTAAAGTTTTGGCCAATATTCAATTACTTTTAATTTGATAACTTTCAAGTCAATACAGGTTATACGTCAATACATATGCATTATTTTGTGTACACTGCATACAGGTCTCACTGAACAATTACCTCCCTTGCATGACGGTAGCAAGATTATTACGCCCAAGAAATTAGAGCTGTGTAAAGCGGTTGGGTAATTTTTTTTTTAAAAATGCATAAAATGTCATATTTCTTTGTGCATATGGGAACATTGGAACATTTTCATGATTTCTGCAAAGTTTGGGTGACCCTGGGAACTGTTTGATGATGCTATAACAGTTTAAAGATGCGTAGTGATACACTGCAACAAATGGGCAGAATTGTCAAAAATGAAGGGGTGCCATCAAACCATCGAAATTGTGAAAAAGCAACCTGGTCAACCCCATGTTTTTTTCTGCATATTTGGACCAACAGAGGACTATCTATGGGAATAAGGCAGTTTTAGAATCATTGGTAATGTATCCAGTGTTCCAGAAGTGCATGTCTCTATATGTAGAACAGTACAAAATTAATTGGTGTGTGAGACGTTCAAGAATCAGATCATTTTCGGTAGACGCTGGGAGGAAACTGCATCTTTGTGATTCAGATTTACTTTCTTTTTGAAAATATGTCACTTTCTATGGGAAATACTGTATTTGAAACCTCTAAATGGAAAAATAAATGTATTTTTTTGTGAAAAATGGATGACTTTGAGTGTAATAGAGAAGTGTCACACAGGCAAAACCAAACTTGAAGCTAAAACAGTAAAGCAAATAGGACAATGAGACTGAGCAGCTGAAAATTTGTCATGGAAATGTTGGAATCAGGATTTATTCAATTCAATGGAAGGAACACAAAGTGAGATCATCTATTTAACTGAAAAAGAAATGATCATGTATGCAAATATGCTTTGCTGCATCATGTGATAAGACTTGATTTTAGCCATCTGTCTCAAAATCCTGGCTAAAATGAATAGAAGTTTGCACTTAAAAACACTTGAAAGTCACATAGAGAGACAGTGATGCTAATATATCACAACAAAAGCATGTTTAGAGCATTCACTGCATCCAGATTTCATGATTCATGTAAGTTAAACCATTTTTTTGTGTTAGAAACTCATTATTTATGTATAATTCATACCCCACCCACATAAAAATGGTAACATTTGTCGCGATACTGTTTCCACTCTTTAGCGCATGCTTTTTGACAATACGGTTGGTCGCGTATGAGCAATATTGTTTTTATGTCGCTGTTTATCAATTAATATTATATTGATCATGAATTATGGAGAAATTTCC
The DNA here is from genome assembly GCA_029582155.1 of Panopea generosa. NCBI lineage: Eukaryota > Metazoa > Mollusca > Bivalvia > Adapedonta > Hiatellidae > Panopea > Panopea generosa. The sequence continues at coordinate 48,167,375 of CM055902.1, read as the reverse complement.
TGTTTCATTATTTTGTCATTGATATTTGTTATCAACAGCTCTGTATCAAGTTTTCGATATACCGACCACCAAACTGTCGCGTTTCATTTTAATGGTATGGCGTATGACTGCCATTTTTGTTTTACTGTCATTTTTTTCTCCTCATTGTTGATATTTATGTGGCTGGGTCTGGCTTATACACAGTATTTACCTACTCTTGGACCATAAGGTAAATTGTAAAATGCGACATCTTTGAAATGACGCGAAACAGATTCGCGTAATAATTTCTCAGCGTTTAGTTAACCTGTGCTTGAAACTTTTGTACCATCATCTGATTTCTTTCGGTTGTTCTTCTTACTTTTTTGTCAAATAAAAATACATGATGCTTGCTATAAAATATAGATTTTTCTCATTGAAGATGATGTTTTTTCAATGTCTGTTATTGAATGTGTACAATATTTTTCTCCACATTCAACAGTATAGCATTCTCCAATATGACAATTTCTAATTTTCATATAATTATTGCAACAACTCTATTTTAACTGCCCATTTTTTTATGCCAGTTTTGGAAAATCTGTAAAGTAACGAGTCATCTCGCGACAAATATTTCTTATCGCGATATTCTTTGATATATTTATTTCAAACTAATTTGTCGTAAAGAGATGCGCTTTAGCAAACTGTCTTTTTGCAATGAGCTTATCGATCCAGCCAAATATGCTGTATCCATATTTTGTTTCATTTTCATTCATCATTTCATTTTCTTGCTTTAAAGTGATTGTCATGAACACTTTACTTTCATTTGCAATTTTTATTGATAAAATAAACAAAATAGTATTAGAATTTAATATATGCCTAATAGATACCTCAATTGGTAAGGGATATATTCATAGTTGATAATGAATCTAATGCATGTACAAAAGTATGTTATTCATTCATGTATTGAAAAAGGGGGCATGGTTAGTGTCAGTGACATGCAAATTATTGCTGGGCACCTTCAAACATTAATATTTGTTTGTTATAGATATAAAAAAAGTCAAATATATAGTTTTGCAACAAAACAGAGCATTATTTAAAGCAAAAACAACTATTTATCCATATATGGTCATGTATTTTGACACTTAAGTTATGTAATGTTGCATATACAATAAAATGAATATGCAGTCAGATAGATACACTATAGGAGGCAATACAAGGACATTTTCAAAATATTTCATTTTCTAGAATTATTTTTATTAAGGTACAATGGCTTAAAAATTTTGGCAGTTTTTCCTGTTTTCGAGTCGTCCGAAACTGATTTATGCATGTGTGACCGCCATCTTATTTTGGTGCATGAATTCGAAAACAGTTGCGCGATGAATTCAAAAGGCGTACTTTTATATTTAGAAATGGTAAAGGTTTGTTCGACAAAAATTTCAGTCACATGTCATGACAATTTCTACTCTTCAAGGTCTCACTGAACAATTACCTCCCTTGCATGACGGTAGCAAGATTATTACGCCCAAGAAATTAGAGCTGTGTAAAGCGGTTGGGTAATTTTTTTTTTAAAAATGCATAAAATGTCATATTTCTTTGTGCATATGGGAACATTGGAACATTTTCATGATTTCTGCAAAGTTTGGGTGACCCTGGGAACTGTTTGATGATGCTATAACAGTTTAAAGATGCGTAGTGATACACTGCAACAAATGGGCAGAATTGTCAAAAATGAAGGGGTGCCATCAAACCATCGAAATTGTGAAAAAGCAACCTGGTCAACCCCATGTTTTTTTCTGCATATTTGGACCAACAGAGGACTATCTATGGGAATAAGGCAGTTTTAGAACCATTGGTAATGTATCCAGTGTTCCAGAAGTGCATGTCTCTATATGTAGAACAGTACAAAATTAATTGGTGTGTGAGACGTACAGGAAAAGTCTGGATTAACAGCGTGTTTGTGTAACTTGCCAATATAATCCCTTTAAAGTAATTGAAGCAAAAAAAACAACAGTTAATAGCAAGCGTTAAAAGGTCATCAGGATAATAAAGATACTTTATAGTACTGATAATCGGTCTTTAATGAATATTCATACACCTCCTTAATTTGAGTGATATTATTGTAGCGTTTGTTTGTAGTACGCAATTGTTTTTAGAAAGGAGCATAAAACAGTTCATAATCTATTGCTATTGTTTTATTGGTTTCAGATGACATATATGAATACATGAAACAAATGAAATTCGCGTTAATCCTTTATAATTTATCTTTTTTCAAAGGTGTTAATTGGAAATAGTGCCCAGTGAATACTGTTCATAGTTAACGATTGTTTGGCGGTAAAGGATTGTAATCAAATAGTTTAATGTCATTACTGTAAACACGTTGTAATATTTTAATAATCTTCATCGGAATGTCCTTGTATGCATTCACCAATGCTTCATGTCGTTGTAATTTGCTCATTGCTGATGACAAAGGATGAGTTTTAATCGTGTTCAAAACTACTCCAGTAAAAAACGTTGAATTCAGCACTTTTTCGATCGGATCAAAAACATCAGATGGGAATTCTACTTTTCTATCTATAAAACCCTGAATTTGAAAAGATATCCAAATTCTTTTTGCAAGTTCCAAAGTACCAAAGCAATCACGTGCACGTTTGTTTTTCAATACTTTTCCACTTAGTGTGGCGACAATACCAGGGATAGTAGATTCTATCCTGTGGGATTTTAATCCATCAATAATCGCGTTAAATTCTTGCTCCGCCGCACCAACAGTTTTAAGAGAATATTCAACGTCTTTGGAAAATGTTTCAAGTTTTACCAAAATAAATGGATTCACATCACAAGGCCTACAAAGATTGTAAATTGGCGCCCAGTGTCGATTCAGTGTGCCACCTCGCATAACGGTGGATATTGCATACTCTAAAAACTCTTGGAAAGTTACATTGCCTGGACAACCAGACGAATTGGCTTGTGCAGTGCGTTTAACTGCAATGTTAATTCCCATCATCATAGGTACATATGACTTATCAATATAAGCGGAGAACAATCGTGAATATGGATCACGTGCCACTATGATGGATTGTGACTTGTTCCTTTCCGTGCTGTAAAATCCGACACCGAATTTCGAAAGAGAAGTATGTACAGAAATACGCGCTGTCTTAAATACTTTAAAAGCAGTTTCTGAACCGTTTTCCAAAATACTGAAAGTCTGAGTCCAAAAGGTGGATCCTCCTTTTGGTACCTTGCAGTAAGAGAAGTTGTATTTTGGTGAGTAGTAATAGCTGGTGGAGAACCTGCCTTTATATACTCCATACTGTAGATGTTTACTGTTTTTACATTCTTTTGAAATTCTTTCAATTCTTTCTAACTGAACTTGACTGTAATTTGTTAAGACTGTGTTGGCGGTTTTATGTTTAGAATCACTGAAATCCGGCGTGTTTGGCCATGAATGAAAATAATCTGAAAAGGAAAAACACAGCATACTGTAGTATATTATGAAAATATGGTTTATATCAGAGACATGTTTCCAAATTTGTTTCAGTGTTTCAGTGTTAGACATAAAGTCATGTATGTGTATATTAGGTCGAGCGTGTCATTTACCGTTACCTCGAATGAACACATTCATTTAACTCGAGACGCTCTCTTCCTGTCCCGACTTTGTTTCTTTTTTGTTTCCAAATGATATACACGTATTTATAAATATCAAGTGATGTGTTTTAATTTGTTAAAAATGCTTAAAATTTCATCCAGAAACGAAAGCAATCGTTTACAAGACATACAGGATTTACAACCTTCTGAAGGGCCTCCCGATTGGTCTAAGGCGCCGTCTCAATATCACTAACCTCTCATCGCCGATGCCATAGGTTCGAGTCCGGCTCGGTTCAAAGCTTTATGTGAAAAAATTTGCCAGTTACTTGCGGAAGGACGGTGGTTTTACTCAGATTCATTCTGAGGTCTTCCTCCACCAATAAAACTGTATATGCCATATCTTACATGAAATGTGTTAAAATGGCGTTAACTTATTATATAAAATGATGCAAATGAACAATATCAATCTATATTCTTTAGAAATTTGCATTTATATTTTCAAAACATTGAAAGAAATCTGAAGAAAAGAAAAGAAAAAACAACACGATCGTCATAGGTATTAAATATATGCTAAATTAAATGGATTACAGAGAAATAGTTTATGTTTGGTGATATTCGTATATTAAGTCGTTCTTTTAAAAACCACATCTTTCATGCATTTAATTTATTGCCCAATATCATTTTCAATTACTTATTTGAAGTCTCAATACAGTATAAACTTGTTCTATTATTCTATATAAGATTCCGAGCGAAGAGTTGTTTTGTTTTAAATTAGCTCTTCGGTAGTTTTTTTTTGTTGGCCCACTTCCAGATAAACGAATGCTACTAAATTTGATGTTCAAAACACATTTTTCCAAAAGTATAAATTTTGTTTGCTGTTTGAAAATATATTTCCAATTAATTAACATGATAATATCAGTCTTTCAGTTGTGTCCATGTCGTTTATAACATGTTCAAGATATGTTTATTATTAATAAATAATTATGCTTTCACATATAGTCACATAATACATAATTGCTTCTTTCTGTTTTTTAATTATATATTATTTAATATTTTACTGCAGAAAAAAACCCACATATTCACATTCAAAATTGCTTCATTAAAGTATACCACTGATTTAGAAAATATTTTTAAAGACTTTTAAGGTTGATTCCTCCATAAAAATGATAGAAATACAGTTGGTTGGTAAACTATCTGTTCATTTCTGTTCGTTCCTAATTTGCAAATATACAATGAATGGAAATCAAGTATAACTATCTGCACAATCGCTTGATGATTCTGTTTATATCCTTACCTGGTACATAATATGCCTGCTGCTCATAAAATGCCAGGATGTAGAGTGAGCCTATTCCTACAACGACCAATATACCGAGTGTCGTCCATTGTGATTTTTTGTTTACTAACTTCGCTGTGCTTCGCTCGGCAAGAGGCATGGTGTCTTCAGCTAAAACTTTACAATTTGAAAATTACAAATCTAAAGACAGGTTTCACAAGACGTGTGGATATACTTTAAACGTGTAATATAATTATTGTATTCTTTGAAATATTCATTTTTAGGCGTTTATGATATTTCAGTTCAGTCGTATACTATTGAGTCTCAGGCTAACATCACGCTAGCTTGGCTGCGTTCAGTTCCCTTAAACGTTTAATTCGTTTGCAAACGTTTGATAACATAACAACATTTTCGCCTTAAACGTTTGCTAACAGATTAAACACCTCCGCAAGCTGTTTTTGCTTGTATTTAATCACGTGACTTAATGGAAAGTGGAGGGAAAACGCCGAGAAGACCGATTTCCGTTTACTTTTCGATCGTTAGCTCACCGTTTGCGTTTATAAACAAAGTAAACATGTTTAACCGTACTGAACGCAGTCATGGATTCGTCAGGACTGAAAACCATATGCTTAAGTGACTATACACACGACATAAAGATATTTTTATTTTATAGTATATTCATTTTTCTATTCAGTAAAATTTTATTTGGTAATGTTCTGAGACAAATTAAATTGTTGCTCAGCATTTAATTATTGTGTGTTATTATAATGAATGTCGAAAGCAGTAGTCACGTTCTGTTATTTGTCGTATGTAATTTACGCCGGTTTTAAAATTGTCGTACAGTATTTATTTTAAGCTGTATAACTATCGATATCTAAGAATGTCCGAGAGATTGAGATTCATCTTTGTCATCTCGTTGGCTTTATGCCAATCTCTTGGATGAAGTACAAGCTTTGTCATCAATTTAAAATCAAAAGATCCATTCAAAAATCTCAAAGAGTGGGAAAGGTACCTATTTCATTTAATATGTCGTCAACCAATAACAAATACCATGCTACACTAAAATGTATACCAATAGAATTGGATTTAACAATATAAGGCTATTTTAGACTTTACTAGTAATTCCAACAGTCGGATAAATCAGCAACATAAAATGCCAAAACATGTAGACAGTAATGAAGGAACATCAATAGTGGGCTTACACTTGATTCAGGAGATATCAGGAAATGAGATAGACTCATCAGTCTCCAATATTGAAGGAGCATCAATGGTTGGCTTACACTTGATTCAGGAGATATCAGGGACTGAGATATGATTCATCAGTCTCCAATATTGAAGTAAAATCAATGGTGGGCTTACACTTGATTCAGGAGATATCAGTGACTGAGATAGATTCATCAGTCTCCAGTATTGAATGAACATCAAAGGTGGGCTTACACTTGATTCAGGAGATATCAGGGACTGAGATAGATTTATCAGTCTCCAGTATTGAAGGAACATCAATGATGGGCTTACACTTGATTCAGGAGATATCAGGGACTCAGATAGATTCACCAGTCTCCAGTATTGAAGGAACATCAATGGTGGGCTAACACTTGATTCAGGAAATATCAGGGACTGAGATAGATTCATCAGTCTCCAATATTGAAGGAACATCAACGGTGGACTTACAAATGATTCAGGAGATATCAGAGACTGAGATAGATTCATCAGTCTCCGATATTGAAGGAACATCAATGGTGGGCTTACATTTGATTCAGGAGATATCAGGGACAGAGATATATTCACCAGTCTCCAATATTGAAGGAACATCAATGGTGGGCTTACACTTGATTCAGGAGATATCAAGGACAGAGATAGAGTCATCAGTCTCCAATATTGAAGGAACATAAATGGTGGGCTTACATTTGATTCAGGAGATATCAGGGACAGAGATAGATTCATCAGTCTCCAGTATTGAATGAACATCAATGGTGGGCTTACACTTGATTCAGGAGATATCAGGGAGAGAGATAGATTCATATATCACCAATATTGAAGGAACATCAATGGTGGGCTTACACTTGACTCGGGAGATATCAGGGACTGAGATAAATTCATCAGTCTCCAACATTGAAGGAACATCAATGGTGGGCTTACACTTGATTCAGGAGATATCAGGGACAGAGATATATTCATCAGTCTCCAATATTGAAGGAACATCAATGGTGGGCTTACACTTGATTCAGGAGATATCAGGGACGGAGATATATTCATCAGTCTCCAATATTGAAGGAACATCAATGGTGGGCTTACACTTGATTCAGGAGATATCAGGGACATAGATAGATTCACCAGTCTCCAATATTGAAGGAACATCAATGGTGGGCTTACACTTGATTCAGGAGATATCAGGGACTAAGATACACTCATCATTCACCAATATTGAAGGAACATCAACGGTGGACTTACAAATGATTCAGGAGATATCAGAGACAGAGATAGATTCATCAGTCTCCAATATTGAAGGAACATCAATGGTGGGCTTACATTTGATTCAGGAGATATCAGGGACAGAGATATATTCATCAGCCTCCAATATTGAAGGAACATCAATGGTGGGCTTACACTTGATTCAGGAGATATCAAGGACTGAGATAGATTCATCAGTCTCAAATATTGAAGGAACATCAATGGTGGGCTTACACTTGATTCAGGAGATATCAGGGACAGAGATATATTCATCAGTCTCCAGTATTTAAGGACCATCAATGGTGGGCTTACACTCGATTCAGGAGATATCAGGGAGAGAGATAGATTCATATGTCTCCAATATTGAAGGAACATCAATGGTGGGCTTACACTTGACTCGGGAGATATCAGGGACAGAGATAAATTAATCAGTCTCCAATATTGAAGAAACATCAATGGTGGGCTTACACTTGATTCAGGAGATATCAAGGAGAGAGATAGATTCATATGTCTCCAATATTGAAGGAACATCAATGGTGGGCTTACACTTGACTCGGGAGATATCAGTGACTGAGATAAATTCATCAGTCTCCAATATTGAAGGAACATCAATGGTGGGCTTACACTTGATTCAGGAGATATCAGGGACGGAGATATATTCATCAGTCTCTTATATTGAAGGAACATCAATGGTGGACTTACACTTGATTCAAGAGATATCAGGAACTGAGATAGATTCATCAGTCTCCAATATTGAATGAACATCAATGGTGGGATTACACTTGATTCAGGAGATATCAGGGACTAAGATAGACTCATCAGTCACCAATATTGAAGGAACATCAATGGTGGGCTTACACTTGATTCAGGAGATATCAGGGACAGAGATAGATTCACCAGTCTCCAATATTGAAGGAACATCAATGGCGGGCTTACACTTGATTCAGGAGATATCAATGACTGATATAGATTCATCAGTATCCGGTATTGAAGGAACATCAATGGTGGGCTTACACTTTATTCAGGAGATATCAGTGACTGAGATAGATTCATCAATCTCCAGCATAAAAGAACATCAATGGTGGGCTTACACTTGATTCAGGAGATATCAGTGACTGAGATAGATTCATCGGTCTCCAATATTGAAGGAACATCAATGATGGGCTTACACTTGATTCAGGAGATATCAGGGACTGAGATATATTCATCAGTCTCCAGTATTGAAGGAAAATCAATGGTGGGCTTACACTTGATTCAGGAGATATCAGGGACTGAGATAGATTCATCAGTCTCCAGTATTGAAGTAACATCAATGGTGGGCTTACACTTGATTCAGGAGATATCAGGGACTGAGATAGATTCACCAGTCTCCAGTATTGAAGGAACATCAATGGTGGGCTTACACTTGATTCAGGTGATATAAGTGACAGAGATAGATTCATCTGTCTCCACTATTGAAGGAACACCAATGGTGGGCTTACACATGATTCAGGAGATATTAGGGACTGAGATAGATTCATCAGTCTCCAGAATTGAAGGAACATTAATGATGGGCTTACACTTGATTCAGGAGATATCAGGGACTGTGATAGATTCACCAGTCTCCAGTATTGAAGGAACATCAATGGTGGGCTTACACTTGATTCAGGAGATTTAAGTGACTGAGATAGATTCATCTCTCTCCACTATTGAAGGAACATCAATGGTGGGCTTACACTTGATGCAGGAAATATCAGGGACAGGACATAGATTCATCAGTCTACAGTATTGAAGGAACATCAATGGTTGGCTTACAAATGATTCAAGAGACATCAGGGACTGAGATAGATTCATCAGTCTCCAATATTGAAGTGACATCAATGGTGGGCTTACACTTGATTCAGGAGATATCAGTGTCTGAGATAGATTCATCAGTCTCCAATATTGAAGGAACATCAATGGTGGGCTTCCACTTGATTCAGTAGATATCAGGGACAGAGATAAATTCACCAGTCTCCAGTATTGAAGGAACATCAATGGTGGGCTTACACTTGATTCAGGAGATATCAGGGATAGAGATAGATTCATCAGTCTCCAGTATTGAAGGAACATCAATGGTGGGCTTACACATGATTCAGGAGATATCAGGGACTGAGATAGATTCATCAGTCTCCGGTATTGAAGGAACATCAATGATGGGCTTACACTTGATTCAGGAGATATCAGTGTCTGAGATAGATTCACCAGACTACAGTATTGAAGGAACATCAATGGTGGGTTTACACTTGATTCAGGAGATATCAGGGATTGAGATATATATTCATCAGTCTCCAATATTGAAGGAACATCAATGGTGGGCTTACACATGATTCAGGAGATATCAGGGACTGAGATAGATTCATCAGGCTCCAGTATTGAAGTAACATCAATGGAGGGCTTACACTTGATTCAGGAGATATCAGTGACTGAGATAGATTCATCGGTCTCCAATATTGAAGGAACATCAATGGTGGGCTTACACTTGATTCAGGAGATATCAGGGACAGAGATAGATTCATCAGTCTCCAGTTTTGAAGGAACATCAATGGTGGGCTTACACTTGATTCAGGAGATATCAATGACTGATATAGATTCATCAGTCTCCGGTATTGAAGGAACATCAATGGTGGGCTTACACTTTATTCAGGAGATATTAGTGACTGAGATAGATTCATCAATCTCTAGTATTGAAGGAACATCAATAATGGGCTTACTCTTGATTCAGGAGATATCAGGGACAGAGATATATTCATCAGTCTCCAGTATTGAAGGAACATCAAAGGTGGGCTTACACTTGATTCAGGAGATATCAGGGACTGAGATAGATTCAGCAGTCTCCAGTATTGAAGGAACATCAATGGTGGGCTTACACGTGATTCAGGAGATATAAGGGACAGAGATAGATTCATCAGTCTCCAATATTGAAGGAACATCAATGGTGGGCTTACTCTTGATATAGGAGATATAAGTGACTGAGATAGATTCATCAGTTTCCAGTATTGAAGGAACATCAATGATGGGCTTACACTTGATTCAGGAGATATCATGGACTGAGATAAATTCTTCGGTCTCCAATATTGAAGGAACATCAATGATGGGCTTACATTTGATTCAGGAGATATCAGGGACTGAGATAAATTCATACGACTCCAGTATTGAAGGAACATCAATGGTGGGCTTACACTTGATTCAGGAGATATCAGTGACTGAGATAGATTCATCAGTCTCCAGCATAAAGGAACATCAATGGTGGGCTTACACTTGATTCAGGAGATATCAGGGACAGAGATAGATTAATCAGTCTCCAGTATTGAAGGAACATCAGTGGTGGACTTACACTTGATTCAGGAGATATATGTGACTGAGATTGATTCATCTGTCTCCACTGTTTAAGGAACATTACTGGTGAGCTTACACTTGATTCAGGAAATATCAGGGACTGAGATAGGTTCATCAGTCTCCAGTATTGAAGGAACATCAATGGTGGGCTTACACTTGATTCAGGAGATATCAGGGACAGAGATAGATTCATCAGTCTCCAGTATTGAAGGAACATCAATGGTGGGCTTATACTTGATTCAGGAGATATCAGGGACAGAGATAAATTCACCAGTCTCCAGTATTGAAGGAACATCAATGGTGGGCTTACACTTGATTCAGGAGATATCAGTGACTGAGATAGATTCATCAGTCTGCAGTATTGAAGTAACATCAATGGAGGGCTTACACTTGATTCAGGAGATATCAGTGACTGAGATAGATTCATCGGTCTCCAATATTGAAGGAACATCAATGGTGGGCTTACACTTGATTCAGGAGATATCAGGGACAGAGATAGATTCATCAGTTTCCAGTTTTGAAGGAACATCAATGGTGGGCTGACATTTGATTCAGGAGATATCAATGACTGATATAGATTCATCAGTCTCCGGTATTGAAGGAACATCAATGGTGGGCTTACACTTTATTCAGGAGATATCAGTGACTGAGATAGATTCATCAATCTCTAGTATTGAAGGAACATCAATAATGGGCTTACTCTTGATTCAGGAGATATCAGGGACAGAGATAGATTCATCAGTCTCCAGTATTGAAGGAACATCAAAGGTGGGCTTACACTTGATTCAGGAGATATCAGGGACTGAGATAGATTCATCAGTCTCCAGTATTGAAGGAACATCAATGGTGGGCTTACACGTGATTCAGGAGATATAAGGGACAGAGATAGATTCATCAGTCTCCAATATTGAAGGAACATCAATGGTGGGCTTATTCTTGATATAGGAGATATAAGTGACTGAGATAGATTAATCAGTTTCCAGTATTGAAGGAACATCAATGATGGGCTTACACTTGATTCAGGAGATATCATGGACTGAGATAGATTCTTCGGTCTCCAGTATTGTAGGAACATCAATGATGGGCTTACATATGATTCAGGAGATATCAGGGACTGAGATAAATTCATACGACTCCAGTATTGAAGGAACATCAATGGTGGGATTACACTTGATTCAGGAGATATCAGTGACTGAGATAGATTCATCAGTCTCCAGCATAAAGGAACATCAATGGTGGGCTTACACTTAATTCAGGAGATATCAGGGACAGAGATAGATTAATCAGTCTCCAGTATTGAAGGAACATCAGTGGTGGACTTACACTTGATTCAGGAGATATATGTGACTGAGATTGATTCATCTGTCTCCATTGTTTAAGGAACATTACTGGTGGGCTTACACTTGATTCAGGAAATATCAGGGACTGAGATAGGTTCATCAGTCTCCAGTATTGAAGGAACATCAATGGTGGGCTTACACTTGATTCAGGAGATATAAGTGACTGAGAGAGATTCATCTGTCTCCACTATTTAAGGAACATCAATGGTGGGCTTACACTTGATTCAGGAGATATCAGGGACTGAGATAGATTCATCAGTCTCCAGTATTGAAGGAACATCAATGGTGGGCTTACACTTGATTCAGGAGATATCAGGGACAGAGATAAATTCACCAGTCTCCAGTATTGAAGGAACATCAATTGTGGGCTTACACTTGATTCAGGAGATATCAGTGACTGAGATAGATTCATCAGTCTCCAGCTTAAAGGAACATCAATGGTGGGCTTACACATGATTCAGGAGATATCAGGGACAGAGATAGATTCATTAGTCTCCAGTATTGAAGGAACATCAATGGTGGGCTTACACTTGATTCAGGAGATATAAGTGACTGAGATAGATTCATCAGTCTCCAATATTGAAAGAACATCAATGGTGGGCTTACACTTGATTCATGAGATATCATGGATTGAGATAGATTCATCAGTCTCCAGTATTGAAGGAATATCAATGGTGGGCTTACACTTGATTCAGGAGATATCAGGGACAGAGATAGATTCATCAGTCTCCGGTATTGAAGGAACATCAATGGTGAGCTTACACTTGATTCAGGAGATATCAGGGACTGAGATAAATTCATCAGTCACCAGTTTTAAAGAAACATCAATGGTGGGCTTACACTTGATTCAGGAGATATCAGGGACAGAGATAGATTCACCAGTCTCCAATATTGAAGGAACATCAATGGTGGGCTTACACTTGATTCAGGAGATATCAGTGACTGAGATAAATTCATCAGTCTCCAATATTAAAGGAACATCAATTGTGGGCTTACACTTGATTCAGGAGATATCAGGGACAGAGATATATTCATCAGTCTCCAGTATTGAAGGAACATCAATGGTGGGCTTACACTTGATTTAGGTGATATCAGTGACTGAGATAGATTTATCAGTCTCCGGTATTGAAGGAACATCAATGGTGGGCTTGCACTTGATTCAGGAGATATCAGGGGCAGAGATATATTCATCAGTCTCCAGTATTGAAGGAACATCAATGGTGGGCTTACACTTGATTCAGGAGATATCAGTGACTGAGATAGATTCATCAATCTCCGGTTTTGAAGAAACATCAATGGTGGGCTTACACTTGATTAAGGAGATATCAGTGACTGAGATAGATTCATCAGTCTCTAGTATAGAAGGAACATCAATGGTTGGCTTACACTTGATTCAGGAGATATCAGGGACAGAGATAGATTCATCAGTCTCCAGTATTGAAGGAACATCAATGGTGGGCTTACACTTGATTCAGGAGATATCAGTGACTGAGATAGATTCATCAGTCTACAATATTGAAGGAACATCATTGTGGACTTTCACTTGATTCAGGAGATATCAGGGACTGAGATAGATTCATCAGTCTCCAATATCATATACTTAAATAGCGAAAGATGAAACACAAATAGCCGGTAAACCAATTCAAAATTTAGTCAACAAGTCAAGTTATTACCTTAATATGTCAAATACGTTAATGTTTGTAGGAAAACTGTAAAATATAGCTAGTTTATCCCGTGTTATCAACATACGCATCATCACTGATTTTTCACATTTGTCAGTATCCAATTTTAATGTTTCGATTTATGCTGCCTATCAGTTCAAAAACTATGCCATCTAATTAGACGACCATAAGTTGACAAAATGCATTATACAATGCTTTCTAATTAATCTTTATACTTAAACATGCATTACCGATAAATGTCTGCTAATTTTATCTTACAGAGACAAAATACAACATAAGGTATTGACGGAACATCCATAGTATATTATATGGTGTTTGATATAAATGTGCAGTTCTACTGCTGAGATCAGATATTCGCATTTTAGGCAAGGCTTCTTTAAACTGATTAGTTATCATGGTTTAAATGTATGTAAATGTGTGTAAAAAAGACACTCTTTTAACTAAAGTTACAAATATATTTTCTTTTCAAGCAAGTAATTCCAAATTTTGTCTAAATATCTTAACGTTATTACCTTAGTACCCGTATGTCAAATCCGTTAATGTTTCTAGAAGAACTGTAAGAATATAACTAGTTTATCCCATATGTTCCAGGCATGCAGCGCCCTAGATGTCGCACGTTTGTCAATAGTTTAATCCCACTATTTCTAATTCACCGTTTTACCGTCTACAATCCGAGCATTATTATCAGGCAACATTTCAACATATTGGCGGTTCAATTATCTTATCTGCTTTCAGAAAATAAAAGATAATAAGATCGGGTGTTTATTACAGCTATTATTTAAAAAAAACCACAATAGAAGTTGGAAGTTAAAGTCACAATTTACATACACTCTATGCATGTATCGTGACTTTAAATCATACTACGTACACATTATTGGATATTATGACCGTTTTCGTCCACAAGCAGCAGACAATATCCTTTGTAGGGTTATATGTCCAATAAGACACTCTAACGGCTGCCTAATGATATATGTATTGTTATTGTATAACTTGCAGGTATTTGATACTAATAACAAAATATATACACTTTTTTTAACAATCTGATTTTGTTAACTGTTACAATGAAATAAAAAAATAAGTAAATAATAGTAAAATAATAGTAAATTTGAAACTAGGTATATTGTTAGACAGGTGGCAGGTTCATATTGGTATGCCGGGCCCGATTAGCTCAGTCGATTACGCGTCTGACTATCAATTCAGGGGTCGTGAGTTCGAATCCTACGCCCGGCAAAAGTCTCCGTGATGATTGGTATACGACATTGTGTCTCATTATCATTCGTCTCTCATCGCTGATTCAAGTATGAAAGCTATCAGTTACTTGCTGAGATGGGGTGTCCTCGAGTACTGGTTAATCCCAGGAAACAGTGGTTAGGTTAACTGATCGTCGGTTAGCCCTCGATGGCATGAAAATGATGCTAAATGTTCAATCAATTAATCAATCAATCAATCATATTTTTATTGAAATTGTAATTTTCATATATCCCTTCGATGTCGAAGAATAAACAAAAAATATTTCGTCTGATGTATTTTTGGAATAGACGGTTATATATGCTAATAATGTCGTTGAAAATGAGTTTAATCGGGACGAAGTACATCAAGGTCGATCAATTGGACTGTCATATCAGTAATTTTTTTTTATTTATTTTTGAATGGGGTTTAACGGTATTTTCAACATATTTCAGTTTATATATGGCATATCCAGTTTTACTGGTGGAGGAAGACCTCAGACTGAGTAAAACCACCATCCTTCCGCATGTAACACGTAATGCTTATGGAGCGAGCAGGACCCAAATCTACGACCTTAGCATATCAGTATTAAAGCGGTCGAATGCGCAATTCTATCTACTAATGAAAACATATCCGGCTTCAGATTCTCACTTTGCTGTATTTTTTTATTGAAGCAATTATTTTTTATCACCTGTGATACAAACTATAATTGTCAATTCTATTTACAACTTGGATCATATTTAGAATCTAGGACAAATGACGTATTGGTACCTATTCCGAAATAAGCAATAGAAACTTTGTTAACAAGTATAGAAGAAGCATGCTTACCCGTACCCTTTTTTAATATTTTTAGAAATTCTGGGCATAGACTTCGTAAATGGATTGAGGATATCATTTTCATTAAACAATCAATTTGGTTTGTGACAACATAAAAGTACTATAGAGTGTAAATTTGTTTTGAACTATTTTATAACTAAAATTATTGACAGTGAAAGAAGTAAAATGTACTGCGCGTTTATAAATTTCAAATTACATTTGATTTGGTTTATAGAAGTAGAGTCTGATTTATATTATTTAATGAAATGAATGTCGCTTTCAAATTTATCTAAATGTTACAAGCTATGTATAGATCTGTTAAAGATGTAAATGACAATGTAACTGATAATTTTGATAGCTTAAGGGAGATGAAGATAGAAGAACCGTTGTCTCCTTTACTATAAATTATTGATAATATAAAACTTAGCTTAATTTATTTTACAAATTACGATAAAAAGAACTGATGTGATTACATGTACAGTATTGGAAAATGTGTACATTTAAATGTAATTTTCTGTTTGAGGCATATAAGATCACGCAAGCGTTTACGGAACTGTCTGAATCATGTTTAAGTCTTTCTGTGATGTTTATGAGTTCCGCCAAATGTGGATGTGTACTTGTGCATAGTGATAAATGGAATAACATACTAACAATATAACAGTATCAATGTATAATTGAGAAAAAAAACAATATGGGCAACCCCGTGTATGTTCATTTATATTTGGATCAACATTTTGTGCGAGATGTTTAGTGATAAATTGATAATCCTTTTTGTGCTTGCTTAATGCAGCTCTAAAGTATCCAACCACATCAATATGGAGCTTGTTTTGTAAATGGGAATCAACATAAATACAGAATACCGTGTTATGTAAACATGTTATTTTATTTTACCATAAAATGACTATAAGGTAATATATCTTTGATTACATTACATTATAATGTGAGTAGAATGTTATATAAATGACTAGTTAACCAACATTCTTACATAACATGATAAGTTCAATAATACCATTTTGTAATTAAATCAAACATTCCCAAAGCAAAAGGTGGGCAACAATCCGCCCACACAGTAAACATGGACAAATATAGATATCTAGTAACAATACGTGACATAAGGAATGTTGAGTAAGTAACTAGCCGCCCCTGCTTCAAAATATACAAGTATAACCACAAGCTACCAAACGCCAGATCTGAATAGAATGCGTTACAAAACAGGCGGTGATATGGGGATGGTGGCGGGTTGATGAAATTGCAACAGCTAAACTATGTTAATGTTTCTGTGTTGAAAATGGAAGGTAAGGAGTATCATGATATTTCCTTTGTTTCTAATAGACACAGTGACGACTAAATACCGACAAGGACGGCTTATTAACCATACAAACTCAATTATTTACAATAATTATATTTTATCTGGATTTTAAGTATTTCTGAACACACGTGCGTGGAAGAGAAGTAGTAACACATCAGTACATTGATGTTAGATGGTCATGAGAAAGGAAACAGAAGAATAGCGGTATTAAATATATTTGAAACTTTGGAAGTAAAACACAAGAAAAACAGATTTTTCTAAGATTATAATATCGCATATAAAATTTTTTGGCTTTGGTAAATCTATCATATCTTGGGTAAACTTATTTTTTAACAACGCAAAGCTTGCAGTAAACCAAGGTGGTAACTTATCATCATTCTTTAATATAGGCCGTGGTTGCCGTCAAGGAGACTCGTTGTCACCATATTTATTCATTTTATGTGCTGAAATTCTTGCAATTAAAATAAGAAACAACAAAAATATAAAAGGTATCAAAATAGGCAATACAGAATATAAAATATCACAATATGCAGATGATACATCAGCTTTTTTAGACGGATCACAACAGTCTTTAAATGAAACACTATCTGAATTATCAAGTTATGCAGAATATTCCGGTCTCAATGCTAACTTTGACAAAAGTTATATGGATAGGGCTGAAAAAATACAGTACTGAAACTATCAAAACAAAATAGAAACTAACATGGGGAATAACAAACTTTAAACTGTTAGGAATACACTTTGACGTAAATCTTGATAAAATAATATCAAAAAATTACCAAGAAAAAATATCAAAAATAGAAACCTTAATCAAATCTTGGAAACGGAGATATCTTACTCCAACAGGGAAAATAACGGTTGTCAAATCCCTTCTAATTCCAATATTAAATCACCTATTTATGTCCCTTCCAAACCCAAACCTCAATACTATAAAACTAAGGATGTCAACGAATATTCGGATATTCGAATATTCGGTCATACGTCCGAATATTCGAATGTCATATTGATATTCGAATATTCGCAACAACAAAAAAATATAGTAAATTCAAATTGTTTTCTTTATTTATTTTCAATTTCAATATTTTTGCCACAAATGGTTTTGAAAGGTGTTATATCAACCAGGTTAAGACACGGTAATTATTGATTTCCTCCTAAGACGGGTGTCAATTGGACATTGTCAAGGTGATAAGGAGTCCTGGTCGGTAATCCTTTGTTTGCCTTAGGCAATTTTAATCATCGATCTGCCTTTACGGTCTGTTGTAAATCACCCTGTTTTGAAAAAGTGAGAGCAAGTTTGTTTATTTACCAATTTTATACCTAATTGAAGAGCACACTTCTTTGATTTGAAGGCCGTTTATGTACTTGTGAATAATAAACGCGTCAAGTAGTAGACGAATTTACTTATATATATATTTATATATATATATATATTTTTTTTTATGTTTGTTTTTCAATTTCATTTATAAATAGTTAATTACTTAAAAACTCTACAAACATACGAATATTTAACTTAGTAAAGCTAATATAACATAGCATTTATTAATTTATTATTATTAATTATGCATCATCGAGTTCCACGTCATGTTGAATCTTGACGACAATGATATTCCAATTGTTTGCTTTTTAGTATTTATACATCAGCACCGTTTCCGCTGAAAGAGAAAGTAACAAATATGCCGAGTAAAAACGTTCGGGATAGAAAGTTGATGATTATTTATTATTAAGATCTTGACCGAATATATTCGAATATTCGTTCGAAAGAATGACCGAATATTCGAATATCAATATTGCCATTCGTTGCCATCCTTATATAAAACACATTAATAGTCTATTCTACAGTTTTATCTGGAATGGACCATCTAAAATTAAACAGTCGGTTCTTGTTAAAGAGTATAGCCAAGGAGGACTTAAGATGATAAACATTAATGCATTCATAGCAGCTTTAAAAGTCACCTGGATAAGACGATTAATATTAAATGATGGAAAATGGGCAAATATAACGCATATACCATTAAAAAAATTGATAGACTTTGGGGACTCTTATATTTTGAAAATAATGAGAACTATCTCAAATCCGTTTTGGTTAGATGTACTCAAGTCACTACACACATTAATAAAAATAAAGAAACCTCAAAATATGGATAATATACTACAAACACCCATCTTTTTTAATGAAAATATACGTATTGGAGGAAAACCATTTGTTTACTCAAAATGGTACGATAATGGAGTTACATTTATCAATGATTTCGTAAACAATACTGGGGACTTTTATTCAGAATCGGAATTTAAAAATATATTTAATGTAAAAACAAATTTTATACAATACAATGGAGCAGTAAATGCTATAAAATCGTTTGTACATAAAAACAATATGACTTTAAATAAAAAATGTTTAAGACCAATACAACCTCCAACATATAATTATATTACAAAATCTAAAAAAGGTTGTCAAGACATATACTCAATACTTAATAATAACAATGATGAACCTACATCAAAGTTAAAATGGCAACAGATCTACGGTAACATGGGACAAAATATTTGCGTCACCTTTTAATAACAATCTTAGTGCACAACAACAATGGTTTCAAACCAGAATAAATCATAGGATTCTACCATGTAAGAAATATCTACATACATTAAAAATAATTAACAGTCCTCTATGTACATCCTGTAACCAGGAAGAGACCCTCGTCCACATGTTTTGGACATGTCCAACAACACAAACATTCCTTAATAAACTCAAAACTTGGTTCTCTACTATTAATGTAAAATGCTTATTTTATGAAAAATGTTTTATATTTAATACCAATACAGAAAACAACATGTCACAAACAGAAATCCAAATTATTCTTGAAATAAAATATTACATATTTTCTACAAGACGACTGAATGGAACACTTTCCACTGTTGCTTTTAAAAACAGACTCAAATATACACTTTTATCACTCAAAGAAATAGCAATAAAAAACGGAAAAATTGATACCTTTAAAGCACAGTGGCATAAACTTCTGAATATTTAAATTAATACGACATATAAAGGGATAACTTTATCCTGGTAATGAAAATATGTAAAATAATCTTTAATAACAATGTTAGGACACTCGCAGAATCTGGACTCTGGCACATGACAATTTTCAATTATATTAGTGAATTACTACCACAAGACCGTATATGGAGAACATTGTGTAATATATTTAACCTAGTCAAAGTATATCAAATTTACCATTTATTTCCCACTAGAAAAAACAATAATATCTAGAAAACTGTAACAAAATAAAAAAAAATCTACACCTTTTTTAAATTGGAGAAAGACTGAGAGAAAGAGATATGTTTTATAGCGAGAAAGATAATGATAATTTGTTATTTGATTACAACTATGCTATACTATGTATTTATAATGTAAATGAAAAGTGGAATAAATGTTAAAACATAAAAAAAAAAAAAAAAAAAAAAATATCGCATATAAACATGTCCATAAACAATACAAACACATACACATATCTTAACAGCCAACAGACAAACATATGAAAATGACTATAATTTACTTATAATCATATTACTATGCAACACATCCTATTGTATTTTATGAATAAATCGTGACGAGTACAGTTCAATTAGATCTGTTTGCTCCAATGTTGCAAA
The DNA here is from genome assembly GCA_029582155.1 of Panopea generosa. Taxonomy (NCBI): domain Eukaryota; kingdom Metazoa; phylum Mollusca; class Bivalvia; order Adapedonta; family Hiatellidae; genus Panopea; species Panopea generosa. Next base: position 48,146,735 of record CM055902.1, on the reverse strand, counting down.
TAATACATGGAAATCTACCACGGAATATAATACAACTATGTGATTTTGATATATACTTATTCGTCAGGTCATATTTGTATCATAGGATTGAAACTTTAAAAAACGAAAGTAAATTGTTTTGATACGGAACACCCTTAAATCGGGTTCAGTCTTCCCAATATCATATTTTATACTCGCCTGAACTATGCGATCAACGTTGGTTTTAGTATTTTCTTGTATTGTATTTGTTATAACTACTGTGCATATGTATTATGTTCACGTTAGTTATGCAATTTCTTATGTTTGATTATTTACAATACGTATCAGACAACCTTATTTAAATAAATTTCAGTATTTATACTGGTGGATGTATAGTGTAATTGCATATTATTTTTGAATTTACTGCTCTTTCACAATATATGCACGATTGTATACAAGGGGCACTATAATTTCTTTAGAATATGTTTCAGTTCTTTTTGATTAGTCAATCACTTCAAAGAATTATCATAGACCGAAACGCACTTTTCCAAACGAGAAATATACTTAGGGAAGGTCGCAGGGTAGTCTATAAATATATCTTCGGCATACATTAAACACTTGCAGACTTAGGAGCGAGCTCATTTTGTGGTATAACATCAGCCTGTCGACATTAGTTTTAAGAAGAAATCACAAGGACTCATGTCTTGAGAGTATGGTAGTAGTTGTAACTGGACTGACTTTTCTTCTTCCAGATTTTGCTGAACAGCTAGGCTGTTGTGGACATCTGCATTGTCGATAGAAATTTGAATGACAGTACCATTAGAATTAGATAATATTGTGTAGATCACCATTTTGGGACTCATCGAACGTTTGTCAATATATAGTATATCCATAATAGTTAGAAACACGTATACATTTGCTACTTATCATAATTATATGCAACAAAATCATTTTAGACTGGCATTAAACTATTTTTCATTATTATTTGGATAAAGGCATTATCATTATAAGAAAAGTTAAGATAATATTGTGTTAAAATGTGGCGTCTAATTAGTACTTTAAATGTAACCTATAAAATAGCACCGAAAACAATAGCAAACAAATTTAATAATGTTTTAAACTCAATGATAAATAATACAAAGACTGAAATTATTACAAAACGATACATTGAAGAAACTATAAGAGTAGTATGCGAAATATTTGATCATATAGAAAAAAATTGATTACCAGCACTCGTCTTCTTTTCAGAATTCAAAACGGATTTTAACAGTGATTGACCATGACTTTTTGTATAAACATTGAAAATGTAAGTTTTTAAGAAACATTTATAAACTGGGTACGACTCTTTTTGAACACCATTTAAAACTCTTATCATTTGTGGACTGTGTGTGTGTAAAATTAACAAAACACTATGAAAACACATTAATAAACATTGATGATATTAGAGTATTTGTGTATTGGGTGTGTATAAAATTAACAAAAACAATGAAAACACATTGATATACATTGACGATATTAGAGTATTTGTGTACTGGGTATGCGTAAAATTAACAAAAACAATGAAAACACATTGATAAACATTGATGATATTAGAGTATTTGTGTACTGGGTGTGCGTAAAATTAACAAAACAATGAAAACACATTGATATACATTGTTAATGATATAAAAATGTATAAAGTGGGAAAAAGTTGCTTATGTAGAATGTAAAGAAAGGGTAGAAGATAAAAGAAGGGAGATAGGATAAAGATAAGAAGGAACTAAACACTCCAAGTCTGCAATTAGTATGTTGACGTCATTAATTTAGTTGTAATTTGTCCCATTTTACGTTATGTTGTCCAATTTTTTATTTTGTCATTGTAATTATTCTCTCTATATTTCTTTGTTTTTTTTTTGAATATGTTATAAATTCAATAAAAAAGGGATTTGTTTTTGCATACTTGTTTTTACAAATGAAATGTTTAGCATATAACAATATAGTATTGAACAAATTTTAATTACTGCTCCATTTAGTACATCCAAGAGATATAACCATATAATTCAGCTTTATTTTTTAACTGTTTTTCGTTTAGATATTCTTCAAGATGTGTCCAGGAAGCTCTAGAAATTTGGCATTCCCCAAATAGATGTATGTTTGTTTCAACATTCATTGTAGAGAAATAACATAAACTTGTATTACATATGTTGCATTTATACAGAAATTGGTTTTTAGATATAATTCACATTATATATTTGGATTGAAAAGCGCATTATTTTGTATATATTAGTGATCTGAAAGGTACGGTGTGTACAACTTTCCAGTTAATCTTTGTAACTTCTAATTTCCATTTAATATGAGGTTAGATTATATTATTATTTTGTGTGTTATTTAGTTGTCTATTGTATAAAGGTTTATTTGGACTTTTGAGGTTTCGTATTTGTTGCAATAAATTCGTTTCTTCATTTTTGTCAGCTACATTGTTTGATTTCAGGTTTTGTTTCCACACCTTTTGAATGCTTTCAGTTAAAGTATAATATTTTAAAAAATCTGAATTATTTAGTAAATACTTAACTTTAACCAAGTGGAAGGTATAGAATGTTGTTTGTCTATTATCAAATACTTGTTTGATGTTCTTGATACCTTTTGAAAGCCAGTATAAAATAAAGTTTTATATACGAACTCTTCCATAATATCTGGTTGTTTAATGCTTCTGGATTATTTTCAAAGTTTATGTTTGACTAAGATTGTAATATTTCTAATAAAATTTGGGAATCTGGTGGTTTTGTGTTTTAGAATATTTATTTTCCTTTGAATTACATTGAAATATAAATTGTCCCCCTAATCAATCTAGTTTGTTAATGTATATATGTTTCCAATCCCCATCATTTTCATTTATATTATTCTTTTGACCCATTCCGCTTTTAGTGCTTTCATAAACATATTTACAATAATCATTTTGAGACCCCCGTTTTAGTAGTCTGTATTATGGTTTCAAGTTTTCGACTGATTTTGTCAGGATTACCGTCCCATAAATAGTCGTTTATACTTTATTGATTTGATTAATTTATTCTGACTTTGGATTATCTAGGACTGTAAGAGGTTATATAAGTTTTGGAAGCGCAAATGTTTTGATAACAGTTATTTTTCCAATAATTGATCAATTAAGTATTTTCCATCTTTTAAAACAGTTTGAAAACTCCTATATTTTTGGTATTAGATTTAATTCATGATATTTACTTCTGTCGTTTGAAAAGACAATTCCCAATACAGATAAACATTCTGATGTCCATATAAATTTAGTGTTTGTACTAAATGTTTCAGTAGAATATCTTAAAGATTCCTATCTTAATATAATTGATTTTTTTGTTGTTCAGTTTTAAATCAGATATTTCATTAAAATCATTTAGCATTTTTATCAGAGATGTTAACGCTTTATATGACCCATCCATCATAAAAGCGGCATCATCTACAAATGCTGTATTTTTAATTTCTTTATTATGTTATATATGTTTATTCCCTTTATATCTTTATCTGCTTTAACAGACTTATTTAGTGTTTCTATTATTAGTATAGTTAAATGTGATGACAGTGGACATCCTTGTCTTACTTCTCTATTTATGTCGAAAAACTCCGTGTCTGTTTTTAACTACACAACTTTGTGCATCGTTGTAAAACAGTTTACTCCAATTTATAAAAGAATTACCAAAATTAAAATATTCAAGAGCTTTGAAAATAAAATCATGATCTATACTATCAAATGCCTTTTTCAAAATTGGCAAAAATATAAGTTCTGGTTTATCTTCATCATTTAAATATTCTATTTCTTCAAAAATAGTTCGAATGTTTTCACACTTATATATCTTCCTTTTAAAAAAACCTGTTTGACTTTTATTGATAAGATTATTTAAAACTTTTTTCATTCTATTTGCTACAAAGTTTGATGTTATTTTATAATCAATATTAAGTAAACTTATCGGTCTCCAGTTACCTAATGATGTTAAATCTTTACTTTTTTAGGTATTAGATAATTATAACTTGTTTTTGAATTGTTTTTAATGTATTGTTTTCGTATGAATAATTGATGGAGTTGATGTAATAAGTTTGTTTTCAAAATTAATTTATAAAATAATTATAAGTAATTCCATCTGATCCTGGATTTTTGCCATTTTTCATTTGTTTTTAGGGCGGTTAAACATTCTGTTTCATTAATAAGACCTTCACATTTCTTTTCATCTTCGTTCAACAATGTATTATCTAATTGTGTTATAAAAGAATCATCGTTATCTAATGTGTTATCTTTACTGTATAATGTTATGTAGAATGATTTAGTTTCCTCTAAAATATATTTTGAGTTCGTAATTTCGTTATTATATTTTACTAGTCTTTTTATTTTCTGATATTTTCTTTTCTAAATTGCTAAAAGAATTAATTAATATAGCACATTGTGACATTGCTTGATTAAAAGAAAGTCAATATATAAGAAGAATGCAAAACAAACAAATATTTTTTATATTTTAAAAATTATAAATTAAGAAATTTTATTATTGTGAAAAGTTTTCAATGTTTATTATTGGAATATATAAAATACTCTGAATGTATTTATTAATATAAAATCTTATATATTATTCACACTAATCTCTTAAATTATGTTATGAAAAATGTGTACGTAAATGTATATGTGTATAATGATAAATAAAATATATAAAACAAAATATAATAAAAACGTATTCGTGTATTGGATGTGCGTAAAATTAAATAAAAAAAATGAAAACACATTGATACTATAAGAACATTTATAAGTATTGTGTATGCGTAAAATAAACAAAAACACTATGAAAACAAATTAATAAACATTGATAATATTAGAGCATTTTCGCACTAGATATGCGTAAAATTAACAAAAAACACGATGTAAACACGTTGATATATATTGATAATATTAGAATATTGGTGTACTGGGTGTGCGTAAAATTAACAAAATCAATAAAAACACATTGATATACATTCATATTATTAGAGCATTTGTCTACTGGGGATGCAAGTCCGGCAGATACAGCACTGAACCTTGCACGGAAGTGTATGGTAATTTTTTTTGGTGATTATGGTATTTAGGCATTGCTTATGAAAAGTAAGCTTGATGACTTCTTGTCATTATTGAGCATTTTGAAATATTCAAGATGGCGGCCAATATAGAGGAAAATGAATTGAAAATTATGTTTTCCGCACTTTTATAAAAGCAAACAGAATAGGTTTGAGTAATTGATATTATTCAGTAAATATGTCGCTACCATCTAAAATATAAACTTCTAAACTTACAAAACTGAGAGTATATGCGAATGAAATTTTCTTAAAAAATGTCGGAAATTGTAAAAATTTCCCACTACAATGATATAGGTATATATACAGCTATTGTCGTACCTTGTTGCAGTCTATCTCTGTTTTGTTTTACTACTCTTGTCAAACTTTATAATTTGTAATTAGGAATTAACTTTGACGTGGAATAAAAAATGAAACATAATGTTCATGTTAATGATAAGAATACAGCTTTCATCATATAGCTATAATTTGGTGGGGGTAGCGAAGTTCCCTGAGAATGTCATATAATTAAAGCAGTGGAGTTGTGTATGCGAAACACTTTAATATTAAGAGTTGGAAACTGATCTAAACAATTCCGCTAAGCGAAGTAAAGCAATGAAGTAATGGATAGATGATGTATACGACCTTATTTATAACGGGTATGCACATCAGAGCTAAGAGAACAGCTGACTGGTCTTTGCATTTGGGAGCAGTTAAGCTCATGATGCAATATTTCATTCGCAGCTAGCCATTTAATGACGCATGGTATGAAATCTACAACCTTAGGTCCATGGAATGTACTTTCATACTTTACTGAAGTCAGAATTACTTGAAATATGGGGATTGAGTTTGCATGTTTGCAGTAGAGTTGAAGATATTTTGTCAAGTATGATTAACAATGATAATTTATGCAAATCACGATTATAAACATGTATTGAACAACGCGACTGAACTATATATATCTTCAGATGTTTAATTGCTCCACAGAAGTCAATTCTAATAAAGCAATTGCCCATGGTAGTAAGCAAATATGAAAGAAATTTGCCTGACAGCAGTTTCCATCAAATGAATTCGTAAATTATTGAGACATAGGCAGTGTCAAAGAGAAAAAAAGGCAAAAGATGCTAAATTATTTGATACAACTCTGATATACTCAAGAGTTATAGGATAGCAGACAAGTTCACGTTATATAGTTATAAAAAAAACCTGTACCGACATTATTGTTTACTGATACAGGAGATCTCAGAGTCGCGAAATCAACGACATTATTACAGAAAGAAGTATTGGTTCGACATAACTCAAATGAACTAACAGACAACTAAGTATATCCATAGACAAGATTGCTGTTTTGTTATGGTCAATAGATGGTACTTAGAAAGATTATTTTGAGAACTTTTAGGTCTAATACATAGAAACAAAGCACAAATTGTATCACATACTATGGGTGAGAAAACACAGGCACGCAGGATACACCTTAACAACTCAACCTTAATATGCCAATCCAGTTTAGAAAATAGTTTTAACAGTAACAGAAATGACGCCAACTGATAGCAATTAAGTAGTTCCGTGAAAGACATACACACATTCATTAACTTGTTGTTACATGTATTGGAAAAATTGACATACCAGTTAAGATAAATAAATATATTGTTATTAAAAGAGTTGTCATTAAAATCACACACGAGGAGACAGATAATATCAACACATAAACTAATCAGAGGTATAACAGCAATTTCAAATGATACTGATGTATTAATTGATGTACTTTAACTTCATCTTTATCTCCAGGAAACTCTAATAAATCTGTGCCAAGGGGATCACATGTCAAGGAACAGTAAACATAACTATAACGACCATGGGCTGTCTGGTTGCAATAACGTGGCAAGGTATTGTGGTATCTGACAAGGAATAGTCTTAAAAATATGATGTTTCTGTTGGCGCTTAAGTTGATAGGCACTGTTACATGTAAAACAATGCATACTTTAAATACTTTACCACTTACAACAGGTTCTGAAGCTTTGTTGGAAATACTAAAAGAGCTCACATAAAAGCATGTATATGGAAACATGCATTGGATTCTGACCAACCAAGCATTGATACCTAAGCACTTTCCTAAGGCAGTTCAAACAGTTGTTGTTGTTGTATGGTGTTTAGCGTCGCTTTCAACAATTGTTCAGTCATATCGCGACGGTGTCTACTTGAGACAGTATTCTAAGCGCTATCACACTGGAGTATCATGCCGCAGACACATGATATGATAGCCCACCCAGTCACATAATACTGACACCGGGCCGACTCTCCTCTAAATGCTGAGCGTCAAGCGAGTAAGCTTCTAGTACCATTTTTTAAAGTCTTTGGTATGACCTGGCCGGGGATTGAACCCACGACCTTCCGCATGCGCGGCGGACGCTCTACCACTAGACCACGCCGCGGTCAGTTCAAACAGAACTAGCATTTTCTCCGGCAGAATAAATGAAGATTTTCAAATATCAACAACCGATGGTATAAAAAGTCGCTAAATATTCAAACAAATCAAACTTCTTTGGAAAAATTGCCGTCATATTAAAGGCCATGTGCTTTTAATTGCAAATGTGTTTGTCACCTAAACCTCGAACACATCAAGCGTATGAATAGTTTATACTTATAATAATTTTCATCTTTATATCGCATTTCTAGCAAATTAACGGCCATTTTGGACAACGTGTCAATCTTGTTTCATTGAAGATGTTAAATGACAAAATTTCTTCCCAGTTTGTCACTTAAACGTAAAACATATTAAATCTTTTACATGTATATCTATTTTATCTGAATATTGCTTTTCGAGCAAATTGGCGACCATTTTGAACGCCATATTGTTTATTTTAAAATATTCAATGAAGACAAAATGTCATCCAACATAAAATCAAACAACTATATATGAGGCCCTCCCAGTGGGTGGTAGGGGGGGGGGGGGGGTCCCTGTATCCTAGATCTCTTAAAGTATTTGCTAAAGTTACCCAAAAGTATTTTATCCCTGTTCCCCAGATCTCTAACAGTATTTCCACTGTTCCCTAGATCTCCAAAAGTTTTAAACATAGTTCCCCGAAAGTAGCAAAGTGTTCCTTAAGTAAAACATCTATTGTCAGTCAATTCACCTATTAATTATTATATTTTATTAATTTGATATTGTAAAATTTAAACCCAAGATGCAATTATGTGGGATATTTCATCGTGATGGTGAGGTTACAAAACATCCCAGTCTTTCGGTACTGGTCAAAATGGGGATACTTCAGAGGTCTCTTATGATAAATTACCCTGTCAAAATATAATGTAACGGGACTAAAATTAGTAATATAAACTGCGTTTCTGTTTTTTTTTTAGGAAAAAGAATGTAAAAAGCCAGGACATATACGAATCAAAATGTGGGAGATGGAGGAGCTGTCACCACCATTAGCAGGGTGCATGCTAAAAAAAATTAAGGAGTTAGTCAGTTTACTTTTGAGAGTGCGGATGTGAAGTCATGTAGTAAATGAGGACAGTTTATTTTTGGGGAGACAATATGTTAAGACGGGTTTTAGTATGGTTGGAACTAATACTAAAAATGGAAACGTATTTTGAACTATATTTTAGAAACTGCACATATGTTAATAGAATTCATTAAAATTTAAATGACATTTGTAACAATATAAGAAATAATATATATATAAAAAATCGTGCTTAATGATTAATGATGTGCGATGGTGAAACATATAGTCTTTTATTATTTACACATCATCATAATAAACAACATCCATACACTGTCTCAAGTTCTTTCTCTGGCACTTTCTGATCTTCTACATTAAAATTTTGCAGATCAGCCTTCTACACCACCTGTCTCTGTACACCAAACGTCTTGACCTGGGCTGTTTGAATATGTTTGTAATCCTCCTCATCAAATCAAGTTCAATAAAGTTGTGTTTAAGTTCACTAGAGATGACACGTAGGATATCTTCAAGTGAAATGGCCAAATTTGAACCCAGGAAACTGACTTCTACAACCCTTTCAGGCGACCTGCGTAGTAACAATGCTACATGTAAAATATCTAAGGGTTATGGCTTGAACTTTCTGAGAAAAAGTGTTTTTAAAGTTTCCTTTAAAATGTGCTTATAAGCCCTGTGGCAGGGAGCATTTGTGGTTCACTCGCACTGGTTAAAAAAATTGTCCGAGAGTTTGTGGTTATATAAATGCTGTGCAAGTTCATTTAAAATTCGTTGAAAAAAATAGGGGGTGCTATCGCGTCTACAAGCGAAAGGTTAACGGACGTACAGTTTACCACAACATAAGCGCTGCTGGCCTTTGGCAAGTAGAGCCAAAAAAAGAGATCGAGGGAAGTGTTCATTTACAAAGGGCAAGGCATAAACATAAATAATTGACTTTGTTGTAAACACGATTTAATAAATAAAAAAAGGTGGGGATGGGATTGAACATCGGTCCTTATGACCGGAAATCCACGATGATAACCACCGATATTCTGCCTTTACAACTATAATCATCAAAATTGTCAATATATCTTTGTTCGGAATTACCATCCACAATTTATTCCGGGTTATATACGATTATGTTTACTTTGAGAAATGGTTCCATGGTAGTACTGAAGAGTCTCACAATATCAACATAAATAAACTATAATAAGAACTTAAGAATCTTCGCAGTTATGCATGTCACCTTACGGAACCAGCTAAAGTGCCAACTTTTCAAATGGTTCTCTTTTGTTCATTGAAATATGCAGAAAATGGAAAGGAGAAGGAAGATGCGGCAGTGGGAATACAGGGAAAAGACTGACCACCTGTACAACCCATCCCCCGAGTAGCTCAGATTCACCAGTGAACGTACCAATTAATTCCCTCTCTTGTATCATGATTTTTGGAAGCACAAGTGCCCATTGCACCTGCGAATCTATTGCGAAAATTCGTCCCTCCGGTCATTCTGGTGGACATGGCTTGAAGTATTTAGATGACATTTTTGTCACAAACTTGCCAATACCTGGGTCAACATACTTGTCTTCGATTCAGCAACCTTTCCTAAAACGCAGCAAAACAGAGTGTAACTCACTGTCTCTTCTTCTTCTTCCATTACTGCACAATATCCCTCTCTAAGGCATCGTCGTACAATTTGGTGTATGATACAAGGTATTTGTGCGGTGTGCGTATATGCAAGATTAAGATTAAAATGATAAAACGATTCCCTACCTTTATAGTGCAGAGACCAACTCTCCTCGGAAAGTCTCTAAGTGTGACGATGCGCTCTCCACAGTCTGGTGCCCGAGAGAAAAAAGGAGTGCCAGTTGATGTCAACTCTGCAGAATGGGACGAAAGTCAGGTCTTGGTCATGCACGTTGTCTGTGGCCTGTATGGGATTTCTATTCTTTATGATGCAGATCACCTCGCACTTACTGGGACTGAATAACATCATCTAGTCTTCTTCCCACTTCTTGAGTCTGTTCTTGTAGGACCTTGGTGTCAGCAGTAGAGCGATGTAACTAAATAATTAGGTTGTTGTAGCCTAATTTAGTAGTGCCAGCTAATACGTGTCCATTGTAGGGATATAGGCTATATTTAGGTGAGGTAGCGTGGAATTGTTAAAACGTATTGATAGCTCGATGGGATCAACATTTTTCAGATATTTTACATTTTCATTCTTTGATTAAAGAATAAATCATTTTGAAGTTTAGTTCATCAAAGTCCATCAAGTTTTAAGAAAGTTAGAATAGTTAAACAGGTTTATTTGTCATAAGACCAATTTAGGTTTACATTGACCTAATAGCGTAAAATTCGCATCGTACGATGTTTTAGGGTTTGTTGTTTCATGATTTACACGAAATTCACTAGGTATGTGAACGGTTTTGCTATAAATGCTGACTCGGTTATGAAAACAATGTTCAGTTAGCAGAATCATCTTTAGGTGTAGTTGTGACTAGAAATATTGAGTTTGTTACTGTTCCAGTACATAACGGCATATGGGTATGTGAATTCTAAATTATGTTGTATTTAAATGTCTGATATATATATTTTGACATAATCAGATCTAAGTAAAGTTGTATAAATTGTTCATATCCAGGTCAACGGTAATGCAGGTAATTTAATACACATCTACGGTAGTGAGAAGCGTTTTGTTAGAATATAGGCCGAGGAATCTGAGAACGTATTTTGAGCTGTTGATATTGTGTTTACGATGAAGTATTGAGATTCACCATGTTAGAATTGATTGATATGTGTAATTAAATTGTGTTGATGCTTATTCTGATAATCACAAAGTGAATAGATACAGAATTGGTCTGTAATTATTAATATTATGATGAGAAGTTATGCAGAGATATAATTGCTATGTTGGGATTGACGGAGGGTCGCATATGAGATGTTGTTTAAACTGCCATGAAACTGCAGATAGTAAGAGTTGAATGAAATGTTATCATATATTGATAAATCTACCATGAAACTGTTAGATGGTAAAGACTGAATGAACTGTTATAATATGTTGATAAATCTACCATGAAACTATTATATGGTTAGAGATGAATCTACTGTTATCATATATTGATAACAATACCATGAAATTGATAGATGGTTAGTAATAGACGCCATGTCATTATATATTTGAGTAACTAGTAGATCTGAGTTTATATATATATTGTAGCCGTTTTTAGACTTAAGCGAGGAATGTGACCGCTACGTTAACAACGTATATACGTGACAGGAAGTCAGCTGGTGGCAGTACAGTCATAGGACAGCAACCCACATATTCGTCATATGGACGACTTGACGTTCCTGACGTCGGAATATACGATCGAACGTCGGTACGGGGCGACGTAAAGCCATATACTCAATATAGAGTTCAAAGGCAGACAACCCAGTTATATAGCCACCGCCGCAAGGGACGAGTGATGCTAAATCTACGATATCCGGACGCGGGAAGTATAAACATTCGAACGATAAAAGCAGTTTGGATCACGATGTAGGTTACGTACGTGTAGGAAAAAAGGGTTTATACCACCATAGGACTTTTTTTTGTGTTGAGTAAGTATCTTTAATTTGTAAATATTGTATACTTGTATATTCATAATTTTATTCATGTAAAATTAAAATTGTAAATTTTACTTTGTGTATGATTGTATTCTACCCTTGTTAGTTGTCGGCCCTTGGTCATTTTGCTACAAGCAAACCTTCCAATACAACAGACTGGCATCGGCAAACTGTCGAGAGGTTATTCTTTCAAGTCTATTTATGTATATAGCTTCAGTTACAGGGACAATAATAACGTTGATATTATTCATATTTGAATAATTTGGCTCCATTTTTTACAAAGCACGAACCAACATCGATCATCATCAAACAAAAACTTGCAACACAACGAAAAAAATGATCTTTTCTTAGAGTAAGAGCGTCTCGGTGATCAAGAATACACGTTGATTGTCTGGTACCATGCCCAACTTCATTCTGTTACGGAATGAATTTGGCCAGGGTCCCAGACCAACACGTAGCCTCCATAGCTGTCAGTCAAAAGCCGTTTCAACATCTCATTTTAAAAGTAAATTATGATCAAGTATACATATTATACATAAAAATTGATAAAATTAGGTACTTTTTCTCTTTAAGGACAATATCTCTAGATCTCTAAAATTAGATATTTGATCCCTGGATCTCTGAAAGTAATGACAAATGTTCCCCAGATCTCTGAAAATAAATGGCCATGTTCTCCAGATCTCCGAAACCCCTGGGAGGGCCTCAGTGTTGGTTCCACAAACACGTAATATGGCGCCTCATGAATAACATGGCAACGGGACCTAGCACGTCGTTTATGTACAAGGTCGTATAGCAACCATGGTGTCGTCCACGAGGCTTAGATATCTGCCCTGTGCTGCGAGTGGGGGGTCATACACGCGATATTAGATTGTGTATTTGACATGAAGCACCAATGTATTCAGGACATTCTTTTGTGCCCATTTATAAATGAGTAAATCAATGAAAGTTGCACATATATTAATTTTATATAAATTTGAATAAATTTAAATTGTGTTAAAAGTGTTAAAATCTTCATTGCGCAACCTTTGCGTTTCTAAATCAGTTAAGCGTATAATGATAGAATCGACGCGAATTCAAATATCGCCTCAGTAATCATATATCGAACAAGAATAAGGACCAGAATAAATCACAGGCCAAAAACAATTTAATGTAATCAAGATGTATATTTCTTTATCATGGCACTATGCATTATATATTGTATTTGTTTCTGGCATCACATCAATAATATTTTTCTGTTAACTTGTATTTACCGCGTCTCTGAATAATATAAGTCTATGGTGTACCAGTGAATGTCCCTAAATCACCCATGCATCCTTCAGGTTATTTTGAATGTTTTAATAGGGTAAAGAATTCAAATCGAAATTGTCTGAAGCAGCTGTAGGTGTCTTCCACACACATGAAATCTTATCCCATTCAGGCAAGCAGCATGACAGTTGCTTTCGAATAGATAATGTTAAATTTGGCGGCACAGGAGATTCCCTGTCTGGCTTTGTAACCTTACTAACAGCAAGTCCGATACAAACGCTCACAAATATCACCATGGGCGAAAAGTATAAGTACGAAATGGAATACAAATAGTCTAGTCCGTGAAGCGACCCTACCTCCGGTACTGACTGTGTTAGGTTTCCATTATCGAATGTATACTTGAACGTCGAGTTAATCTCCATCAAAGAGCTGTTAGTTGGTGTTTGCAATGTGTCGTTTTGGAAAATATATTCGACAGGTAACGATCCCAAGGTTTTATTCACACATTTACTTATAGGCCCAGGCTGCAGCAAAGGTGTTTGCTTACGTCCTGGAGAAAAGTTGTACCCGGATGACAGCCAAACAGCAAACGCAATTCCACAAATCATTCCAGTTACCAATCCTTTGCGCGTCGTGAAAGTGACAAAAATAGACATGATGAATATTGCTATCATAGGGCCGTCGATTGCGCTAAGAACACTTCCCGCTATTTGGGTAAGGGGCCCTTTTAGTTGGCTGATCATAATACTAACCCCAATACAAAACAATCCACAAAACACAACTATAATCTTCGATATATTTGTCAGTTTTTCGTCACTGAATTCTTTCCAGTATGGTTTCACAATGTCCTCTGATACTATAGCTGATACACTGCTTAATAAAGATGACACAGTACTAAGAGATGCACAGCACAGCGATGCCAGAAATAACCCCGTTACTCCTGGAGTAGAATGAAACATTTCTTGGACAATGTATGGAATCATTTGGTTAGGGTTTGAAATATCTCCGGATGCCAATGGATCACAGCCTTTGTGGCTAAAATACGCATACGCGACTAAACCCTCCGTCATAACAAGCAACTGGAGAATGACAAATAAAGGAATTGCAATAAACAGGACCTTTCTAGCTTCAGCAATAGATTTGGTTGAGTTGAGTCTCTGAACTACGGGTTGTTTGAAATTAATACCGAAGCTACTGACGGCTCCTCCCACCACTAGTGTCCAGAAAGTATGTCTTTCCAGTGGGTTTGGATCAAACACCGCCAGGTTGAGCCTTCCAGTCGGTTCGTTAAGGGCAATCACATTTCCTAGTCCACCGACACTGACTGTACCGCAGATCAAAATAGCAAATATTGTTACAATCATGATAATGCATTGTACAATGTCAGTTGCTACAACAGCTTTCAATCCACCTAATGACGTATATAAGACCGCAAAGGAAACCATCGCTATTATTGAAATCCATGTTGTAATATGTGTAACAGATTCAAATGCAATGGCCGCCCCGAACACGACTATCCCAGCATACAAACTCATAAATAACGTGCTAAGAGCAGTAGCCATTTGCCGTATTGGAAGCGATCCATGACGCATCTGAATATATTCGAATACGCTTGTCACGTTTAGAGGATGGAACAGCGGTATGGCTACCAAAAACATACACGAGTAACTCAGAAAAATCCCAACGTTGTACCAGACGTAAACGAATCCATGAATGTACACTTCTGCAGGGTAACCTAAGAAGAAGATGGACGATTCGTACGTTACGAGTAGTGACACAGCTACCGGAAGGGCGTTTAACTTGCCGTCGGCTCTATGGTAACGAACAATAGTTTTATGGCGTCTTTCCTTGTATGCGTAGTATATTCCAACACTTAACGATGCAAAAAGTGCGACACAAAACACAACATAGTCAACTATATGAACATCTTCCGCTAAACTCATTTTGTTATAAGTCGATCAGGCTCTGATGTTCAGTCTCGCTTTGTTGAAGTTTTAGTCAGGACTATATCAAATAAAGAGATAAGAGCTACACCGCTGCATGCCGAGGGATGATACACAAGTCATTTTACAGTGTGGCTTTCGAGGACAAATAATGAAGTCATTATACCATGCAGCTCTACAAATGCAGTTATTTGTCACAGTTTAGTAAGCGTTAAATTGCTATGGATTGTTGGAAATACATAGCATTCCCTGCTTTTTTCGGTGGTGGTTAATATACCAGATTCTGGAGATATCAGGTTTCTGGGATAGACTAATGATAATGTGTGATGTGTGACATTTCTAACAAGAAAGCAACCTTGTAAGGTCAATAAATTCATACTACCCTTGGACTGGTCATCAATCACTTGACAGTGAGGTTTGATGTGTTGATAACCAAAAGTGTCGTTTACAAATAAGACCAAACATGTAGCTCACACAAGTAACGGGGTTTCATTTACTTTATTTTTGAACGATGACAAGTGAGTGAATAATGTTTTATTATAATAAATGCATGAACATAATAAAAATGTGAAGAAAAAGTTTCAATGCTCATTTGTCTGTCAACCTTTGAAGTGGAACAGGTACATACATTACATCTACAAGAACTGCATATACTGTACATTGTAACTGTTGTGTACAATGCATATGCATGTATATACATGTCCACATGACAGGTTTTAATAACGAATCAGAGAACGGATCCGTCATCGAATAGAGATACGAGAGTATTTAATTTGCAATTATACCTTTTTCTGAAAGCTTGAGGATGGTAAATGAAAACAAACCAGCAAGAAATGTAGCCTTAAAACGACACTGTTACCATAACAACACAAACAAAATCAATATATCAATATACAGAATAATTACAAATAAAAAACAATAGATTGATAAAGGAGAAGTAATCAGAATTGTCACCGCCTTGGTCAGTAGTTAAAGGCGCCGCTAGACTAGGGAGTTTAAACCAGATTAACGGGTACGCCCAACCTCGCTCTTTTTCCGTCAGCACATCATTATCACATCATGAAAGGCATCATACACATGTGTATACTGTTTAACAAAAAATGGGCATGTAAAAATTTAATATAATATAAAGCACTTATGCACTGACATCGTGAATATTGTGAAACGCAGGAATGCTCTGGTTAATAAATATAAAATAAATATTAAAAGAAAAAAAGTGATGTCATGCATAAATGTACTCGATGCCAGAGCAGTAAGATAAAGATAGTTAAGGGAACAAAAAGACGGATATAAGGATACCTATTGTTTTGTTTTAAGGTTCTGGTCTTACTTTATCGATGACTTTATGTGCAACGCGATGTTTTACACTTGTTTAGTAGTGTATGGCGTTACTTTCAAAATACTACATATGACAAACCTATACCTGGAATCCTGTTATACGGCTTTTTATAACATTTAATTAAAAGTTTCATTTTGCAACACGCCAGCCATCACACTTTAGTGATTGTATATTTTATTAAACAATTAAATGGTAATTATTTTGATTACTCTATCCATCTGTTGATGCAAATGTAATTATAGATATTTGAATTTCAATTAACGTATCACATGTTGCAAACTTTATATTTGCATTGTGACAAGCAAAAGGATATATTTTGTGTTTATACAGTACGCAAGTATGTAAATGTAAATAAGTTGAATCTACTTTCGAAAAGAAAATGAAGTTTAGTTTCAGTTTAAACACATTTTATTTTAATATAAACACATACTAGTATAACATTTTAATATTATATTATGCTTATAAATTTCGTATACGATTATAGGCATAATGGCCAGCCACAATATCTCTTTAAACATTAAATACGGCCATTCTTTTTCAACTACATGTACTAGTAAATTTTACAATTTTAAAGCTGGTTTAAGTATATTGAACATACATTCATGTTAGTTTAATATGATGAACAACAAAAGTAATTAACGACACACACACTTACGCACGCACTTACGCACGCACGCACGCACGCACGCACGCACGCACGCACGCACGCACGCACGCACGCACGCACGCTCGCACGAGATTTGGATATAACCATTAAATTGTAGTTTAGAAATACTAATATTTGAAGTATACTTATAATATGTTCATTGGACGATTAAACCTGGACAAACTTAGTCATTCAATATAAACTCTTTATAAAAGAGTTTATTGATGCGAACCGGAAATTAACGAATACTTTGGAAAACGTCAGCATTGTAGTAGATTACGCTGACTTAGAATCGTTGACCTCATTTCGTGTTACTCGTGAACAGAATACCGTAGTAGCTAGTGTTAGGGGCCATGAGGGATGTTGTATGTTTATTAGTTTGTATGGTTAAGCTAAATACAAGCGACCCTGTTGTTTTTCTTCTTTCGGTTGCATTCTGTTTTTAAAGGGATTTTTATATCAAATATTATTTGTAAATTTGATTCATTTTAATGATTATCACTTCTCTCCACTCCAGTTCTATTTTATACAGCAGATGAGTTGTTTGCTTGAAAGTATAGCGTCATTTTATGCCATCGAGGACTAACAGACGATCAGTTAACACAACCGCCTTTCCTGGAATACTGGACGTTTAAATAGTTTCTCTGCAAGTAAATGACAACTTTCTAACTTGGACTAATCGAAAGTCCATGCCTATGTGAAAACAGAGAAGTATTAAATAAAGGGCATATATAATCATAAATAAAAAGGTTATGTGTAATTAATGGAAATTAGTATTTACATCTTTGGCACCACTTGATTCTAAATTCTCCAATATATTGTGTGATCGGATGGCGACACCCATCAAACTCTTTTAAATATGTTAATCTCATTTATAGCCATTAGAGATCATTAGAAAAACAAGAATTCCACTGAATGATATGTCTCGCAGTGTCCGCTTTGACCGTTAATACACACATGGGAGAGAAAAATATTAAATTGTGTGAAGTTTCGATCAAATACATTAAGTGATATTAAAAATGGCCGCATGTAAAGCTAAAATATTATTGTTTTAATCCAGTGATAACAGAGAAATGACAACAGCTTTCATAATATATTAAAGAGTGGTTATTTACAATAGTTATTTGATTTGATGAATTTAGTAACAGCCACGATTTGCAAAAATATGACACCGGAATTTGCATTATATTCATGCAAGAGTTATCTAACTTGGTTAATGTAGTAGGTTTAATGAGAAATATTGTAAGATGTATTGTGTGAAGTTTCGATCAAATACATTAAGTGATATTAAAAACATTATTCGATTTTCGCTGATAATATTATTTTTATTCTCGGCCGAACTTGTCAAGACATTTGTCTTTTAGAAAACCAAGCGTCGCATATGATCAAGACTATTGTAAGGGCGATGAGCATTGTATGATGAGTGTGCTGAATGAGAGGACTGGATTGATTTGAAATGAGTATGTAATAGTCATATCCATGACTACGTGTATGTGTATTTATTGTTTAATTGTGTAGATATGTTGAATTGTACTTGTCACATTGTATTATGTGTATGCTCTCCTGAAAATCAGAGGAAATAAAATTATCAACATCATAATTGGTAGTAACAGTAAACTTGCATAAAAATATCAAAATTATGAGTTCATACATTTGCACATTGTGGTCAGATGTGACCGACTGTTCAGGTCTGATGCAGCTTTGTTACAATTATCAGCACTAGTTATAATGGGTTAAGTGTATATATAACTACATGTAATAGATGATTCTGATTTTCCGATATGTTATTATTATAAAAGAGTCAAAAATATTCTTTGATATATAAAAGAGTCAACAATATTTTCGATATATGACAGAGTCAACAACACTTTTCGATATATGACAGAGTCAACAACACTTTTAGGTATATGATATATCAGAGTCAACAATGTATTTCGATATATGACAGAGTCAACAACACTTTTAGTTATATGATATAACAGAGCCAACAATGTATTTCGATATATGACAGAGTCAACAACACTCTTAGATATATGATATAACAGAGTCAACAATGTTTTTCGATATATGACAGAGTCAACAACTCTTTTCGATATATGATATAACAGAGTCAACAACACTTTTCGATATATGATATAACAGAGTCAACAATGTTTTTCGATATATACCAGAGTCAACAATATTTTTCGATATATGTAACAGAGTCAACGATATTTTTCAATATATAACAAAGTCAACAATATTTTTCGTTATATGATATAACAGAGTCAACAACTCTTTTTTCGATGTATAACAGAGTCAACAGTGTTTTTCGGTATATGATTTAACTGTGTAAACATTGATTGTCTATGCATTATAGTTGTTTTACTACCAAACTAAATAATCGGGTTCACGCAGACAATACGCAATACCAAAGTTCTAAGGAACACATGATACTAAACAAATCATAAACACGAAATATGTAGCTAGGAAGGTTAGGGCTCGGTTACTAATATAATAGCACTTTATTAAAATGAAGTTTATATGACGTAACATCTGGTCACAAGATGCTGCATACTGCACTTGAACTGCGGTTTGTCTGAAATGATAAAGAAACCGTGGAAACTGTGGCAATTATCATTCGGCGCCAGGAGGCGCTAACAATGCAGAAAGTACTGTATATTTCTATAACAGATGTGGTCCAATGGCGGATTGCACCAGTTAATGTGTCTCACAATGCAGAAAGTACAAAACTTTTTTTTTACCTCTTGACTTATTTCTTTATTCAACACTAAATACATGCTTAGCCTTTGGCCAGAAGGGCTTATGCAATGGCGCATTGTCCTTTGCTTGTTATCCACTAGCAGCGCTTTCTCTGAAATCATTAGACCAGTTAAAACTCGAACTAGACATGAATGTTTCTCATGTAAACCAGACTACACCCAAGATTATTTTATCATTTTAAAATGGCCACAATCACTTACATCTTCAAATATCTTCTTTTGGAAAACGGATTATTTCATTTCTTCACACAATCACATAAGTTTCAATCCTAAAATATTTGCGACGAATTGATGAAAAACATGTTCAGATTGTGTGTTCCGCTTCCTAAGTCTGCCCTCATCCTCTAAACTGAAACTCTGGATCCGCCCCTGACATATGCCGACTTCAGAAGGAATTGATTCAACAAAGATATACACGTACATATATCAAATATACATAAATAAGAGGCGCTAAATAAAACATTTTTGTTTAAAAATGATTATCAATTAACGAGAGACACTTCTTGCGTAGTCTGTAGGACAAGCCCATCTCTCCCGATTGGGCCCGTTAAATAGCAATGTTGGGAAAGCCACATTTGAGCACGTTGATTGGTGAGTTGTATCAACGGAAGGTTTGAATGACGTCATAGCTTAGTAAGCGTTCAGTTGCTGTAAATCGTGCTTTATCATTGGGGTTAATAGACCTGATTCAGGAGATATGAGGTTCTTGGATAGACTACTTCCAGCTTAGCAGTCACATTCAATCTGATCACCTCGGCCTATATGCTACGCAATAGACCTCTGACATAATAAGGCGCCATTTGGAACAACTTTCAGTCACATGATAAAATAAAAATGGCGGGCACCTTATATACATGTACGTTGAAAATATTAACGTTGGTTAATCAAGACTGATATTTTAAATTTCCCTAAAAATATGACCCATGTCGAGTGTATTAATAAAAAAAAATCGATATAATAACGCCATATATTCAACTTAATGACGGATATATAATGTGTTACTTTCACGCAAATGAACACAGACTTGTAACACAGGCGAATAGCGTTGGTGTATTATACGGAGGATACGGAAATACCCGATGTTTCACGATTGCAGTCACATTAGGAATACCTCGTTGATTCCATAAACCGTCTCGGAGATGCTAGTCATCTTCAAACCTTTACTTTGTGAATAATATTGTTGATGACACTGTACAGCAAATAAAATATCTTGAATGTAACGTGATCCCTACTTGTCTCATCATGTTTTGTCACTGGGTGATGTATGTACACAACTAATGAACTAAATAAAAGTTCCCTTTCTTTCATTTGGATCTTTCTATGAACGATAGTCGTGTAAAATGCTTTGTTCATTGTAGAAATAAGAATGAAATTTAATGGGGATTCTACACCTCATTCGAGGCTCGTTAAACGTTGTTAAGTTGACAAATATGTGTATACAGAGCTACTGGCATTCATGTTCCAATCTCTTGTAGTACGACAGTATCTTTATTGAAATCAACAAAGAGTTCAACACTGAAGTTTGTTTCAACTGACGAGTGTTTTAAAATCACAATGGTCCGTGGCTCTCAGCAGTATAATTTCCTTTACAGTAACTGTTTAAATCTATTTAAAATTTGTTAAATTGACAAGTATGTCACCGGACCTTCATGGTTCCAAGTAGTTGTGTTTAACTATATCTAAATGGTAGTTATTCAACAGAAGCAAGTTTGAACTAATGCGTTTCTTGAAAATAATCTCGATTTCGTGGATCAGATTTCGAGGCTTCCAGTATTATGTTGCCCAGTTCATCTGAAGTGTAAGGTCCTCCACAGAAAAGTGTCTGAGAGAGAGGCGGCGCCTCAATATTGCATAACTCTCATCGCTAAGGTCGAAGGTTCAAGTCCCGATCGCTCTAAAAACTTATGAAAGAATTTTTGCCGGTTACTTGCGGAAGGACGGTGGTTCTACTCAGATTAATTATGAGGTCTTCCTCCACCAATAAAACTTGATAAACCATATATAGCCTGAAATGTGTCGAAATGGTGTTAAATCCCATTAAAAAATCATCTGAAATATATATATATATATATTACGGGTTTGAACACCATTAACAGATAAATTGGTGTGAAAATAACCTCACCTGGGCATGCTGGTTCCCAGCAGGCTTGGTTTCATTATGTATAAAGTTTACATTTCCTAGTTTTGTCTTCCCTCCTTTCGTCATGCCGGATCCCATTGTCGTCTGCAAATTTGGAAATGATTGGGGGTGCCGGGTTGAAGTTTCGAACCGTGGGTCGCGGTCAAAGTGTGAACTGTGTCCAAATGTAGTCTCATGATTGCGTAAACTGCGACCAAAGTGTGGGTTATGACCGTCTAAACTATGACCAAAGCGTGGGCCGTAGTCATGCAAACCTTGACCAAAATGTGGACTTTGACCAAAGTTATATTCTCTGCGATCATTGTTAAAAGCACTGGTCACATTCGTATAGCCTTTTGGAAAGTTACTGTTTTCGCTTGCTGAAATAAATTTAAAAAAAACATCTGAGTAAACGGATGTGAATTACTCTAGAATGTTATACAAACGTATTACAATCATAGTAACTGTGAAAAGAATCGACAGATTCATATGCATGCGTTATTTGATTATTATTACTATTATTGTAGCGTTTGGTTTGTTTAATGCAACATTTTTTTAAAAGGACATAATACAGGGTCCACAATATATGTGTGTTGTTTGATTTGTTGCATAATTATAAAAAAAACATGAAAAACAAAAATTGAATTTGACGAGTTCGGCGCACATGATATTTTTGTCCTAAATACGTCGGCATAAGTAGGGCTATGTATCTGACATATAAACGATGCTTATTATGAGGAATACTGTGTTGCAGCTGTGTATCTGACATATAAACGATGCTTATTATGAGGAATACTGTGTTGCAGCTGTGTATCTGACATATAAACGATGCTTATTATGAGGAATACTGTGTTGCAGCTGTGTATCTGACATATAAACGATGCTTATTATGAGGAATACTGTGTTGCAGCTGTGTATTTGGCATATACACGATGCTTATTATGAGGAATACTTTGTTGCAGCTGTGTATTTGGCATATAAACGATGCTTATTATGAGGAATACTGTGTTGCAGCTGTGTATCTGACATATAAACTATGCTTATTATGAGGAATACGGTGTTGCAGCTGTGTATTTGGCATATAAACGATGCTTATTATGAGGAATACTGAGTTGCAGCTGTGTATTTGGCATATAAACGATGCTTATTATGAGGAATACTGTGTTGCAGCTGTGTATTTGGCATATAAACGATGCTTATTATGAGGAATACTGTGTTGCAGCTGTGATTTGGCATATAAACGATGCTTATTATGAGGAATACTGTGTTGCAGCTGTGTATTTGGCATATAAACTATGCTTATTATGAGGAATACTGTGTTGCAGCTGTGTTTTTGGCATATAAACTATGCTTATTATGAGGAATACTGTGTTGCAGCTGTGTATTTGGCATATAAACGATGCTTATTATGAGGAATACTGTGTTGCAGCTGTGTATTTGGCATATAAACTATGCTTATTATGAGGAATACTGTGTTACAGCTGTGTATTTGGCATATAAACGATGCCTATTATGAAGAATACTGTGTTGCAGCTGTGTATTTTGAAAGACAGTATAGCTTAACAGTTTGATTTTTTGGTAAACCTCATTTCAGAGCTATACTTGTTGTGTAAATAGTGAAAATAGAAACAAAATGTGACAATATTTTAAGAGTATTTGAAGAAGTTAAAAGTGTCCAGAAACAATTTAAAACATTATCATTTCGGGCTCGACCCGATGACCTCTAGTTTTACCCAGTGAACGGACTCAAGATATTTTCAAAAGAGCTCTGAACTGCCATCGCAAAAGAAATATGGTAACTTAGTAGACGTTAAAATATTCTCAGCTAACATATATATAATGGATTTACCAAAGGTATTTGTAGGAATCCATTTTTCTATTTTTAGTAATAATAACATTGACCTTAATCTGATAATCTGATTAACCTCAAAACCAATTCCAATCTTCTTTCCATGAGTTTTGGAGCTTAAAAAAAAGAACTTCATTAAAATATCTTTAAGGAAGATATCAAGCGGAAAATATCTCAGAACCCCGATAGGACATGCAAAATGCATGCATATTTTACGTGCGGTGTTGAAATTAAATTCTGCATAAGGTCAAGTGATAAGAAACCTTGTGTACCATTTTGAAAAGAATCGGGCAACAAGTACTTGAGTTGTTGCGCAGATGTAGAATAAAGACATGCAGGAATAAACAAGTTGTTGTACTTTAAAGAGAATACCATGTTTTTGTTTTATTTTGGCCGAGTGTTCTAAAACAATATTGACAACAAGAGCAACAACAATAGCTACAGTAACAACAGTAAACCAGTCTAGCATTTACTTCTCAGATATGAGCACAAAGTTACCAAGAAGAGAAAACATGATGAAGTATATATATATATGACTGTGTGTATAGGTTAAGACAGTCATATGTTTGAAGATGAGATTATATAAATATTCGTGTTTATGACATTATGACCATGTTAAATTCATCAACAATAATAATACATGAACCAAAATCCACATCTTACCGTTCATAGGCGTGCTATTAGCTGATTTACATAATCGTGGTATACAATTATAAGCTATCCAACATATGTTGTTTAATCGCGCTCCATTTTTCTGTCACATTATATTACAATTGGTATGTGCTATTTTACTTACATGTACACGGTCATTATATTATTGGAAAGTATGTGTATGGTATGTAGTGTGTATACGGCCATTGACAAGCAGTTATGGATCAATCGTTGGATCAATACCGTTAATACACACGGTTGAATCGTTTTACCTGGACGCTTTTTTAAACAACTTACACACGCACGCTCGCTCGCACGCACGCAAGCACGCATAACATTGTTTTAATTTTTTTTTTTTTTTTTTTCATATTAAACCAAATATGAAAGATAGAATATTTAAAAGGGCACACTGCAATGTTGAAATCGTGTTCACGCATTAAAGAGGCCATCCCAGATATTTTTTTGAGATCTGGGGTACAAGGCCAATCATCTTTAGGGATCTGAAGGAACATTTGCCATTACTTTCAGAGATCAAGGAATCAAAAGGCGTAATTTTAGAGATCTAGGGAAAATCCTTTTGGAGAACTATGGCAAATACGTTTGAGGACCTGGAGAACAGTGGCTTTTACTTTAAAAAATCGAGGGAACAGTGACCCTCACTGGGAGGGCCTCATTAAACCATTATTTACACCGTTGAACGTGTTGCTGTATGATTATATTAATCCCCAAATGTTGCTATCTGAAACTTCACATTTAATTAAGAAAGTATAAATGTCATTCCGATAAAACTATACTGAACGGAAAAGCTAACCCGCTATCTGGCATTTTATGTATTTTCTCCAAAAAAATCAAAGAAATTTCTATGAAATTTGGACTTGAATAAGAAGGAACACTGCTATGTAAAACCCATACATATTTGTATGTTTATGTCGTAGGCCTGTACACACTTTAATAACGCTGCTCAATATTTTGCCGGACAACGTTGTATGTTGTATGTTGTTTAGCGTCGCTTTCAACAATTTTTCAGTCATATCGCAACAATGTCTACTTGAGACAGTATTCTAAGCGCTGTCACGCTGGAGTATCATGCTGTATACACATGGTATGATACCCCACCCAGTCACATTATACTGACACCGGGCCGACCAGACCTAAAACTCTCCTCTAAATGCTGAGCGTCAAGCGAGGAAGCCTCTAGTACCATTTTTTAAAGTCTTTGGTATGACCCGGCCGGAGATTGAACCCATGACCTTCCGCATGCGAGGCGGACGCTCTACCACTAGATCACGCCGCGGTCTTTGCAGGACAAAGATATTGTAATTACAAAAAGTACGTGGCGGGCTAGCTGTTCCGTTCAGTATAGTAAAGTCACGTTTGTTTTTCAACGGTGATTTCTAAAATACTTACCATTTAGCACATGTTAGGAAAATATAAATTGCTGTGATATAAAGCCATGAAAAAGAGAAGAAAAAGAGAACTAAAGTTTTACATCTACCTCCTTCATCTGTATTCAAGGGAGATAATAGTGGTGTGAGTCATACGCATGAGTTAAAAAGGTGAACGAATACCATGCGGTTGAAAATATTATCTGGCATCGGGACCTATTCGTTTGATCCAACCTGGTCAGTTTTTAGCTTTACTTGCCAAAGGTCAGAAGTGCTTATGCGCTCGTCCGTCGTCTGTCGTCTGTTAGCAGCACTTTCTCTGAAACCACTACGTCAATTAAACTGAAATTTCACATGGATGTTTCTATTGCATAGGAGACTGTACGTAAGATTTTTTTTGATCGGAAATTCAAGATGGCCGCCGTTACTAAAAATAGTCCAAAACTTAAAAAATCTTCTTCTCATGAACGGCCCAACAGATTTTCAAATGTAATGATAACCAACTATAGTTTTGTTAAATTTGTTCAAATGGTGTCCCTAGGGTTAAAAATGACCCCACCCCGAGGGTTCAGTTAGGGGACACATGTCATTATAATATATATATATATATATTTTTTTTTTTTAAATGGAAATGATTTTGCCTTTATCTTCACAGAAGCATTGTTTGATGAAAGAGGTTCAGTTTTGTAAAAATGACCGGGTACAATTGTCTTAAGGGGTCAGAAGGGGCCCCAAAAGGGTAAAAATTGGGAATTACAAAAACTGTTTCCTTAAGAACCTAAATTATACATACAGAACATAAATTATCCCTTTGTGTAGGGGGTTGATTGCATATATGAGTTTAACAAATATGATTTTGTTCGATATGAAGGATTGACTTTCGAAAAGGGGCCAGGTGGGGTCACAAAATGATTAAAATTGAACATTGTCATAAATCTTATTTTCAACAACCGGTCAGTCAAATTTGTTCATATTAGATATAAATTATCCCTATGATTAGAAATCAAAGTTTGTTCAAATCAAGGGACACTGGGATGTATAGGGGCACTATAAGGGGTCTTTGAGTTTAATATAGGAATATTATGGGAAAATGGAAAATTCTCTCTTTTTTTCCATTTGTGTAAATATGTTGTTCAATTTGAGATCTAAAGCATTTTCTAGTAACAATAAATTTGATTTTGTTCAATAAAGAGGATTGCATTTCCATAAGAGGCCAGGGGTGGATGGGGCAATAAGGTTGAATTGGGACTTTTCACAAATTTCCTCTCAATAACCTTTCAGACAAACTAGTTCATATATGATATAAATTATCCTTATATCAGCAAGAATTGAAGACTCTGCATAGCATGGGGCTGGGATATGTTGGGGCCCTGTAATGTGACTTTTACATAGGAATATTATAGGGAAAACTGATATTTTTTTCATTTTGCATCCATGTGTACAAAAAAACCTTTTTAAAATTTGAATAATTTCTGCTCATTACAAATCACTAAGAATGGGTGATTGAAGTTCTGACAAATTAAGGGGCCGAGTTGTATAAGGGTTCTGCACAGGGGACTATATTTTTTTTACAGATGAATGGTATGGGAATTTGAAGTATTTCCTTTTCATAGCAATTAAATTTTTGTTCAGTATGGGTGTGGTGGGGTATTATCCATTAGTTGTTAAGACGACACCCCAAAGAGGGTAAATATTATGGAATTTCAAATAGTGCTACGGCCACTATGAATCAGTAGAGCGTCCTCAGGCCTTCTTGGGCCTCTTGTTGTATACGCTATGTAATACAGGGTCGTAGCCAAAATTCAATTTTACAGCAGGCATAACTGAAACTTTGCTATGCGTGCCCAGGGTCTTGCTCCCACGAACAAATATTTTGCTCCTGGTATGCATTTCCAGCGTTTTTCTGATATTTCAAAGACATTTGAAGCCGTTCAAATATATAAAACAAACTGCACTTTTTTTTACAATTGCGCATGTTTTACATTATTATCTTGAACACACAATGGTAGCTTTTTAGACCCGACCCGACATAACAGTACATATCAACTCTTAGTTATACATTGCAAAACAAGTATTTGCTGGGTATTATGAAGCATTCATACTGAAAATATTATATGTGAAGATTAGAATTATCATATTTTTGCAGAAGTTATTCATATTTTGGGGATAACTGTATTCTTTTAACAAAAACACTTATAAATATGTGAACCTCCACAAGTTCTACAGGAGGCAAGTATGTTACGCTGCTGAATAGAAACATTCGCTTTAAAATTGAAAAAAATGGGGGGTGGGGGGGGGGGGGGCATGTTCTATTTCCCAATACTTTCTTGTTATATATGATATATTTGAGTAGTTTTAATCCAGTTAAATTTCATTTAAATGTTATGGAAGAAAATGTGACCGCCTTACACCTGCGAGGAAAACACATTATGGTGGTGTCTGGCCTTTTCTGCAAGAAACTCTTCTCATGGGAGGCTCGTTAGAGGGAATCCAAGGTTGGAAAATTAAATCTACACATTTCTCGATAAATCGTGTTTTATATGTTATAATATATCGGTACACATGTTTTTGTTGTTTTGTAATTATTTAATTGTTTGTATGTGTGACCAGTGACTTGGTTATATATACCTGGTGCGATATTTGAATTACAGAGGTTTCGTACTACTACAACTTCGTACCAAATTGAGAGGTTTCGTACCACACTGTATAGATTAATGCATAAACTTTATAGTATTTCACACCATGGTCAGGTGTCATAGTCAAATGATTATGATGGTATTCATTTGTAATTAGTTTGCAATAGTATTGGATTATTATTATTTTGGGTAGCTGGTTTAACTTACAGGTGTCTAAGTATACCAATTGTTGACTTACATTTTAATTTTTATTTTACAAGTTTTAATGAATTTAGATGGCTTAGTTTTAGTTTAAACTTACAGGGCTTGAAATTTCTGATAAAAGCAACTCATCCTGCCTTTCCAACATTTTTGATTGAATGCTTAAAATAAAAAAGAAATATTAAGGTCAGTTTCTTAAATCTTTCTAGTCCTGACCAAATGTTCACTCGTCATGGCGAAGACGAGTGGAATTTTCCAGCCCTGACTTATTTATTTTACTTCTATTGTAAAACAAGTTCTTACAACTTCAAATCAGGCTTGAGGTCTTTATGGTTAGAACCAGTATTAAGAATATACGGAATAGTGTCTTGCTCAAGGACACCACATATAGCCATGGCAGAGGATTGAACCCATGACCCTCCAGTTATGGGTTCGGTGCTCTGCCACTGGACCACACACTCCCCATGGTTTAGCTTGTGTGTAAAAAAAGGTGTTATATATGTTATTTCTCCATTATTAATTGAATAATTTATATCTATTCATTTGTTATAACTCAATTATTCTTAATTATTTTCATCATATATAGGTATAATACCTATCAGTATTATGATCTAATTTCTGTACACATACAGGAAATAAATTTTTACATGGGGAAACATATATTAAGCAAAGTGAAGTTTTTAAATACTATATATTTCATATATGCTACAAAAACCTCCTTAAAATGGTACAAAAACCACCCGGTACAAAATTGTAGAGGTACGAAACAACCAACAACCCAATATTTATTGGTGTAATTATGTTACATACAGGAGCCTGAGGCTGAAGTTCTATGTTCTATGCCATAGGTGTCTCTTAAAGTCTCTATTATATATAGAGACACCTATGGTATACATGATCAATCATTATTCTAAAATGAATGTAGAATATATATTGAATGTAGAACTTCTTCTTCTTCCGGTTGTTATAGGTCAGGAGTCTTCTTAGACTGTAAGGTTGACCTTCAGGTTCCTATGTCATGTACAGTACATCAACAGAGTAAAATAACAGCCCCAGAATAGGAGAGCTGTTTGTTTGTTTTGTTGTCTATGTTTTTTATTTCAGGACACATGTATATGAAGAATATTACATCTGTTGTAAAACATATATTCTCAAATATAATTATATATTTTATGTTCTTATTTTCAGATATATACAAAATGCAAAGCTTTGTGAGTTTTATGCAGAATGGTTCTTGCTTGACAGTGTGCCATAAAAATAGACAATTTTCAAAATCATAAGTTATTCCCAGAACAATGATGGAGTCATTAAAGAAGATAAATTTGAAACGAATTTTACAACGAGCTGGCAAACTGACTTTCACAGTGGTCCAGATTGGATGTGTGGCTCACTGCGTTGCCAGATATGGAGTTTCCCTGGTGGCGGTAAGTATGTTGGCTATTGATCATTTTCACATCAACACTTACGGTTTCAATCATAAATATAAAATATGATCCATTAGACACAGACTATGAAACTAGCAATGTTACCTGTACAAATAAATATTGATAGTAAGGGCATAACCTATAGAAGGTAACCATTATGATTTTCATACAAAAAACAATGGAGAACCTCCATACCGAATGGGTACTTCCTCATCTAGCCTGATTAAATAAGTCTCAGATCAGATGGACAGCTTTTTTATTATTTGGATATCTGATTTACTGTCCATAACTCGGGAGATGCAAAAAAAAAAAGAAGATCTTTAAAAGGCTCCTTAACGACATGCAATATTCCTCTTCTTGGTTACATTTTATGCCCAGACTGAGATTTGAATCCTGTCTGCCTCATTTGGATGAAATAACATTCTTTTGTCTATGATTAATGAATACCTTGTGTTATCAATATTAATTTTTATGTGCACAGAATTTTGATCTTGAACGTTCCTTTGACAAATCTTAATATTTGACCTGTGTTAACTTTTTAGTTTGTTGTTTGTTTAAACACACACTATGTGTGCAGATGTGGCATATTTCTAAGTTTGTAGAAACATATGTTATGTTAACAATATGGTACTGTATATATGTATAGTACTAAATTTATTCAAATTATGTCTTCTAAACTCTGAATTGAAGTTATTTTAGGATCAAAGTGATTTTCAAAACACACAATGTCAATGTTGAAGATCAGACCTTGGAGTAAAACCGGTTTTACTGATTATAAGAAGTCACACATAGTTATACTGTTTTTGGAGCAAAACTGGTTTTACTGATTATAATAAGTCACACATAGCTATACTGTTTTTTGAGCAAAACTGGTTTTACTGATTATAATAAGTCGCAAATAGCTATACTGTATTTTGAGCAAAAACCAGTTTTACTGATTATAATAAGTCACACATAGTTATACTGTTTTTTGAGCGAAACTGCTTTTACTGATAATAATAAGTCACATATAGTTATACTAGTTTTGGAGCAAAACTGGTTTTACTGATTATAATAAGTCACACAAAGTTATACTGTTTTTGGAGCAAAACTGGTTTTGCTGATTATAATAAGTGAGACATAGTTATACTAGTTTTTGAGCAAAACTGGTTTTTCTGATTATAATAAGTCACACATAGTTATACTGTTTTTGGAGCAAAACTGGTTTTACTGATTATAATAAGTCGCACATAGCTATACTGTATTTTGAGCAAAAACCAGTTTTACTGATTATAATAAGTCACACATAGTTATACTGTTTTTTGAGCGAAACTGCTTTTACTGATAATAATAAGTCACATATAGTTATACTAGTTTTGGAGCAAAACTGGTTTTACTGATTATAATAAGTCACACAAAGTTATACTGTTTTTGGAGCAAAACTGGTTTTGCTGATTATAATAAGTGAGACATAGTTATACTAGTTTTTGAGCAAAACTGGTTTTTCTGATTATAATAAGTCACACATAGTTATACTGTTTTTGGAGCAAAACTGGTTTTACTGATTATAATAAGTCGCACATAGCTATACTGTTTTTTAAGCAAAACCAGTTTTACTGATTATAATAAGTCACACATAGTTATACTGTTTTTGGAGCAAAACTGGTTTTACTGATTATAATAAGTCACACATAGCTATACTAGTTTTGGAGCAAAACTGGTTTTACTGATTATAATAAGTCGCACATAGTTATACTGTTTTTGGAGCAAAACTGGTTTTACTGATTATAATAAATCGCACATAGCTATACTGTTTTTTGAGCAAAACCAGTTTTACTGATTATAATAAGTCACACATAGTTATACTGTTTTTGGAGCAAAACTGGTTTTACTGATTATAATAAGTCGCACATAGCTATACTGTTTTTTGAGCAAAATTAGTTTTACTTATTATAATTAGTCACACATAGCTATACTCTTTTTTGAGCAAAACTGGTTTTACTTATTATAATAAGTGACACATAGTTATACTAGTTTTTGAGCAAAACTGGTTTTACTGATTATAATAAGTCACACATAGTTATACTGTTTTTGGAGCAAAACTGCTTTTACTGATTATAATAAGTCGCACATAGCTATACTGTTTTTTGAGCAAAATTAGTTTTACTTATTATAATAAGTCACACATAGCTATACTCTTTTTTGAGCAAAACTGGTTTTACTTATTATAATAAGTCACACATAGTTGTACTGTTTTTGCAATTTAGAGGTGGCAAATTCTGTTTACAGTTACATTTAATCTACAATTTGAAACATTAAAACTATAATTCAGTTACAAGTATTTACATCATAATTATTTCATGTTACTTTTATGCTATTGTTCCATATATTGACTGGAGTTTTAAAGCAAGTTGTACATATGTGTATTTCAGTGTAGCGGACCTTCAATGCAGCCCACAATATACACAGGTGACATCTACCTTGTAGAGAATTATACTACATATACAGATAAATTAAAAAGGTTTCAAGTTTTCGCTGTTTTGCTTGAATTTTTATTTCCATTTAATAAAAAAGTGGCTTCTTTATTCATCCCCGCAAGTTGTCTGTGAAAATAACAATACAGGAATTGATCAGGATTTCTCAAACTTTTAAAATTGGCTAAAAACATATTTTCCACTATATCATGCCTATATAATCTCACTGACCCCATTTTGCAAAAAATGATATCTATTTAAACATGCCAAAATAATATATTAAAAAAGGATTTCCTAACTTGGACTACCTGCCTAGGTTAGATTAAAATAGATTACTCGCTAAAAATTGCAACATATTTAGTGATGTATTAAATTAGAAGTGTGATTTGATTTTAATTTTAATTTTACCTGTTATGTACAAGGGTGGATCCAGGATTTCAGTTTAGAGGGGTGCAACACATAATATGAACTGGCACACATGATTTTCAGTAGAAATATAGTTAATTTTACTAAAATATAGGAGTTTATGAGGGCTTATTCCATATTTTTTTAAAGAGTAGATCTGCCATTGATACAGGATTACAAATATAGAAAAATGTTTGATCATAGAAAGGGTCTGAATGACGTCAAGCAGTATTAAAGTGCTGTCTATTTGTAGAATGAGAATTTGTTTCAAGTTTACCACTCCAATTTAATATCGATTTTGTCACGATTTGGTGGATTTGATGTACCAAACCATTTGGAGTTTATCTATTGATGATAATGAGATGCTTTTTATCCATTTTTTTAATTATTTAATGTGTTTAGGATATTTATAAGGGTTTTTCCTGATACTCCCTTTAAGCAGTCGGTCAAGGGAAGGAGCAAAAAAGGCCTTTTAAGACAGGTTGTTGCTTAAAACAGGTTAATTTACTCTGAAAGCATAGAAATATGGTTACTTAAGACAGGTGACTGCTTAGTAGAGGTTTCACAGGTTTCAAACTTTGACTGTATATTTCATAAGTAAGGAATATCAAGAGTAATGGAGACTAGACACACACTTTCATGTTGTTTTTTTTACTTAAACTATGACCTTGACCTTTGTTTTTGACCTTGACATCTGATGTACAGGCATGTGTTCCTGTATTGCATCTGTTAATCATGTGTGCCAAAGTATTTTAAAATATTACCATGCAAGACAAAGTTACTGACCAGACATGAAATCTCAAACAGACTTTGACGTTCTTTTTATATACAGTCAGCCAGATTACTCGAAATGCTCTTGATAATTGCAGTCAACCTATTTACCCCAAAAGCTGTTCATAACTCGAATCTGCAGATTATAACTTTTACTTTTTATAACTGCTTGGTCAGTTTACTCATTTTACTCTCCATAACTGTAATTGGTCAGTTTACTCCAAATACTCTTTTTAACTCCTCACATATGGAAATCCTTAAAAAATAGTTTAACTGCAAAATTGACTATTTTAAATGAACGTTGTTTATTTTTCAGAGGTGACATTGTAGCGGTGCAGAACCATACTAAACCAAAAATGTTTATATGCAAGAGAATCGTAGCCATGGCAGGAGACAAAGTGTATAATGAAAATACTAATGAAAATGTTTGGGTAAATTTATTTTTATACGTAAAATATTTCTGTAAATAAAGAATTTGATATATTTCTGTAGGGCTTGGGTCCAGGACGTTGAAATCTCAATCATGGTATAGTTTTACAATAGAGGGGCGTACATTTAAATGTTAATTTAATAGTTTAAACATATTTATTTAACATCTATTGTTAATCAAATTCTTATAACTTAGACAAATTATACTCAAAGTTTCTTGTACTAAGCATGTGCAGATAAAATGTCTTGCTCAAGGACACAATGCATGGC
The DNA here is from genome assembly GCA_029582155.1 of Panopea generosa. Taxonomy (NCBI): domain Eukaryota; kingdom Metazoa; phylum Mollusca; class Bivalvia; order Adapedonta; family Hiatellidae; genus Panopea; species Panopea generosa. The sequence goes on along the minus strand of CM055902.1, from coordinate 48,112,157 downwards.
TGTAGCAGGGATAAACCTATGCTCCCCCCCACTTTCAGAAATAAGGTTTTTTATTATCACATGTTTGAAAGAAATCTAAATTTTAATTGATGCTATGAAAGTTGTATTATTGTTGTAGTCTGTGTGAATGGTATAATGTATTTACTGCATGTGTAGCAGAGTAGTAAAAAAATAATATTGGATATTATACTTATATACAAATGTATTGTAAGGTGACCTATTTTTAGTAAATGCGGATATGCTACTTTGAAAAGTAACATCAGAAATCTTGTTTAAATGGCATGATGCACACATGGCAACTCGCCCATTGACAATACTTGTTGGCAAGTTACAAGCCTATTTCTTGAATATTCGTTATTAATATAGATTCAGCAATATATCCCAGGATTTTTTGTTAACTTTTGCAATTCATGCCCCTGCCATTTGAAGAATTATGAAATGGCATCGAATATTATCCCAGTCCATCCATCCATCCGTCCGTCCGGGCGGACAAATGGGTATTTAAGTGTCTAGGGTTTAGGGTTAGTAATTTTTATGGACAGTTGAAAAGCTGTTGATAAAACATTACGTGGCTGTTCTAGACACTTAAAAAATAGCTCTTAGGTGGCTTTTTTTCTCTTACGTGGCTAAAATTTAGCCACACAAGTAATACGATTGACGCAAAGAAGCCACTTAAATACCCATTTGTGAGAACTTCCGTTTGTCAAAACCGCACCCCAAAACATCACTTCCACCAGAAAGTCCGTCCGTCCGTCCGTCCGTCCGTCCGTCCGTCCGTCCGTCCGTCCGTCCGTCCGTCCGTCCGTCCGTCCGTCCGTCCGTCCGTCCGTACATCTGGAGCAGCACTTGTGGGTTGAGTTGCCAGTACAGAATGGCATTGTGGGGTTTTTGGTACTTGTGGGTTGCAATGTTCACCCCACAAGTGCGAAAACCCGTGCAAATGGCATTGTGGGGTTAATTTAATTTTCTTCACATTTTTCTTTTCCTTTTTTTTACCCTTTTTCATTCTTTTTTAGTGTCATTAGGGTTGGATCTCAAGGTTTGTGACATTAGGGTTAGAAAGAAAATAGCTTTTGTTTTGTTTTATATAAAAAAGATGTTTTATAACATATCAAAACCGCACCCCACAACATCACTTCCACAAGAACGTCCGTCCGTCCGTCCATCCATCCATCCATCCATCCATCCATCCATCCATCCATCAGTTAAATTGGTTTCCGCATCATAACTTCTAAAATGTATTTAACTTATATTTGATTTGTAGCAATATGATTGTAAACTACAGGTCAAATTTGATATTTGTCAACGCCTTTCAAATTAACAGGAGTTATGACTCCTTTATGCTTGATTTTTGGTAAAAATCTACTAATGTATAGGGATGTAAAGTGGGTGCATCTTCGTTCTGTGGGCACATTTCATTCATCTATGTTAACTTGTGATTACAGTATGTTTTAATGATACCATAACTTTTCATAATGTTGAAAGTTGTCAGTCTATATATATATAATTATGTGTACCATTTTTCACCATAGGTTCCACGAGGACATGTATGGCTAGAGGGAGACAATAAGGAAAACTCTATAGACTCAAGAGAATATGGTTCTCTCCCTTATGCACTCATTCGCAGCAGGCTCATTTTTAAGGTAAGAAAAAAATAGTTTATGTCATAGAATATCTTGCTTTAAAGGGTATTAAACCTAAATGAGGCTCCAGATGAGCTATTTAAGCAATTTCTTAATAAAGCATTGAAATTTAAAGTAAGTGATAAAATTAGCTCGGAAAGTGACACTTTCAGTGTTGATTGGTTTATTTTAAGTAGTAATGTGATTTAAATGTTCATTACTCATAACATTTTGAAAATAAGCACTGCATATAAATTTAAAGGGTAAAATACTCATATGAAGAAAAGTTTATCTGGAGCAGCATTGTGCTATGAGTCTTTTGCTAATGTCCAAGGTCATGGACAATCTGCTCTCTTTCATTTATTTTTCTTACTATCCATGTTTTAAATATTTCTTAATACTGGTCGAATTAACTGAAATATTGCATATGTGAGCTTGTGGAACAGTTGTAAAGTGTCTGTGCCAGTTGATCTTGGGTTCAGTCATTCCCATATGTAATATGTATTGTATTCTTGACTCAGGAGCTTTCTCTACATTTAGTGACTTTCTACTTTTATTTAGGAGTCTTCAAACTTTAAATGTATAATTTCAAATCTTGACTTTAATTATATTTGTGGATTGTTTGAATAAGATACTGGGTGTCTTCAAAAGTGAAAGGAAATTTATTTGCATGTGACTGATTGTCAATAATGGGTATTGGCAAGTAATGTGAAACTATTGATAACATGTTTGCATATTGCTGCATTATTTAATGTTAGTGCATGGATTCTATAGGTCCATGGCCAGTAACCAAGTTTTATAATGAGCATGTTATTTTACATTGGGTAAATGGTTTATAACTATTACATGTAGTAAAGAATTAAAATGGTTGCCAATCAGTTATAAAGAAAGAAGTCCTTTTGCCTCAGAGCTCATATAACACATAGCCGTTTATTGTCTGTTTCAGATATGGTCTAAGAAATGGTTTGAAGGAAGATGACAGGGTACTGGAATTAATGTAGACGTTGTTATTGCCAAATATGTCATCTCTGTTCAGGGACTCGGATTGTAATATTTATTTTTAGGAATTTATCAGCTTGTGTTCTTTGTTAATGTTTACATACTTCATAAAACATTATATTTTTTAATGGTGCTTAATTGTATTGAAGTGCTTTGTTACAAGATGAGTTTTATATTCAAAGGGCACAATAAGCCCAGAAGCCATGAGTGAATTCTATTTCACCATTGCCAAGGGTGTGTGATTGTCATACCCGTACTTGTTTTAATCCTTTACTTCATATAAACGCCTTTGGACACCTCTAATATTGAAAGCATTAATTCACCATGTATCAGCAATGGGTGAATTATGTTATATTAACTGGCAGAGTGGAAAACAGTGCAGGAAGTGTTCAGATTGCTCGTTACAAGTAATCTGAACTCTTCCTGCACTGTTTTCATAGGCTTTCTGTGATTGGTGCAGGAAAATGCGTATCTATGGAGTAAAGGGTTAAGAACCAGGTCCATCGTCTTGGCAACATTGTCTTCATTCAGAGGGGACACACAGTCATAGGGGCCATATGGTGAGGGAGTTGTACCATATCTACATTAAATATGTCTCTTAATTTCTGTGTTTATCAATTATACAAATGCAAGTAGAACTGTTGACAGCATATTATCTTCATTATTGAGGGGTGGTTAGTACATAAAGAAAGAGAAAATGGCCGAAATTAGATATTAGATATTATGAAAACAAGTAAAAACCTGTTAAACTCAATGTTGGTAAAGCAGTTGTTTGATATTATATTGGTTTAAACAGTTGTTTAATATTATATTGGCTAAAACAGTTGTTTAATAAAACGTTGGTTAAAACAGTTGTTTAATAATATATTGGCCAAAACAGAACTGTTGTTTAATATAACACTGGTTAACCCATTTGTTTAATACTATATAAGATTAAACAGTTGTTAAATATATCATTGGTTAAAACATTTGATTAATATTACCGGTATATTGGCTAAAACAGTCGTTTAATATTATATTGGCTAAAACAGTTGTTTAATATTATATTGTTTAAGACAGTTGTTTAATATAACATTGGTTAAAACAGGTGGTTAATAGCAAATTTATAGCTAAAACAGTTTTTTTTTGATAATAACAAAAATAATTATAATTAAATGTGTTAATAGTATTGCAAAAACTATTCATGTACACCCCTTAGTGACTGTTTTTAAAAAAACGAGAAAATGAATAACTTTGATCGAAATGTGTATTTCTTAGACGAGCGGACCAAGCTCTTAATTTTTGTTTACATTTTGTAATTCTGTATTGACTCAGTTGCTTTTGGACTGTAGCTCTGCCAGTGTTCAGAAGTACCCTGCCAGTGTTCGGAAGTACACAAATGAATGCTGCAGTGGTAGTGTGCGGATTAAAATTGTTAGATATGGGGTTCATTATCAAGATTAGAAAAGTTATTGTTTCACTAGTATTATGTATCGTTATTGGGTTTTCTTTTTTAAAACAATATATTGATGTCTGCAATAAAACTGTATCGAACTTAGTACGCATTATATTATTTATACGCACTGAAAAACAATCAGTACGGAATACTAGTTTGGTCTAGAAACTCTTGCTCAGGATCCTCCCTGGCATATATGAGTGCTACTATCGCATGAGCTGTTGCGTAACAAATCACTTTATTGAAGTCAATGTTGAGAGGCTGCCATGGGTGGTTTGTTTAGTACAGTTATCAAAAAAAGTAATTTAATTTTTAATTTTATAAGAACGATTCGTCGCTTACGTGCAATAAATTAGTTTGTGGGTTTCAGTTCATTAATACATTGAGGGGAATAAAGGGGATATTCTTAAAAACTATATAACGGCAAGTGGTTATCTAATTTTTAATCGCATCCCTTACAGTTCCCCATACTATGTTTCTCTCTGAAGTGAATTGATCATATATTACTGACCGATGCATTTCTGGAACAAGCTTTGTAACTCCCCGTTTTCTGCTGAAGGTGTTTATCGGAAAGAGACGAACATTAATTTGTTAACAAAAACCGTTCTTAATTATGTACTGATAATGTGTTTTATATTTATTTTTTCGTTTGCAAATTCTGTTAAAGATCAAATAAACATGTATTCTATCATCTGGAAGAGTAAAACTGACTTAAATTAAAACTAAAAACAACCGTTTCGGAAGATCAATGAGCCTTTAATATTATATTGGCTTAAACAGTTGCCTAGTATTATATCAGCTAAAACAGCTGTTTAATATCATATTGGTTAAATAGTTGTTAATATAATATATATTATATTGGTTAAATAGTTGTTGATATAACATTGGTGAGACACGTTGAGAGGCAGGGAGGAAACACATTGAGTCCATGTCATTGTCTATTATACATGAAATATTGATAAACAAATATTGTTTCACCAAAGGCAGACGGCAGTCATTTATTTTCTATGGTTATCTGTCTAAATAATTACATTATTTTTGTTTTGCTTTCCATTGAAATGAACATGATGATCAGCGCAATATGACCACATTTATTGTTGAACGATGTTGTAAATGTTATTTTGAGATGTATTTTTGTTGTATTTTGTATTTATAAAAACGTACACTTGTATGTAAATATTGTTCCAAGAGTTGTTACATATGTGTATTATTAATTACACATGATATTTCAACATATAATATTATGTTTTATTGATAATTTATTACTGTGTACTAGTGACTCTGTAATGAGGCCATGTTTACCAATGTGGACCACTTGTTCTCCGTAATGAGGTCATGTTTACCAATGTGGACCACTTGTTTTTCTGAAATGAGGCCATGTTTACCAATGTGGACCACTTGTTCTCTGTAATGAGGCCATGTGTACCAATGTGGACCACTTGTTTTTCTGAAATGAGGCCATGTTTACCAATGTGGACCACTTGTTCTCTGTAATGAGGCCATGTGTACCAATGTGGACCATTTGTTTTATTTGCATAGTTGAGAAAGTAGGCTAATGTTCTGGAAACATCTTTGATGGGTAAATAAGCAATTTGCTCCTCCCGCTCCCCACAAACTTGAATCTTCTTGAATATTTTTTAGTTAATCATGATTTTTCTACAATGTATTTAACTTGTGACATTCCATAATGTCATATGCTAAATAAGTTATTTTTTAATGATAAAGATTTTTTTGTGGTATGTTTCAATGTAATATATATTTCTGTTTTAATCTGCGATTCTTTTAAATATATATCTGGATTATTATTATTCAATGAGACAATATATATAGATACTTTAAAATACATGTAATCACATTAGAACACATGGACATTAATTATGGACTAATCATAAATGATATATTTTGGACTTGTGGACATTATAACATCTGGTATTTGGATATTAGAGTGGACACCTTAGGATACGATGGGCATTGCAAGTTATTTTACTTTCTGTTCCTTATTTTTATTCAAGTATATTAACAGTAAATGCTAGTTATTTGTAAGAAAATTGTTAAACATTTGTTAGTTTCACTTTTTTTGTTACATCACTTTTTTATTGTACATGTACCAGAGTACAAAAATATTATGGTGATGAAAATATGCTGCATTGAAATACATGAAATGGCACATATGCCTGTTTTATAGCGTGTTTGTATCAATAATTGTGTTAACATGTTCTATATACACATGTAGCCTACTTGTACCACATGGACAATTCATAATTGCATTTTCGAAATAAAACATTTGTTTTTACCAATTTGTTGTTATTTGACACTTTTTCGAACATTGAAGCAGACTAAAGTATGAATATAGAAACATCCACTTTCATTTTATGTCTCGTCACTTGAAATGCTTAAAGGAAATGCTGTTTAGTCACTTGACATGCTGAAAGGAAATGCTGTTTAGTCACTTGACATGCTTAAAGGAAATGTTGTTTAGTCACTTGACAAGCTGAAAGGAAATGCTGTTTAGTCACTTGACATGCTTAAAGGAAATGCTGTTTAGTCACTGGACATGCTTTAAGGAAATACTGTGTAGTCACTTGACATGCTTAAAGGAAATGTTGTTTAGTCACTTGACAAGCTTAAATGAAATGCTGTTTAGTCACTGGACATGCTTAAAGGAAATGCTGTTTAGTCACTTGACGTGCTTAAAGGAAATGCTGTTAAGTCACTTGACATGCTTAAAGGAAATGCTGTTTAGTCACTTGACATGCTTAAAGGAAATGTTGTTTAGTCATTTGAATGCTGTTTAAAGAAATGCTGTTTTGTCATTTTAATGCTGTTTAAGGAAATGCTGTTCAGTCATTTGAGTGTTGTTAAAGGAAATCTGTTAAGGAAATTCTGTTTAGTCATTTGAATGCTGTTTAAGGAAATGCTGTCTAACCATTGATGCTATTAAATGTTTTAAATATGATTTCTTTTAATTCTAGAGCGTTCACCTAGCATGCAGAAGGTCGTGGGTTTGATCCTTGATGGGATCATACCAAAGATTTAAAAATGGTACTAGAGGCTTCCTTGCTTGGCGCTCTGCATTTAGAGGATAGCTCTAGGTTTGGTCCGCCCATGTCAATATATTGTGACTGGGTGGGTTAAAATCGTTGTCATACCATGTGACTGCAGCGTGATACTCCAGTGTGGCCAGAATACTGCCTCAAGTAGACACTGTCACGATATAGGTATAACTGAAAAATTGTTGAAAGCAGTACTTAACACTATACGACATCTCTTATAATTCTTTATAGAATAGCATTGTTATTTGTTAAATGTAAAGTTTGTGTTACATTGCGAATGTTATGGGGTTTAACATCATTTTCAACACATTCTAGGTAATATATGGCATGTCCAGTTTTATTGGTGGAGGAAAACCTCAGAATGAATCCGAGTAGAACTTGCGACCTTCCACAAGTTACTGGCTAACTTATAAACTTTTATAATCCGATATCATCGTAGTATATCATAGTATTATATCATCATATTATATCATCGTATTATATCATCGTATTATATTATCGTGTTATAAGACCAGAATGCACGTTCAGTAATCAGGACTCAATCAATGGTACAATATATTGTATTGTTACATAACAAATGAACGTTCTTTGATCTACTTCATGGTGTGTCAAGACAACTTAAATGGTCTCATTGTGGCGGTCATTTAATTAATCGCTGAACAATATAGATTAATAATAAAACTACAAAAATAATAAAATATCTAACAAATATATTTCTATTGTATTTTATTATTAAAATAGTTTTGAATAGTGGTGCAATTCATTTTCGTTCGTCTATTGACCGACCGTCAAAATGTTGGGATTTTAATAGAAATCCATAAAAACTCGGCGTTATTCAATGGAAATGTTTCAAAATGTATTTTTTAAAATAGAATTATTAATCTATAATTACAGATAAATGCTTATAACGAATCAAAAGACATTGCATGCATAGTTCCTAGACTACAATGTAAATTACGTTTTTCCCATGTCATTCTCCGTGTTTTCTTAATTGTAAATATTCCGCAAAAAAAAAAAAAAGAAGCGTAATGGCTGAATATATATTGAATTGAATTAAATTTCTATTGGATGTTGTTTTGTAGTTTTTTTGCCTTAAAAAGAAATTGAATTAAAATTGTTAAAACAAAGTGAGACACGAGACAGCGTTGTTATGACGACTCGGCTAGTTTTAACAGAGAAGTAGTAATTAATTTTTGAGTGATCGCTATCAAACATATATACACGTTTGACAGATTAATTAGCCACACCGATCAGAAAGTTAACGAACCTGTAAATTGTGCCTAATGGCTTAACAGTCGTAAACGATTTACGAATACAAATACGAATACGAATATTTTATTCAGCATAAAACATCAATACAATGTTTATAGCCTTCACACATTGAAAGATATGTTACAATATATTTACAATATGTTATGGCAATGATTGCCACAATTAAGCAATTAAGGCAAATGATTTCCGTAACCAAACGTTTCCGTAAGATAATTGTGATTTTATAAAATGAAATTGATTGATTGATTAGCCCCACGTGTGCATGAATTATGAATGTAAACCTATAATATCCATCCGTTATATGTTGCCATATTTATACCTACCAAATTGGTTGAAAATCATATCAAACGCTCAGCTACGTGCAACTGAACAGCGCAATAAATCGACACTAACTTGCTAAGCTTATTTTGGAAAACAAACAACAAATAGAGCTCTACCATGGATACAACATTTACAATGAGGTTAGTAGCCTATTCTTTTTTTAATTCTTTTTTTTTTAAAATAAACCAACAATAACTGTAATGAACTTTTCCTCTTTATGTAAGTATGTATTCCAACATTTTAAATAAGCAAATAATAAATGTTTATGACTTTCCTGTAAAAAAAAAAGAGAATAAACCTAGTTGCTTTTATTCGTACACATTTATAAAGTCTTATATCCTTTGGTACAATCCAAGACCTGAATACAAGAGCTTTCAGTGTAATTACGTCCCTTGTACAATTCTCTGTTTCAGTTTCATCTGAAATACAGACATATATACAGACATATATACAGACATATATACACCCGTGCGGCGTTTGACTCGCTTGGCCGGATTAGCTCAGTCGGTAGCGCGTCTGACTATCGATCCAGGGGCCTTGAGTTCGAATCCCCGCCCGGCAACAGTCTCCGTGATGATTGATATACGACATTGTTTCTCATAATCATTCGTCTCTCACCACTGATTCAAGTGGGAAAGTTATCAAATTCTTGCGAAGCTGGGAATGTGCTTGAGTACTGGTTAACCATTTAAGATCCCAGGAAACAGCGGTTAGGTTAACTGATTGTCTATAAGCCCTTGGTGACATAAAATGATGCTAAGTATTCAATCAATCAATCAATCAATCATAAAATCTCGATACTTTATTAAACTCTAAAGTCATTTGACCAACTTGTAAATGAGTGGAATATCTTTATATCGAATGGTACATGAACTATGCGTACTTCTTTCTCGCTAACAATGGTATAATTACTTTTTCAGATGTCTGCTTCTCGTGATATACGTGCCTCTGGTCGCGTCTGGGTCAGAAATCTGGTTGGAACGCTTTTTACGAGAAGCTGCATATCGGGAACGGAGAACGCATAGAGAAAACAGAATCGAACTTAACGGTGTAGAGAAGGGCGGGAAGAACGTTAACTCGGACTCCCGTTGTTTTAATGACGGCATCTGCATCATGAACTCATTTTGTCACTGTCAGAATGGATTCTATGGCCGCCATTGTGAACATAAACAACGCCATCGTTCATGCGGATCGATCACACACGGTACATGTATGGATGCAGGTTGCCATCTTTGTCACTGCTTCGACGGAAGATTCGACTGCAAAGTGTCCAAGATTCCCGGATGTGAACACGTGACACACACAGCAGGTCAACAAGAAGATCCCGATTACAAAGTTGCCGTAGATACAGAGTTTGACGTTTATGACAAGTTTTATGATGGCTATGAAGATAAAGGAGACTTTACTAATTCGTCAACCGCGGCTGCTACTCATGAGCCAGATCTGACAGTTGCAGGCATACTTACAGCGATCTGGCTTTAAGCAAAGTTGACATCTTGAAATGCACGGGAAACTGTTGATCAATGGATCTCAGCGTGAAAGATACATACGTGCCGTATACGGTTTACCAGGCAGAATGCAAGCGTAGTCATGGTGAATGTTGCTAGTTTCAGAGAACCAGAACATTGTTAGGATACCAGCGAAAAGTGGAACATTGCTAGTCACAGGAACCAGCGGAAAGTTCAATTATAGTTTCGCGCATGTGTGTGTGAGTATGCATTGAATTTAACAAAAGTCTGTTCCAAGAAAGACGAGCAACATATAATATATGTAGACGGATACTATTTTACTGCAGTTATATGTTGTTACACACCTGATAATAACCATATAACTAAAATTACATGTTATACTATTCAGTATAAAGTACTTGCCAAAATGATGTACTGAATAAAGATAAAGTAATGCAGCATTTCTAGTTCCTTTTTTTAATGTTAGATATTTCAGTTATGACTGACAACTCGGTCGAAATAATTATATTGATTCATTGAATGAGTGATGTTTGACGGTACATCAATACATAAATAGGTCACCTCTATCTTTTTTATTGAAGTTTTTTTTAGAAATAAGATAAACATTAAAACTATTTAAAAACGTGTTAAAAGATTAATACATGCATGAAATATTATTTTATGCCAAACTTCAATGGATGTACATTGCAGCAGGAGTCACAGTCAGGATACATAGATTGGCTACAGCATGCACAGTATGCAGTGTCCTTCTCACTTCTGAAATAATTTCGTAAAATAAACATATTGGTGTTATTTTTGGTGTTGGTGTCAATGTCGTTGGACTGATGTTTTATACATCAAACAGAAATATTGTCATTCTAATGAAATATCTCTGATGTAAAACAAATCAACATGAAAATAAATACTTGTAAAACAAGGACACGTGTCTAGTATGGTATAGTGTTGTATTAATACTCATACATGTATAATATTGATTAAGGCGGTCAATCGGAACATCGCTCGGTCATTTCGATATATTAAAGTTGACGCCGAATAATATTTTAGTAAACTATATCAGCCAGATTAGAACATAAATCATCATACATAAAATACTTTATCTTACATATAAACTACATACATGTTTTATAGTAACACTCACTGAGTGATAGTTATCTGAATACTTAAATGAATCACCAGTTAAAACAATAAATAAATGTATATCACCCGATAAATCAACAGTTTTTATTTTTTTATACTTAATCTAACGACAGCATGAGCTGCAGAGTTCTTACATCGAACCTCACTTAGCTTTATGATTTAAACGCACTTATAAACATATTAACAAAATGATAAAAGTGACATGGCAATCATTTGGAGCATTAATATGATTTAAAAGAAGGTGACATTTAGTGTAAATATGTTACAAAATAACACGTGTAAAACTAAATAATAGCATTTTTTTTTTGAATTATGTTTTTTAAATTTTAAGCTTATTAAAGTTTTAAGAAATATAAAGAAAATAATGTGTCCATATAAAATGTTTAGTCATACGTGTAACAAAGAGGTACATTTTATAAAGTAGATAAAAAATGCAGATTAAAGCTGTTTCGATATTTTACATGAAACTAACATACGCCTAACCGTCTCCGCTTCAGATATCGGAGAGTTAATCGAAAGTTATCGAAAGTCGGATATCAAATATAATTCTACGGCATGCAATTGCCAGAGTCACTCGTGTAGCTCTCCTTAAAGTCTACTCTAAAATAATTCAGAATCCTAAATTTTTAAAATTGAAAAAATATAATATTTTTTTCTATAAACCTGACATTATCTGAAAATAATGCCTTCAAGTTTAACAAATTGGGTGAATAAGAAGCGTCTTAGCTACACGTTCGTTAGAACACTTACCCGTCTGTCTGTCCGTCAGTCAGTTATTTTCATGCATTCCCTTGTTCATTCGTTCGTTCATTTGTTTGTTTTTTCTTGTTTTCTTCAGAGTTTTCTTCTTTTACTATTATTTCCATCAATCCACCCATCTATTATTCGACGACTTTTTTTGCATACATAATTCTCATGAACAATATTTTTTCACTGTAACATGAGTATTCGGTTGCGTGCGTGCGTGCGCGCGTGCCCGTGTGTGTTCAAAAAAGATAAATCATAGATGTTCTAATTTTCTAAAATTGTACCTAAGAAGAAATATAATAATTATATTGGAATAAAATGAAAACAAGAATATATAATCCGATGTATATCATAATTTATTTAGTGAGTATTTTATACCGAATATTAACTTTTAAAACACATGGTCATACATGTACTTTAAAACTGGCGGATCACTGTAACATGCTACCAGTTTCAATTATCACATTCTGTTCGTATTTTGAAGACGCTATACCAAATCTTTATCGTTGAGGTATTTTCTATCCAATAAGACATATAATAGTATGTTACGTGGAAGATTGTCACCGTCTCTCGTCTCTGCCATGGTCGCCGCCGGAAAAGTACAAAGTACCTTGTAATTGTATTCTTGGTACTCAAGTTGACATGCACGCATCACACGTCAATTGCGTTTGTGTGAAGACTCATTTCTGCTCAAAATACAGTAATTTTCATATACCAGATATAAACTTTCGGACAAACTGCGTCCCTACAATTAGACCAACGATTATTGTTGTTGGCACAAGGACTTCTGTTCCCTTAGACGATGGTGCAGTAAATTCGACTTCATTTTCAAAGCCATCATAAAACTTGTCATTAACGTCAAACACTGTATCTACGCCAACTTTGTAGTCGGGATCTTCTTGTTGACCCTCTGTGTATGTCACGTGTTTACATCCGGGAATCTTGGACAATTTGCAGTCGATCTTTCCGTCGAAGCAGTGACAAAGATGACAGCCTGCAGCCATCCATGTTCCGTGTGTGATCGATCCGCATGAACGATGGCGTTGTTTGTGTTCACAATGGCGGCCGTAGAATCCCTTCTGGCAGTGACAAAATGAGTTCATGATGCAGATGCCGCCATTAAAACAACAGGAGTTCGAGTTAACGTTCTTCCCGCCCTTGACCTTCTCTATACTGTTAAGTTCGATTCTGATTTCTCTGTGCGTTCTCCGTTCCCGATTTGCAGCTTCTCGTATTGAACGTTTTAGCCATATGTCTGATACAGATGCGACGAGAGGTAGATATACCGAAAGCATTAGACATCTGTAAAAACGAATATAAGAATATAAGTTTGAAAACATATATCAAGTATATATGAACTTAATAACATCTGTTCTTGTGTTTTATATTTAAACTAAACGAAATCAGACGCATTTTATAGTTGTTATATCCCACTTGTTTTCCCCAAACTTGTACATTTTTGACTGTTTCAGTGGCGGTTACATTATATCTTATAATGTGTATTGAATGAGGCAATCGTCAATTTAAATTGAGTATTCAAATGAATATTGACAACAGTGAAGCTGAATTTATCAAAATTCTCTTGAATATTACATCTTAATCACTTTTTGATGTAGATTTTGAATAATTTATTATTTAAAAAAATCCGATATAGAGAGATAGCAGGTTACATAGACTCCTTTAGTATTTTCATACGTTCTCGTTCTACATTTATTAGTAAGCATCTTTGTGGAAATACCGATATTTATATTTGATTATTTCAAATATCTTACCAAATTTAAAAATTATTTTCATATGGTTAATTTGAAATCATAATGAAATGTACCTTGGAATATAAAAAACATACATATTTTATTACACGTACCTCATAATGAAGGTTGTATCCATGTTAATCATTTACAAATAAGGAGGCCAAATTACTGTTGTTTACAATGTTCAGATTGTGGTGAAACGTATGATATGATTTTCATAAAATTGGGTATATAGTATATATACATGATTTCTGGACATTATAGCGATATTACCGACGTATTAAGGATGATTTTATTGGTTGATACTTTTTAATTAACTGCCCACGTGGACTAATTAATTTAACCATTGTTAGATCATTATTATTTAGCGGAAATGTTAAATGATGGAAATAGATTGGTCTTAATTGGTTAATTGTGTCGCAGTAATTACTTTACATCTTGTTAATTAATTGTAACGGTCATCTGATTATGCAATAAATGAAGATATTGTTATTATTATCATTATTTTTATATGAATAGTTAATTGTCTGTCGCATTGTGTGATAGTCTCTTAATTCTTGTAATATATGTTACATTATATACTTCATGTATGTAAAATAATTATGTTCACTCTCGTATTGCTGCATGCATGCATTGTATTATTTGTTTAAATAACGATGAACTGTATATGTCCAAGTTATATTGAATAAAATTCTATTCTGTTCTGTTCCTGTTCTGTTCTGTAATTAATTGCGTTGTGCATGTACGGGAGTGAATTAAAGATTACATATATAACTTGTATACATGTTAGCATGAGTAAATGTTACAAACCAGTTAGATATTTATATTAAATGAGTGAATCAAAGAGAGTAAAGAAATCAAACAATGTCGGTAGGAATCAGTGTTTTCAATCAAGTAATACACTTTGAGTGGATATGTTACTATACTAAGACATCTTGAAAGATTGATCGACCAGGACAATTAGTTAGTTAATGAATCTTTATATTGTGCCTAATTATCTAACCGTCACAAACGATTAACACATTACATTGGCAATTGCTGCAACACAGTTAAACAATTAAGACAAATTTATTTGCATCAATTAACATTTCCGTTCAACAATAACGATGAAATGGTGAAAATTAATTGGTTAATTGCGTCCACGTGGACATTTAATTAAAAATATCAACCAATAAAAAGCATCCTTTATACGTCGGTAATATCGCTATTTTGTCCCGTGAAAAGTCATGTATATATATTTACCAAATTTGATAAAAATCATATCATACGTTTAACGAGAATCTGACAATTGTAAACACCAGTAACTTGTCCTCCTTAAAGGTTACCATGGATACAACAATCACTATGAGGTACGTGTAATCAATATAAATTGTTTTATTTTCCAAGATAGATTTTATTACATGATTTCAAATTAACCATATGAAAGAAATGTTCAAGTTTCGTGAGCCATTTGAAATTATCAAATATAAATATCGGTATTTCCGCAACTTTGTTTACGAGTAAATATAGAACAAGAAATACCTTCAATCATTTAAGGATTTTATTTAATTTACTATCTCTCTCAATAGGACATTATTTATTAAAACATGATTTAGTATCTACTTCAAAAAGTAGAATAATATTTTGAAAGTATTTAAACAAATAAGGCTTCCCTGATATCGATATTAAATTGAATATCCAAACTAATTTACCGATTGCCTCCTTACACATTATAAACTACGATGCAACCAGCACAGAAACAGTTAAACATACACACGTTTGGGGAACGCAAGGGAAATATAACAACTATAAAGGGCGCCTGCTTTCGTTTCGTTCAATATGAAACGCAATCACTGACGTTATTCAGTTCATATTTACTTGTATGTTTTCAGACCAATATTCTTATATTCGTTTTTTTCAGATGTCTACTTCTGGCGGTATATTTACCTCTCGCCGCATCTGTATCAGACATATGGCTAACACGTTCAATACGAGAAGCTGCAAATCGGGAACAGAGAACGCACAGAGAAAATAGAATCGAACTTAACAGTATAGAGAAGGTCAAGGTCGGAAAGAGCGTTAACTCGGACTCCTGTTGTTTTAATGGTGGCATCTGCATCATGAACTCATTTTGTCACTGTCAGAAGGAATTCTACGGCCGCCATTGTGAACACAAACAACGCCATCTTTCATGCGGGTCGATCACACACGGTACATGGATGGCTGCAGGCTGCCATCTTTGTCACTGCTTCGACGGAAAGATCGACTGCAAAGTGTCCAAGATTCCCGGATGTGAACACGTAACATACACAGAAGGTCAACAAGATGATCCCGACTACAAAGTTAGCGTTGATACAGAGTTTGACATTTACGACAAGTTTTATGATGACTATGAATTTACTACTTCGTCTAACGGAGCAGAATTCCTTGTACCAAGAACAACAATTGTTGGACTAATTGTAGTGACGCAGTTTGTCAGAAAGTTTATATCTTGAAAATGAAATTACTGTATTTCAAGCAGTAATGAGCCTTCACACAAACACCACTGACGTGTGATGTGTGCCTGTCTACTAGATTACGAAGAATACAGTTACAAGGTACTGCGTACATGTCTGGCGAACACCATTGTAGAGACGAGAGACGGTAGGTGTTCGCTGTAACCACCATTATATTACAGATAGAGAAGACAACAACGATGATGACTTGGGATGACGTCATCAAGCAAAGTCCTAAAGCTTCAATTAGACGTGCATATATGGTCATGTTTGAAATATTTACTATATAAAGTATGATATACATAGGATTGTATTTATTCTTATCATTTTATTCCAACATGATAACTATATTCTTGTTTAGTACACTTTTAGAAAACAAGAGCATCTCTGATTTATCTTCTTTTTTTGTTTAAAAAATCACACGAAAAGCCATTTTGCAATTCAAATGTTCTGGTTAATGAAGATATTGATACAATTTGCAATGAATGATGGTATGAATGGATGAACGGATTGACGGATTTATGGATGGATGGAAGGAAATAGCAATGAATGAAGGAAAGAAGAAATGAACGAATGAATGTATGAATGCATAAACGAACGAACAAACATAAAATGAAAATATAAAAGTATGAATGAATGAATAAATAAAAATTGTTAATTTTCTTATATTATTTGCCTATCATCTTTATCAAAAATAGAATGCCAACTTTCCTGTGCTCGTTTATCTCCCACATCGCGATTAAGGCAATATGAAAGAAAACCCAACTATTCTAACCCAGTGTGCAGAACACTGTTGTTATATACACGTAGTTTACATACTATGCCATGGATTAATGTGTCGTTTTAGAACTTATATTGACTAACGACTGCGACGGCAGGGCTTTGAACTGCAGTGATTTATCTTTTCCTAGCACGTATTAAATGGTCTGTATTTTAGAAATCACCACTGAAAATAAATGTTACAATGGAACCCTATGGGAAATGTAATAGTGGTTATGAGATGTGCGACAGCGGCAGCGGTAGCGACAACGGCTACGGCTACGGCAACTGCAACGGCAACGGCATCGCCAATGGCAACGGCAACGGCAATGGCAACGGCAACGAAAACGAAAACGACTGCGACAACGACAACGACTACGACTACGAATACGGTAACAAATACGGCAACAACAACAACGACAACGACTACGACTACGAATACGGCAACAAATACGACGACAACGACATCGACAGCGACAACGACTACGGCAAAAACAACCACAACATCTATGACTACGACAACATCTAAGACTACGACTACGACAAGGACAACAACAACGAATACGGCAACAAATACAGAAACGACAACGACAACGACTACGACTACAACAACAAATACGGCAACAAATACGACAACGACAACAACAACGACATCGACAACGACTACGGCAAAAACAACGACAACATCAACGACTACGACAATATCTAAGACTACGCTACGACTACGACTATGGATACAACAACGACAATGACTACATATATGACAACGACAACAACAATAACTACGGATATGACAACGACAACGCCTAAGACTACGACAACAACGACAGATATGACAACGACAACGACTACGGATACAACAGCGACAACGTCTCCGTATATGACAACGACAATAACTACGGATATGACAACGACAACGACTACGACTACGGCAACAACTTCAGATATGACAACGACAACGAAAACAACTACGGATCCGACAACGATAACAACAACTACGGATACGACAACGACTGCAACTACGACAACAACTACGGATATGACAACGACAAAGACAACGACACGACAACAACTTCGGATATGACAACGACGACGACCTCGACTACCACAACGAATACGACTACGACAATGACTTCAGCAATGACAACGACTACGACTACGAATACGAATACGACTACGACTACGACTACGACAACGACAACAACGAATATTGGTACGGCTACGGCAACGAATACGAATTCGACGACAACGATGATGACGACAACGACGACGACGTCGACGATTACGACTACCACTACGACAACGAGTATGAATACGAATTGGAATACGAACACGACAAAGAATACGACTATTTTATTACTGATTTGTTCTGAATCGTATGTTACCTCGATGTCTATTATTTATCAATTGTATTTAACTATATATACTAATATTTACCAGTTTAATTATTCTTGTTCATGCAATCACACATTACAAATACATTGCACGTTGGCGTTGATGATGGAATATTGGTACAACTCGTCCCTTAAGGTAGTTCGCGGAATTCCGGCCTGATTTTTTTACATTTGGCGTAATTTATCAAAAATATGTACAATTGATCTATGAAGTCTAAGCTTTTGTTAAATCTTTGTTATATTTAATACGGTATCACAGTATTTCGTGAAAAGCGCCCTGTGTTTAAAAACAACGAAATTTGAACATTTACGGCTGACTGCGCGAAAACACTCTGGTAAAAGTTCTTGAATTTTATATAAAATCATGTTAAACTTTATTAATTTCAATAAAATATGAACGAATAAAAAGAGATGTTCACGTAAGTTTTTTTTCTTAAATTTGAATTGATGTTAAAATGAAACACTTCAAAAACACGTTTCATTGTGATTTTGAACGACGTCAAAAGAACGCCATATAATACCAACGTAAAATACGACGTCGTCCGAAATAGCAGCCGAACGTATGTGGATTTAAGTATTTCATTTTTAATTTGAATTCGAATTTATGAAAAAAACTAGCGTGAACATTCCCTCTTTTTATTAAATCATATTGTAGTGAAATGGATGAAATTTAAACATATGTAAAATTCAAGAACTTGTATCAGAGCATTTTTGCGCAATTAAGCGTGGATGTTCAAAAATTGTTGTTTTTACACCCGCGTTTTTGCGTTTTAATCAACCCCAGCATAATGCTTAGATGTTAAGGTAACACCAATTACGTTTTATTTGTATTAAAGTTACAATAATATCACAGGAAATAAAGTAAGTAATTTAATAATATTATTAAAAACACTTTCCAATTAATATTAACGATATCATAAGGAAAGCTGATACGTCCTAGTTTATGTGTACAATTTTTTTCGTAAATTACACCAGATGTCAAAAAATCGATAGGAGCACCGCGAACCTCTTTAATCTGCGTTATTTTCTTTACCGTGTTAATTGTGATAAAGATATTTATCTATCACATATCTGTTTTTGGATTATGACTTTGGGGAGATGGAGTGGAAGATGAATCTGACCAAATAATAAGTAAATTGGTGCTCACGCTTTGTTGTCATACATATATACGTATTAACACGTGCTCGCATGCACAGCAAGCTCACGCGCACATATTGACAGAAGTGACATGGAGTGTGCGTCTTTCGTCAATAATATACTGAGATGAGACATAGAAGAAACGCTGCTGGATTGCCCTATCTTCGTAACAGTAGATGAGGACCACCGAAAATTTGATTTAATGTATACTTATTTATTTTAGCTCGATTGTGATGGTATCTCAGAGCTTATATGAACCGCTGTCGATTCCATTTCCTGGGAAGAACCAGTTCTGAGTGTTGTTTTAAGAGAGGCATCTGGTCGGGCTGAGGATCGAACGCGTATCCTCTGGCGTGAGCAGACAACAGTCTAGCCATATTCCGTACTGCATTTTAATTTGCTGGTAACAACTCAATATACCGAGTTCTTTTTCTTATCCATTAAGTTTTCCTAGCAGTACACAAACATTGGATTACATGTAAAAATAAACGGTCCATCGATTACATGTATGGAACACTAACATGTATATTGAATGTACAATACATTAACCTAAAATACGTGTAAAGTATATCACCCGTATATTACATGTAAAATCATAACCTGTTTATTACATGTAAAATATGGTATCCGTAAATTACATGTAAAATATGATATCCGGCAATTACCCGTAAAATACTGGTGAAGTACATTATACTAACATTACATGTTAACTACGCTAGCCATCAATCACATGTACAATTCATTACCAGTAAAGTACATGTAAAATATAATACCCGCGACTTACATTTAAATAAAATATTTGTTATTTAACAGGCACAATACAACAAGTCAATAACAGGTAAACTTAACTACCTGTATATTACATGTAAATACATTATCTGTATATTACCAGTAAAATACGTTACCCGAAGATTACATGTAAAATAAATTACTCGTAAACTAAAGGCAAAATATATTAGATTCAAAATACAGGTAAAATATATTACAATTGAAAATACATGAAAATTACACTACATGTAGATTACATGTAAAATGAATTAGCTGTAAAGTAAATGTAAAGTATATTAAACATAGAGTACAGGTAAAACCCGTTACCTGTAGATAATATGTAAATGACACTACACATAGAATACATGTAAACTATATTACCCGTCGATCACATGTAATATATATTGCCCTAAATTACAGGTGAAATACATAACCTGTAGATTACATGTAAAAATTACCGGTAAAATACTCTATATAATATTTATAATAATTATAAGCAAAATACACTACTCATAAATTACCGGTAGAATACACTCGTAGATTACATTTAAAATACACTACCCATACATTACCGGTAAAATACACTCGTAAATTACATTTAATATATATTTCCCCTAAATTACAGGTAAAATAAATAACCTGTCGATAACATGTAAAAACACTACATGTAAATTACCGGTAGTATACATTCGTTGATTACATGTAAACTATATTTCAAATAGATTGCATGTAAACTATCTTACCCGTAAATATGTAAACTATATAAAGCATATATTTCATGTATAATACATTACCCGTAAATTATATGTATAATATATTACCTGTAAATTATATGTAAAATATATTACCCGTAATTCACAGGTAACATACACCACCTGTAAATTACATGTGAAATACATGACACATATATTACATCAAAAATATATTACCCGAACATACACTACTACATCAATAAATTTAGATTTTTTTTTTAAATCCTCATCTATATATCGAACAATAATATTTGCACTGCAACATGACATATCGTGATGTATTAAACAAGAATATAATTATCATGTAGGAATAAAATGATAATAAAAAAAATTCAGTGAATATCATAATTTATTTAGTAAACATTTTATACAGAATATAAACACAACCCGACATGTACTTCTAAACTGTTGGATCACCGTAACATGTTACCAGTTTCAGTTGTCCTATACTGCTCGTATTGTTGTTTATGACGTTCTCCCAAGTCCTTGTCGTTGCGTTGATGTCTTCTTCTCTATTCAGAAAGTCGCACACGTTACTGAAGGACATCGCGCATTTCTCGTCTTTACCGTGGTCTTCGCCGGAAATGCACGCAGGTCATTTTGACTGTATTCTTGGCACCCCTTATAACGGGCACGCCAGTGGTGTTTATGTGAAGATTCATTACTGCTCGAAATACAGTAATTTTCATTTTTAAGATATTAATTTTCTGACAAATCGTGTCACTACAATAAGACCAACGATTGTTGTTGTTCGTACAACGACTTCTGCTCCGTTAGACGATGTAGTAAATTCTTCTTCATCTTCATAGTCATCATAAAACTTGTCGTAAATGTCAAACACTGTGTCTACGTCAACTTTGTAGTCGGGATCTTCTTGTTGACCCTCTGTGTATGTCACGTGTTCACATCCGGGAATCTTGGACACTTTGCAGTCGATCTTTCCGTCGAAACAGTGGCAAAGATGGCAGCCTGCAGCCATCCATGTACCGTGTGTGATCGATCCGCATGAACGATGGCGTTGTTTGTGTTCACAATGGCGGCCATAGAATCCCTTCTGGCAGTGACAAAATGAGTTCATGATGCAGATGCCGCCATTAAAACAACAGGAGTTCGAGTTAACGTTCTTCCTGCCCTTGATTTTCTCTATACTGTTGAGTTCGATTCTGTTTTCTCTGTGCGTTCTTCGTTCCCGATTTGCAGCTTCTCGTATTGAACGTGTTAGCCATATGTCTGATACAGATGCGACGAGAGGTAGATATACCGCTAGCATTAGACATCTGAAAAAAAAAACGAATATAAGAATATTAGTTTGAAAACATACATGTACATCAAGTATATATGAACTAAATAACATCTGTTCTTGTGTTTTATAATTAAACTAAACGAAATGAGACGCATTTTATAGTTGTTATATCTTCCTTGTTTTCCCCAAACTTGTACATTTTTGACTGTTTCAGTGCCGGTTATATCATATTCTATAGTGTGTATTAAGTGTGGCATTTGACTGTTTTAGTGCCGGTTACATTATAGCTTATAATGAGTATTGAGTGAGGCAATCGTTAATTTAATTTGAATATTCAAATAAATATTGACAACAGCGAAGCTGAATTTATAAATACTCTTGAATATTACATCTTAATCACTTTTTGATGTAGATTTTGAATACTTTATTATTTTAAAAAAATCCGATTTAGAGAGATAGCAGGTTGCATAGAATTCTTTAATATTTTCATGCTTTCTCGTTCTTTATTTATTAGTAAGCATCTTTGTGGAAATATCGATATTTATATTTGATTATTTCAAATATCTTACCAAGCTTGAAAATTATTTTCATATGGTTAATTTGAAATCATAATGAAATGTATCATGTAATATAAAAACATACACATTTTATTACACGTACCTCATAATAAATGTTGTATCCATGGTAATTTTTACAAATAAGGAGGCCAAATTACTGTTGTTTACAATGTTCAGATTGTTGTATGATATGATTTTCATAATATTGGATAGGTATATATACATGATTTCTGGACATTATAGCGATATTACCGACGTATTAAGGATGATTTGTATTGGTTGATATTTCTTTAATTAACTGCCCACGTGAACTAATTAATTTAACCATTGTTAGATCGTTATTGTTTAGCGGAAATGTTAAATGATGGAAATAGATTTGTCTTAATTGCTTAATTGTGTCGCAGTAATTACTATATATCTTGTACATCAGTTGTGACGGTCATCTGATTATGCTATAAATAAAGATATAGTTATTATTATCATTTTTATGTGAATGGTTAAATGTCTGTCGCATTGTGTGATAGTCTCTTATACTCTTGTAATATATGTTATATTATTTACTTCATGTATGTAACATAATTATGTTCACTCTCGTTTTGCTTCATGCGTGTATTGTATTATTTGTGTAAATAACGATGAACTGTATATGTTCAAGTTTTATTGAATAAAATTCTGTTCTGTTCTGTTCTGTAATTAATATACTAGTACAGGTAGTTGAATAGCTATGTAAATATATTGAATGATATTGATGGTATTATTATTGCGTTGTGCATGTACGTATATTGAATGATATTGATGTTATTACTATTATTGCATTGTGCATGTAGTTGAATGGCTATGTATATATATTGAATGATGTTATTACTATTATTGCATTGTGCATGTAGTTGAATGGCTATGTACATATATTGAATGATATTGATGTTATTACTATTATTGCATTGTGCATGTAGTTGAATGGCTATGTATATATATTGAATGATGTTATTACTATTATTGCATTGTACATGTAGTTCAATGGCTATGTACATATATTGAATGATATTGATGTTATTATTATTTCATTGTACATGTAGTTGAATGGCTATGTACATATATTGAACGATATTGATGTTATTATTATTTCATTGTACATGTAGTTGAATGGCTATGTACATATATTGAATGATATTGATGTTATTATTATTGCATTGTACATGTAGTTGAATGACTATGTACATATATTGTATGATATTGATGTTATTATTATTATTGCGTTGTACATGTAGTTGAATGACTATGTACATATATTGTATGATATTGATGTTATTATTATTATTGCGTTGTACATGTATGAGAGTGATCTAAAGATTACATATATAACTTGTCTACAAGTTAGCATGTGTAAATGTTACAAACAAGTAAGGTATTTATATTAAATGAGTGAATCAAAGAGAGTAAAGATATCGAACAATGTCGTTAGGAATCAGCGTTTTCTATCAAGTAATACACTTTGAGTGGTTATGTTACTATATTAAGACATATTGAAAGATTGATCAACCAGGACAATTAGTTAGTTAATGAACCTTTATATTGTGTCTAATTATCTAACCGTCAGAAACGATTAACACATTACAATGGTAATTGCTGCGACACAGTTAAACAATTAAGACAATTTTATTTGCATTATTTCATTTCCGTTGAATAATAACGATGAAAGGGTGAAAATTAATTGGTTAATTGCGTCCACGTGGACATTTAATTAAAAATATCAAACAATAAAAATCATCCTTTATACGTCGGTAATATCGTCATTATGTCCCGTGAAAAATCATGTATATATATTTACCAAATTTGATAAAAATCATATCATTCGTTTAACGAGAATCTGACAATTGTAAACACCAGTAACTTGTCCTTCTTAAAGGTTACCATGGATACAACAATCAGTATGAGGTACGTGTAATCAATATAAATTGTTTTATTTTCCAAGATAGATTTTATTATATGATTTCAAATTAACCATTTGAAAGAAATGTTCAAGTTTCGTGAGCGATTTGAAATATTCAAATTTAAATATCGGTATTTCCGCAGCTTTGTTTACGAATAAATGTAGAACAAGAAATACCTTCAACTATTTAAGGATTTTATTTAACTTGCTATCTCTCTCAATCGGACTTTATCTATTAAAACATGATTCAATATTTATTTCAAAAAGTAGAATAATATTTAGAAATATTCTAATAAATAAGGCTTCCCTGATGTCGATATTTGATTGAATTTTCAAATTAATTTACCGATTGTCTCCTTACACATTAGAAACTACAATGTAACCATCACGGAAACAGTTAAAATACACACGTTTGGGGAACACAAGGGAAATATAACAACTATAAAATGCGCCTGCTTTCCTTTCGTTAAATATGAAACACAAGAACAGATGTTATTAAGTTCACATTTACTTGTATGTTTTCAGAGTAATATTCTTATATTCGTTTTTTTCTTCAGATGTCTACTTTTGGTGGTATATCTACCTCTCACCGCATCTGTATCAGACATATGGCTAACACGTTCAATACGAGAAGCTGCAAATCGGGAACGAAGAACGCACAGAGAAAACTGAATCGAACTTAACAGTATAAAGAAGGTCAAGGGCGGAAAGAACGTTAACTCGGACTCCTGTTGTTTTAATGGCGGCATTTGCATTATGAACTCATTTTGTCACTGTCAGAATGGATTCTATGGCCGCCATTGTGAACACAAACAACGCCATCGTTCATGCGGATCGATCACACACGGTACATGGATGGCTGCAGGCTGCCATCTTTGTCACTGTTTCGATGGAAAGATCGACTGCAAAGTGTCCAAGATTCCCGGATGTAAACACGTGACATACACAGAAGGTCAACAAGAAGATCCCGACAATAAAGTTGGCGTAGATCAGAGTTTGACAGTTACGACAAGTTTTATGAGCAGAAGTCGTTGTACGAACAACAGCAATTGTTGGTCTAATTGTAGTGACACAGTTTATCAGAAAGTTTATATCTTGAAAATGAAAATTACTGTATTTCAAGCAGTAATGAGCCTTCACACAAACGCCATTGACGTACGATGCGTGTTTGTCTACTAGATTACTAAGAATACAGTTACAATTTTCTGCGTACATCTCTGGCGAAGACCATGGTAGAGATGAGACGTGGGGATGTACTGCGGTAACCACCGTTACATTGCAGATAGAGAAGACAACAACGATGATGACTTGGGATGACGTCATCAAGCAAAGTCCTAAAGCTTCAATTAGACGTGCATATATGGTCATGTTTAAAATATTTACTAAATAAAGTAGCATATACATAGGATTGTATTTGTTCTCATCATTGTATTCCAACATGATAACTATATTATTGTTAAGTACACTTTTAGAAAACAAGAACATCTCTGGTTTATCTTCTGTTTTTTTTAAAAAATCACACGAAAAAACATTTTTCAATACAAATGAATTAATCAATGCATAAACAAACGAACAAACAAACGAAAACATCAATGAAATTGAATGTATGAATGAAAAATTATTAGTATAAATGAATGAATTAATGAATGTAAGAACGAATTAACGAATATAATAAAGAAGAAAGAATGGATTAATAAATGAAAAAATGAATGAATGAATACAAAAATGAATGATTACAAAAAGTAATGAATGAATGTTCAAACGAAATAATGAACGAATGAAAGGAATGGAGTTTACAGCGATTTTTCAGTAAAGAATTATAGCGTCAAAAGGGAACGAGCATGCATTCCAACCTCAGTGTTTACTTACAAAGAAACACAACTTAACATACAGAATGAGATGAAACAGCAAACGTTGTTAATGCTGATTTAGTCGCCTCTTATGGCATGCAATGGTCCAATTTACGCATGCAGCTCTGTAACCACTAGCCTTGATCATCTGCAACGCTTGCATATTTAAAAAAAGACAAACGTCTTGACATTTTGTGCAGAAGAAAAGTTTGAATCTTAATGTAAGATATGAATGGCTGAACTATACACACTTCCGCAACGATTATGTTCGAATAAAACTTAAATATCTATTCCGACACAAGTCATTGCGGTTAGAATGTCCAAGATATTTGCCAAAAACAATGAGCGATGGAAAGAATTGGACCTCTTTATCTCAACATGCGACATGCAAGAGTTATCAAACTAAGAATTGGAAACACAAGGTTCTAGATTTTTTAGATCATATAAATTTGTTTATTATGAGATGAGATGTATCAATGCTTTGATTTACGAGTCATAGAATTGCAGATGGCAGAGCTTAAGTTTTAATAATTTCTTAGCACATTGAAATATAAAAAGATATATTAAATCTTTGAAAATTCAATTGTAATAGTGGTTATGAGACGTGCGACAGCGGCAGCGGTAGCGACAACGGCTACAGCTACGGCAACGACTAAGAATATGGTAAGAAATACGGCAACGGCAACGACAACAACTACGACAACGACATCGACAGCGACAACGACTACGCCAAAAACAACGACAACATCTACGGCTACGACAACATCTAAGACTACGACTACGACTACGGATACAACAACGACAACGACTACGTATATGACAACGACAATAACTACGGATATGACAACGACAACGCCTACGACTACGACAACAACTACAGATATGACAACGACAACGACTACGGATACAACGACTACGTATATGACATCGACAACGACTACGTATATGACAACGACAATAACTATGGATATGACGACAACGACTACGACTACGACAACAACTACAGATATGACAACGACAACGACACCAACTACGGATCCGACAACGATAACGACAACAACTACGGATACGGCAACAGCTACGGATACGACAACGACTACGACTACGACAACAACTTCGGATATGAAAACGACAAAGACAACGACAACAACCCCGGATATGACAACGACGACGACCTCGACTACCAGAACGATTACGACAACGACGACTTCAACGACTTCAACGACTTCAACAACGACAACGACAATGACAACGACTACGACAATTACGACTAAGACTACGACTACGGCAACGACTACGACTACGAATACAACTACGAATACGAATACGACTACAACTACGACAACGACAACGAATACGGTAACGGCTACGGGTACGGCTACGGGTACGGCTACGACAAAAATGCGAATACGACTTCGATGACGACGACAACGACGTCGACGACGACGATGACGACGACGACTACGACGATTACGACAACGAGAATGAATACGAATCGAAATACGAATACGACAAAGAATACGACTATGTTATTACTGATTTGTTCTGAATCGGATGTTACGTCGATGTTTATTTATTTATCAATTTTATTTAACTATATATACTAATATTTACCATTTTAATTATTCTTGTTCATGCAATCACACATTACAAATACAACACACGTTGGCGTTGCTGATTGAAAAATGGTACTACTCGTACCTTAAATTAGTTCGCGGCGTTCCTTTCTGAATTTTTGACATCTGGCATAATTTATCAAAAATATGTACAATTGATCTATGAAGTCTAAGCTTTTGTTGAAGCTTCGCTTAATTTAATATAGTATCACAGTTTCTCGTGAAAAGCGCCCTGTGTTTAAAAACAACGAAATTTGAACATTCGCGGCTTATTGCGCGAAAACACTCTGGTAGAAGTTCTTGAATTTTATATAAAATCATGTTAAACTTTATTAATTTCAATAAAATATGAACGAATAAAAAGAGATGTTCACGCAATTTTTTTCTTAAATTTGAATTTAAGTTAAAATGAAACACTTCAAAAACACGTTTCATTGTGATTTTGGACGACGTCAAGAGAACGCCATATAATTCTAACGTAAAATACGACGTCGTCTGAAATAGCAACCGAACGTCGTGTGGATTTTTAATTTGAATCGAATTTATGACAAAAAATAGCGTGAGCATTCCCTCTTTTAATTAAATCATATTGTAGTGAAATTGATAAAGTTTAAACATATGTAAAATTCAAGAACCTGTATCAGAGCACTTTTGTGCAATTAAGCGTGAATGTTCAAAATTTGATGTTTTTTAAACCTGCGTTTTAATCAACCCCAGCATACTAATTAGATATAAAGGTAACAGAAATTACGTTTTATTTGTATTAAAGTTACAATAATATCACAGGAAATAGAGTAAGTAATTTAATAATATTATTAAAAACACTTTTCAATTAATATTAACGATTTATAAGGAAAGCTGATACGTCTTAGTATATGTGTACAGATTTTTGGTAAATTACGCCAGATGTCAAAAAATTCGATAGGAGCACCGCGAACTTCTTTAATTTGCGTTATTTTCTTTACCGTTTTAATTGTGATAAATATATTTATCTATCACATATCTGTTTTTGGATTATGACTTTGGGGAGATGGAGTGGAAGATGAACCTGACCAAATAATAAGTAAATTGGTGCTCACGCTTTGTTATCATACATGTACGTATTAACACGTGCTCGCATGCACAGCAAGCACACGCACACATATTGACAGAAGTGACATGGAGTGTGTGTCTTTCGTCGATAATATAACGAGATAAGACCTGGAAGAAACGCTGCTGGATTTTTCTATCTTCATAAAAGTAAATGAGGACCACTGAACATTTGATTTAATATACACTAATTTATTTTAGCTCGCTTGCGATGATAGCTTATACTTTATATGAACCGCTGTCGAGTCCACTTCCTGGGTAGAACTGGTACTGAATGTTGTCTTATTAGAGGCATCGGGTCGAACTGAAGATCGAACCTGCAACCCCTGACGTGAGCAGACAACACATTACACTACTGTATCGCATTTTGAATTGTTGGTGTTAAATCAATGTACCGAGTTCTATTTCTTATCTTTTAAGTTGTCCTAGCAGTGGACATACATAGGTTTACATGTAAAATATACGGTCCAACGATTACATGTATGGAACACTAACCTGTATATTGCTTGTAAAAACATTAACCTAAAAATACATGTAAAGTACACCATCCGTTTATAACATGTAAAATTATTATCTGTATATTATTATGTAAAATATGATATCCGTAAATTACATGTAAAATATGATATCCGTGAATTACATGTAACATTATAACCTGTAAAATACAGGTAAAATACAATACCCGTGAAATACAGGTAAATACTACACCCGTAAATTACATGTTTGATACACCAGCCATCAATTCATTACAAGTAAAGTTCGTGTAAAAATGTAGTACCCGAGAATTACATGTAAATAATATATATAAAACAGGCACAATATATATATATATATATATAACATGTAAATAAAATGCCCGTATATTACATGTAAAATACTTTATCCGAAGATTACATGCAAAATAAGTTACCCGTATATTGCATGTAACAGAGTTTACCCGTAAACTACAGGCAAAATATATTAGATGTAAAATACAGGTAAAATATATTACAAGTAAAATACAGGTTAACGACACTACCTGTAGATTACATGTAAAATATATTATCCGTAAAGTACATGTAAATTATATTAAAGATAGATTACAGGTAAAGTACATTACCTGTAGATTATATGAAAATGACACGACACGTAGAATACACGTAAATTGTATTATATGTCGATCACATGTAATATATACTACCCCCAAATTACAGGTTAATACATTACCTGTAGATTACATGTAAATACACTACCCGTAAATTACCGGTAAAATACATTACCAATAAATTACCGGTAAAATAAACTCGTAGATTACACGTAAAATATAATTCATATATATTGCTAGTAAAGTATCTTATCGGTAAATATGTAAACTATATAAAGCATATATTTCATGTAAAATACATTACCCGTAAATTATATGTAACATACATGACACATATATTACATCAAAAATGTATTACCCGAACATACTCTAACACATCAATATATTTAGAATATTATTTAAATCCTCACTAACAATAATACTTGCATTGCAACATGGCGTTTCGTGCTGTATTAAACAAGAATATAATTACAATGTAGGAATAAAATGATAACAATACAATACAATCCAGTGTATATCATGATTTATAAAGTAAACATTTTATACAGAATATAAACACAACCCGACATGTATTTCTAAACTGTTGGATCATCATAACATGTTACAAGTCTCAGTTGTCCTATACTGCTCGTATTGTTGTTTATGACGTTCTCCCAAGTCCTTGTCGTTGTGTTGGTGTCTTCTTCTCTATTCAGAAAGTCGCACACGTTACTGCAGAACATCTCCAATCTCTCGTCTTTGCCATGGTCGGAAATGCACGCAGGTCATTTATACTATATTATTGGCATCACACGCCAGTGGTGTCTGTGTGAAGGTTCATTACTGCTCCAAATACAGTAATTTTCACTTTCAAGATATTAACTTTCTGACAAACTGTGTCACTACAATTAGACTAACAATTGTTGTTGTTCGTACAACGACTTCTGCTCCGTTACACGATGTAGTAAATTCTCCTTCATCTTCATAAAACTTGTCGTAAACGTCAAACACTGTATCTACGCCAACTTTGTAGTTGGGATCTTCTTGTTGACCTTCTGTGTATGTCACGTGTTTACATCCGGGAATCTTGGACAATTTGCAGTCGATCCTTCCGTCGAAGCAGTGACAAAGATGGCAGCCTGCAGCCATCCATGTACCGTGTGTAATCGATCCGCATGAACGATGGCGTTGTTTGTGTTCACAATGGCGGCCGTAGAATTCCTTCTGACAGTGACAAAATGAGTTCATGATGCAGATGCCGCCATTAAAACAACAGGAGTTTGAGTTAACGTTCTTTCCACCCATGACCTTCTCTAAACTGTTAAGTTCGATTCTGTTTTCTCTGTGCGTTCTTCGTTCCCGATTTGCAGC
This sequence comes from Panopea generosa, assembly GCA_029582155.1. Taxonomy (NCBI): domain Eukaryota; kingdom Metazoa; phylum Mollusca; class Bivalvia; order Adapedonta; family Hiatellidae; genus Panopea; species Panopea generosa. Next base: position 48,080,348 of record CM055902.1, on the reverse strand, counting down.
TTTTCGTATTGAACGTGTTAGCCATATGTCTGATACAGATGCGACGAGAGGTAGATATACCGCAAGCATTAGACATCTGAAAAAAACGAATATAAGAATATCTGTTTGAAAACATACATCAAGTATATATGAACTTAATAACATCTGTTCTTGTGTTTTATATCTAAACTAAACGAAATCGGACGCATTTTATAGTTGTCATATCTCCCTTGTTTTCCCCAAACTCGTACATTTTTGACTGTTTCAGTGCCGGTTACATTAAATCTTATAGTGTGTATTGAGTGAGGTATTTGATTGTATCAGTGCCGGTTATATTATATCTTATAGTGTGTATTGAGTGAGGCATTTGACTGTTTCAGTACCGGTTACATTTTAGCATATAGTGTGTATTGAGTGATGCAATCGTTAATTTATTTTGAGTATTCAAATACATATTGACAACAGGGAAGCTGAATTTATCAAAATACTCTTAAATATTACATCTGAATCACTTTTTGATGTAGATTATGAATAATTTATTATTTAAAATAATCCGATTTAGAGAGATAGCAGGTTACAAAGAATCCTTTAATATTTTCATTCTTTCTCGTTCTACATTGATTAGTAAGCATCTTTGTGGAAATACAGATATTTATATTTGATTATTTCAAATATCTTACCAAACTTGACAATTATTTTCATATGGTTAATTTGAAATCATAATGAAATGTTTTTGGAATATAAAAAACATACACATTTTATTACACGTACCTCATAATAAATGTTGTATCCATGTTAATCTTTACAAATAAGGAGTCCAAATTACTGTTGTTTGCAATGTTTAGATTGTGGTGAAACGTATGATATGATTTTCATAAAATAGGGTAGGCATATATATATACATGATTTCTGGACATTATAGCGATATTACCGATGCATTAGAACGATTTTTATTGGTAGATATTTTTTAATTAACTGCCCACGTGGACTAATTAATTTAACCATTGTAAGATCGTTATTATTTAGCGGAATATTAAATGATGGAAATAGATTTGTCTTAATTGCTTAATTGTGTCGCAGTAATTATTATATATCTTGCTAATCAATTGTGACGGTCATCTAATTATGCTATAAATAAAGATATTGTTAATATCATTATTTTTATGTGAATAGTTAATTGTCTGTCGCATTGTTTGATAGTCTCTGATACTCTTGTAATATATGTTATATTATTTACTTCATGTATGTAACATAATTATGTTCACTCTCGTTTTGCTGCATGCATGTATTGTATTAGTTGTGTAAAGAACGATGAACTGTATATGTTTAAGTTATATTGAATAAAATTCTGTTCTGTTCTGTAATTAATATACTAGTACACGTAGTTGAATGGCTATGTGCATATATTGAATGATATTGATATTATCATTATTGCGTTGTGCATGTAGTTGAATGGCTATGTACACATATTGAATGATATTGATGTTATTATTATTGCATTGTACATGCAGTTGAATGGCTATGTACATATATTGTATGATAAAGGTGTTATCATTATTGCGTTGTACATGTATGAGAGTGAATTAAAGATTACATATATAACTTGTATACATGTTAGCATGAGTAAATGTTACAAACAAGTAAGGTATCTATATTAAACAAATGAATCAAAGAGAGTAAAAAAATCAAACAATGTCGTTAGGAATTAGTGTTTTCTATCAAATAATACACTTTGAATGGTTATTTTACTATACTAAGACATTTTGAGAGATTGATTAACCAGGACAATTAGTTAGTTAATGAACCTTTATATTGTGCCTAATTATCTAACTGTCATAAACGATTAACACGTTACATTTGTAATTGCTGCGACACAGTTAAACAACTAAGACAAATTTATTTGCATCATTTAACATTTCCGTTCAATAATAACGATGAAAGGTCGAAAATTAATTCGGTTAATTGCGTCCACGTGGAAATTTAATTAAAAATATCAACCAATAAAAAACATTCTTTGTATGTCGGTAATAATGCTATTCTGTCCAAAATCATGTATATATACTTACCAAATTTGATAAAAATCATATCATACGTTTCAGGGCAATCTGACCATTGTAAACACCAGTAACTTGTCCTCCTTAAAGATTACCATGGATACAATAACCACTATGAGGTACGTGTTATAAATATAAATGGTTTTATTTTCCTAGATTAATTTAATTATATGATTTCAAATTAACCATATAAAAGAAATGTTCAAGTTTCGTAAGCCATCTGAAATAATCAAATATAAATATCGGTATTTCCGCAGATTTGCTTACGAATAAATGTAGAACAAGAAATACCTTCAACCATTTAAGGATATTATTTAACTTGCTATCTCTCTCAATCGGACTTTATTTTATTAAAACATGATTCAATATCTACTGCAAAAAGTAGAATAATATTCTAGAAGTATTTTAATAAATAAGGCTTCCCTGATGTCGATATTTAATTGAATATTCAAATTAATCTACTGATTACATTCTTACATATTATAAACTACAATGTAACCAGCACAGAAACAGTTAACAATACACACGTTTGGGGAACGTAAGGGAAATATAACAACTATAAAATGCGCCTGCTTTCGTTTCGTTAAATATGAAACACAATAAAAAATTAGAATAATTTTTAAGAAGTATTTTAATTAATAAGGATTCCCTGATGTCGATATTTATTTGAATATTCAAATTAATTTTCATATTGCATCCTTACACATTATAAACTATAATGTAACCAGCACGGAAACAGTTTAAAATACACACGTTTGGGGGAAAACAAGTGAAATATAATTATAAAATGCGCCTGCTTTCGTTTCGTTAAAAATAAAACACAATCACTGACGTTATTCAGTTCATATTTACTTGTATGTTTTTAGTCTTATTTCTTATATTTGTTTTTTTCAGATGTCTAATGCTAGCGGTATATCTACCTCTCGTCGCATCTGTATCAGACATATGGCTAACACGTTCAATACGAGAAGCTGCAAATCGGGAACGAAGAACGCACAGAGAAAACAGAATCGAACTTAACGGTGTAGAGAAGGTCAAGGTAGAAAAGAACGTTAACTCGAACTCCTGTTGTTTTAATGGCGGCATCTGCATCATGAACTCATTTTGTCACTGTCAGAATGGATTCTATGGCCGCCATTGTGAACACAAACAACGCCATCGTTCATGCGGATCGATTACACACGGTACATTGATGGCTGCAGGCTGCCATCTTTGTCACTGCTTCGACGGAAAGATTGACTGCAAAGTGTCCAAGATTCCCGGATGTGAACACGTGACACACACAGAAGGTCAACAAGAAGATCCCGACTACAAAGTTGGCGTAGATACAGAGTTTGACATTTTAAGTTTTATGATAACTATGAATTGACTATATCGTCTAACGGAGCAGAATTCCTTGTACCAACAACAACAATTGTTGGACTAATTGTAGTGACGCAGTTTGTCAGAAAGTTTATATCTAGAAAATGAAATTACTGTATTGCGAGCAGTAATGAGCATTCACACAAACACCATTGACGTGTGATGTGTGCCTGTCTACTAGATAACGAAGAATACAGTTACAAGGTACTGCGTACATGTTTGGCGAAGACAATTGTAGAGACGAAAGACAGGAGGCGTTCGCTGTAACCACCATCTATTGCAGATAGAGAAGACAACAACGATGATGACTTGGGATGACGTCATCAAGCAAAGTCCTAAAGCTTCAATAAGACGTGCATATATGGTCATGTTTGAAATATTTACTAAATAAAGTATGATATACATAGGATTGTATTTATTCTTATCATTTGATTCCAACATGATAACTATATTCTTGTTTAGTACACTTTTAGAAAAACAAGAGCGTCTCTGGTTTATCTTTTTTATTGTTTTAAAAATCACACGAAAAGCCATTTTGCAATACAAATGTTCAGGTAAATGAAGATATATATACAATTCGCCATGAATGATGGTATGAATGGATGAACAGATTGACGGATTTATGGATGGATGCAAGGAAATAACAATAATTGAAGGAAAGAAGAAATGAACGAATGATTACATAAACGAATGAAGGAAGGAAGGAAGAAACGAATGAACGAACGGAAGAATAGATGTATGAAAAAAATGAATGAATGAATGAATGAATAAATCTAAGAATGAATGAATGAATGATCATAGCCTTGATCATCTGCGTCGCTTTCATATTTAAAAGACTAACGTCTTGACACTTTGTGCAGAAGAAAAGTTTGAATGTTGATGTAAGACATGAATGGCTGAACTATACACACTTCCACAACGTTTATGTTAGAATAAAACTTAAAATATCTATTCCGATACAAGTCATTACGGTTAGCTCGCCAAGATATTTGTCAAAAAACAATGAGCGATGGAAAGAATTGGACCTCTTTATCTCAACATGCGACTTGCAAGAGTTAACAAATTAAGAATTGGAAACACAAGAGTCTAGATTTTTTTTAGATCAGATACATTTGTTTATTATAAGATGAAATGTATCAATGTCTTAATTGATGAGTCATAGAATTTCAAATGACAGAGCTGAAATAAATTTGATATTTTCTTAGCACATCGAAATATAAAAAGATATATGAAATCTTTCGAAATTCATATATTTTTTGTATAAAGAAAGACAATATTTAGAACAACAGCATTATAATTCCCAGCAGAAAATATAAACATTATTGAAATATCATATCTTAATAACATTCTAAAAAACCCGTCATCTTTTGAGTATTTAATTAAAGTTTTCTCATAATTATAATTATAATTAAAAGTGTTGAATTTTATTCCACGACGTGTTCTATGAGACTTTATTGTTAGCAATAGATAAGCTAAAAGAAAGTTTTATTTGCTTTATGCTAAATAAAAACTGTTAATTTTCTTATATTATTTGATTATCATCTTTACCAAAAATAGAATTCCACATTTCCTGCGTTCGTTTACCTCCCATATCGCCATTAAGGCAATATGAAAGAAAACACAATTATTCTAACCCAGTGTGCAGATCACTGTTGTTATATACACATAGTGTACATATTATGCCATGGACTAAAGTGTCGTTTTAGAACTTATATTGACTAACGACTGCTACGGCGACGACGACGACGATTGCGAGGACTCACACCACTATTATCTCCCTTGAGTAAACCGTACCTACAGATGAAGGAGGTAGAAATAAAACTATTTTTCTTCTTTTTTCAGGACTTTGTACTGCAGTGATTTATTTTTTCCTAGCACGTATTAAATGGTCTATATTTTAGAAATCACCACTGTAAATAAATGTTACAATGAAGCCCTGTGGGAAACGTAATAGTGGTTATGAGACGTGCGGCAGCGGTAGCGACAACGGCTCCGGCAACGACAACGACAACGAATACGGTAACAAAAACGGTAACGACTACGACAACGACTACGATTACGACTATGACTACGACTACGACTACGACTACGACTACGACTACGACAACGAATACGACAACGGCAACGACATCGACAACGATATCAACATCGACAGTGACAGCGACTACGGCAAAAACAACAACAACATCTACGACTACGTCAACATCTAAGACAACGACTACGACAACGACATCGAATACGGCACAAAATACGACATCGACAAAGATTACGGCAAAAAGATCGACTACGGCAAAAACAACGACAACATCTACGACAACATCTAAGACTACGACTACGACTACGGAGACAACAACGACAATAACTACGTATATGACAACGACAAGGACAATACTACGGATATGACAACGACAACGACTACGACAACAACTACAGATATGACAACGACAACGACTACGGATACAACAACGACAACGACTACGTATATGACAACGACAAGAATAATAACTACGGATTGGACAACGACAACGACTACTACTACGACAACAACTACAGATATGACAACGACAACGACACTAACTACGGATCCGATAACGATAACGACAACAACTACGGATACGACAACAATTACGGATACGACAACGACTACGACTACAACAACAACTATGGATATGACAACGACAAAGACAACGACAACAACAACAACTACGGATATGACAATGACTACGACCTCGACTACCACAACGACTACGATTTCGACAATGACAACGACTTCAACAACGACAACGACAATGACTACGACTACGACAACGACAACTACTACTACGACTACGACTACGACAACGACTACGACTACGAATACGACTACGAATATGAATACAACGACAACGACAACGACAACGACAACGAATACGGCTACGGCTACGGCTACGGCTACAGCTACGGCAACGAATATGAATACGACTTCGACGACGACGACGCCGACGATTACGACTATGACTACGACAACGAGTATGAATACGAATCGGAATACGAATACGACAAAAAATACGACTATGTTATTACTTATATTTTCTGAATCGAATGTTACCTTGATGTATATTTATTTATCAATTCCATTTAATTATATACTAATATTAACCATCTTAATTATGATGGTGCATGCAAATTACACATTACAAATACATCACACGTTGGCGTTGCTGGTGGTAAAATGATATTACTCGTACCTTAAGGTAGATCGCGGCGTTCCTGTCTGAATTTTTTTACATCAGTCGTAATTTATCAAAAATATGTACAATTGATCTATGAAGTCTTAGCTTTTGTTTAAGCTTTGTTTTATTTAATATAGTATCACAGTTTCTTGTGAAAAGCGCCCTGTGTTTAAAAACAACGAAATTTGAACATTCACGGCTGATTGCGCGAAAACACTCTGGTAGAAGTTCTTGAATTTTATATAAAATCATGTTAAACTTTGTTAATTTCAATAAAATATGAACAAATAAAAAGAGATGATTACGCTAGTTTTTTCTTTAATTTGAATTTAAGTTAAAATGAAACACCAAAATCACAATGAAACGTGTTTTTGGACGACGTCAAGAGAACGCCATATAATACTAACGTAAAATACGACGTCGTCCGAAATAGCAGCCGAACGTCGTGTGGATTTAAGTGTTTCATTTTTAATTTGAATTCAAACTGATGAAAAAACTAGCATTTTAATTGTGATAAAGATATTTATCTATAACATATCTGTTTTTGGGTTGTGATATTGGGGAGACGGAGTGGAAAATGAACCTGACCAAATAATTAGTAAATTGGTGCTCACGCTTTGTTATCATACATGTACGTATTAACACGTGCTCGCATGCACAGCAAGCACACGCGCACATATTGACAAAAGTGACATGGAGTGTGCGTCTTTCGTCAATAATATACTGAGATGAGACCTGGAAGAAACACTGCTGGATTTATCTATCTTCATAATAGTATAATGAGGACCACTGAAAATTTGATTTGACGTACACTTATTTAATTAGCTCGCTTGCGATGATAGCTCAGAGCTTATATAAACCGCTGTCGAGTCCACTTCCTGGGTAGTACCAGTACTGAGTGTTGTTTTATGAGAGGCATCGGGTCGATCTGAGGATCGAACCCGCAACCCCTGGCGTAAGCAGACAACACATTACACTACTGTACTGCATTTTGATTTGTTGGTGACAAATCACTAAAACGCGTTCTATTTCTGATCAATTAAGTTGTCCTAGCAATAGACATGCATTGGTTTACATGTAAAATATACGGTCCATCGATTACATGTATGGAACACTAACCTGTATATTGCATGTACAATACATTAACCTAAAAATACATGTAAAGTACACCACCCGTATATTACATGTACAATTATTACATGTAAAATATGACATCCGTAAATTACATGTAAAATATGATATCCGTGAATTACACGTAACATTATTACCCGCAAAATACAGGTAAAATACAACACCCGTGAAATACAGGTAAATACAACACCCGTAAAATATAGGTAAAATAAATTATACTAAAATTACATGTTAAATACACCAGCAATCAATTCATTGCCAGTAAAGTACGTGGAAAATATAATACCCGCCGAATTACATGTAAATAAAATATTCGTTATTTAACAGGCACAATTTATATATATAACATGTAAATAAACTGCCCGTATAGTGCATGTAAAATACGTTATCCGAAGATTACATGCAAAATAAGTTACCGTATATTGCATGTAAAATAGTTTACCCGTAAACTACAGGCAAAATATATTAGATGTAAAATACAGGTAAAATATATTACAAGTAAAATATAGGGAAACGACACTACATGTAAATTACATGTAAAATATATTGCCCGTTAAGTACATGTAAATTATATTAAACATAGATTACAGGTAAAGTACATTACCTGTAGATTATATGATAATGACACTACACGTAGAATACACGTAAATTATATTACCCGTCGATCACATGTAATATATACTACCTGTAAATTACAGGTAAATACATTACCTGTAGATTACATGTAAATACGCTACCCGTAAATTACCGGTAAAATACATTACCCATTAAATACCGGTAAAATAAATTCGTAGATTACACGTAAAATATAATTCATATATATTGCAAGTAAAGTATCTTACCCGTAAAAATGTAAACTATATAATTTAAAAGCATATATTTCATGTAAAATACATTACCCGTAAATTATATATAACATACATGACACATATATTACATCAAAAATATATTACCCGACCATACACTAATACATCAATATATTTAGAATATTGTTTAAATCCTCATCTATCTATCTAACAGTAATACTTGCATTGCAACATGACGTTTCGTGCTGTACTAAACAAGAATATAATTATAATGTAGGAATAAAATGATAACAAAAAAATACAATCCAGTGTATATCATGATTTATTAAGTAAACATTTTATACAGAATATAAACACAACCGGACATGTACTTCTAAACTGTTGGATCATCGTAACATGTTACCAGTCTCAGTTGTCCTATACTGCTCGTATTGTTGTTTATGACGTTCTCCCAAGTCCTTGTCGTTGCGTTGGTGTCTTCTTCTCTATTCAGAAAGTCGCATACGTTACTGCAGAACATCTCCCATCTCTCGTCTTTGCCATGGTCGGAAATGCACGCAGGTCATTTTAACTGTATTATTGGCATCACACGCCAGTGGTGTTTGCGTGAAGATTTATTACTGCTCGCAATACAGTAATTTTCACTTTCAAGATATAAACTTCCTGACAAACTGTGTCACTACAATTAGACAAACAATTGTTGTTGTTCGTACAACGACTTCTGCTCCGTTAGACGATGTAGTAAATTCTTCTTCATCTGCATAAAATTTGTCGTAAATGTCAAACACTGTATCTACGCCAACTTTGTAGTCGGGATCTTCTTGTTGACCTTCTGTGTATGTCACGTGTTTACATCCGGGAATCTTGGACACTTTGCAGTCGATCCTTCCGTCGAAGCAGTGACAAAGATGGCAGCCTGCAGCCATCCATGTACCGTGTGTGATCGATCCGCATGAACGGTGGCGTTGTTTGTGTTCACAATGGCGGCCATAGAATCCCTTCTGACAGTGACAAAATGAGTTCATGATGCAGATGCCGCCATTAAAGCAACAGGAGTCCGAGTTAACGTTCTTCCCGACCTTGACCTTCTCTAAACTGTTAAGTTCGATTCTGTTTTCTCTGTGCGTTCTTCGTTCCCGATTTGCAGCTTCTTGTATTGAACGTGTTAGCCATATGTCTGATACAGATGCGACGAGAGGTAGATATACCGCCAGAAGTAGACATCTGAAAAAACAATTATAAGAATATTACATACACGTTAATATGAACTCAATATATTTGCTTGTGTTTCCCCATTTCAGCGAAAAAATAGCAGACGCATTTATTATTGGGATAACTCCATTGTGGCAGCCTAACGTGTAGTAAACATGCAGCTGTTTCTGAGTGCCGGTTACATTATAGTGTATAGAGTGTATTGAGACAATCTCTCATTTTTTTTGAATACTCAAACACACGTCGACAACAGGGAAGTTTAATTTATGAAAACAATTTTATGAATATAATTTTTTGAAGTTGATATGGAATCATTTATTAATAAAATAAAATTTGTAAATTAAATAAATTTCTTTATATATTAAGGATTTTCTTTCTAGTTTAACATTTATAAGTGAGCAAAATTAAGGAAATACATATATTTACAATGTATATATAAATTACTTCATATGTCATACCAAACTTGAAAATTACCCTAATATGGCTAATTTGAAATCGTAATAAAATTTACCTTGAAAAATAAAAGCATACATATTTTATTACACGTACCTCATAATGAATGCTGAATCCATGGTAATTTCTTCAAATAAGGAGGCCAAGTTACTGTTCTTTACAATGTTCAGATTGTGAAACGTATGATATGATTTTCCTGAAATTTGGTAAGTATATATACACGAATTTTGGATATTATAGCGATTTTACCGACGTATTAACTTGAACAATGCTTTTTATTGGTTGGTATTTTAAATTAAATGTCCACGTGGAAGCAATTAACCAATTCATGTTCACCCTTGTTAAATCGTTATTATTCAACGGAAATGATAATTGATGGAAATAAATTTGTCTTAATTGTTTAATTGTGCAGCAGTAATTACCATGTATCTTGCTTATCGTTTGTGACGGTTATATAATTAGGCACAATCTAATGGTCCATTAACTAACTCATTGTCCTAGTGATTTATCTGTCATATTTTCTTAATATAATAATATAAACACTTAAAGTTGATTGCTTGATAGAATACATTGATTCTTATCAACAGTGTTTGTTTCTATAGTGTTTTTGATTTACTAATTTTATAGAAACACCTTACTTGTTTGCATAATTGCTCAGTTATTAAATCATAACTGATTATTATTATTTAAAGTTTTTGAATATTAATTTAGAACTGATACTGACAGTTTTAATGGCTTTGAATGCATTGATCAGGTTGTGAGTTTGATCCCCGGTCGAGTTAAACTAAAGACATGTACGTTGGTGCTTTTTCAGCATAACATACATGTAATAGAATGGATTCTCGAGCAGACACTGTTTACATGTAATAGAATGGTTTCTCGAGCAGACACGGTCAACATGTGATTAAATGGATTTCAACGCCATTTTTCAAAACATTGTCGGTTATATATGGCATATCCAATTTTGTTGGTAGATCTAGAGCGCAGTCGCAATGTCACTTACCATAAATGCTGAGGTAGTAGGTTCGAATACAGTTCGGTCCGAAAACATTTTGTGGGAAGGTTAACCAGTTTCTTGCGGAAGGACTGTTGTTCTACTCAGAGTTTTTTTCGCCAATTAAACTGGATATGCCATAATTATCATGTAACTTGCAATGTGTTGAAAATGGTTCTTAATTATTATGAACTCACTAATATGCAACAACCAATAAACATACGAGTATGTGCGACAACGTTACACATCTGCTCGGTCCGGAATCCAAATACAAGAAAGTGTGTAAGTTACTTGCGGAAGGACGGTGGTTATACTGGGATCTGTAATGACTCGAACCCACGAACTCAGCTGCGAAACGTGAGCGATATTGAGACTGTGCCTTGGAGAACCCCATTATGTGATTGGAAAAAAATATCGAAAGAAACTTAACACAATATGATACAACAGTAAGATTTCTCGCCATGTATACACGATTCATCTGTCAATACGTCCACCAACCATAACTTAATGTTTTGGTTTATGTTAATTTCTCGATAAGTATATCTTGGTACTTTAACCTTTAGATATTCCAGCCAATTGTTCCATTGGCTAATTCGTAAGTTGCAATACCATGAGTTACGTGTATGCTATTTTAAATAATCAGACAGAAGTAAATTAATATCAAAGCGACAGTGGCTCACACAAGTAGAAACAAAGCAGACCTGTGTACATATATAATATATGTTTGAATGGGCGTTTTTTTCTTGGATCTATCCATTGTTTCCAAAAAGACCGTCGATTGGCAGGATCTCTCCTCTCCGGAATTCATATCTTGGATGTAAGTCACAATTCTCTCCTTTCCTCCACAAACTGACGTTTGCCACTTGTAGTTGGGAGATATTTTACATTTTATGTATATGTAATATGTGATTGCATGCACAGGAATCTCCCCAATTCCATAACGCCTAAACACATATGCACGTATATAATCTACAACAGTTTATACGATTATTTATTCATGTATTTGACCAACGTTCCTTTTTGTGATAAAAAGAAACTACTGAGGTACAAATTGTTTACATTTTTTGTTTTTTAGGTTGTCAAATTTTGGAGATTGAGTAAAATAACCAAATAATAAGTAAAACATACAGACAGCAGGTGTTCACTCTATGTTATCATATATACAGACGTGTTTACATGCTCACTGACGTATATAGTAAGAAACCGCGTATAAACTGACATTAGTGTTGAAAATATTTGGCACCCAATGGAATATCTTCAATTTTCAAAACTGTGTCACTCTTATTTGATAAAAAGCCTACAAAATAATTTGATTATTAAGTTAGTTCTTAACTTTTAAGAATGTCATCATCTCTGCGCACGTGTGAATAGCATTGCACAGACTCCGCCCTTGATTCAATTCTGAACGAGTCGTGTACACACTACAAAGCCGCGCTAGCTATGCTTAAACGGCCTTAGCAAACTTCAGCTTTAAAACGTCAACAATTTCAGCTTTCGTCGTTGCTTCGCCCTGAGTCAGTCAAATGACGCGAAATTGTTAGTCAAAGGAAGTTCAACGCTAAGCCAGTTAGCGTTCATTTAGTAAAAAATTGATAATTAAGAAACCCAAAGGGAGCGACCGCAGCTTTAAAACGTCAATCATCTCAGCTTTCATCGTAGCTCCGCACGGAGTCAGTCAAATGACGTCAAATTGTCAGTCAAAGGAATTCAACATTAGGGTAGAAGGACAGAGTTAAAAAGGGACAGGACGCTGTGCCCTGTCATAAACACTTCTAAGCCATTTAGCGTTTATTTAGTAAAAAATTACTCGTCGTTCCCCTTGGGTTCTTAATTGTTGTTTTTATTAATGAACACTAACTAGTACTAAGAACCTGGAGTGTACATTTTCGTCTATAGTATACTTGAATGAGGCTTGCGATCGCTCCCTTTTGTTTTTTTAATTGTGAAACTTTTACTTAATGGACACTAACTATTACTAAGTAATCTGGTGTATGCTCCTTTCGTCAATAGTGTACTGGAATGAGGCCTGGAAGAAACGTCATCGGATTTCTGTATCTTCATAACAGTATATGAGGACCATCGAAAATATAATTTGGTGTGAAATCAATATACCAAGTTCCATTTCTTCAAGTCGTGAGTTCGAACCCCCCGCCCGGCAACAGTCTCCGTGATGATTGATATACGACATTGTGTCTCATTATCATTCGTCTCTCACCACTGATTCAAGTTGGAAAGTTATCAGTTACTTGCGGAGATGGGGTGTGCTCGAGTACTGGTTAATCGCAGGAAACAGTGGTTAGGTTAACTGATCGTCAGTTAGCCCTCGATGGCATAAAAATGACGCTAAATATTCAATCAATCAAAAACCATTTCTTCAAGTGTTAAATAATTTGTCTTTGTAGTATACAACCGTCTGCCACGCATAATACGTCGGTTGAATAGTTCTGACGTGCTATTGTCTGCTAAAGCATTTAATAAGAAGTAGATCTACTAATCAAATTGTTAAAATAAAGAAATCTATGGTTCTCGTACAAAATCAAAAGCATCGACAACGACAACGACAACGACAACGACAACGACAACGACAACGACTACGACTACGACTACGACAACGAATATGGTAACAAAAACGATAACAACTACGACAACGACTACGATTACGACTATAACTACGACTACGACAACGAATACGGCAACGGCAACGACATCGACAACGATATCGACATCGACAGCGACTACGGCAAAAACAACAACAACATCTACGTCAACATCTAAGACATAGACTACGACTATGACTACAACTACGACAACAAATACGGCAACAAATACAGCAACAACAACAACAACAACGACTACGAAAACGACATCGAATACGGCACAAAATACGACAACGACATCGACATCGACAACAATTTCGGCAAAAACATCGACTACGGCAAAAACAACGACAACATCTACGACTACGACAACATCTAAGACTACGACTACGGCTACGACTACGGAGACAACAACGACAACGACTACGTATATGACAACAACGAGGACAATAACTACGGATATGACAACGACAACGAATACGACAACAACTACAGATATGACAACGACAACGACTACAGATACAACAACAACAACGACTACGTATATGACAACGACAAGGACAATAACTACGGATTGGGTAACGACAACGACTACTACTTCGACAACAACTACAGATATGACAACAACAACAACACTAACTACGGATCCGATAACGATAACGACAACAACTACGGATACGACAACAATTACGGATACGACAACGACTACGAGTACGACTACGACAACAACTACGGATATGACAATGACTACGACCTCAACTACCACAACGACTACGATTTCGACAACGACAACGACTTCAACAACGACAATGACTACGACTACGACAACTACTACTACGACTACGACTACGACAACGACAACGACAACGACTACGAATACGAATACGAATACGAATATGAATACAACGACAACGACAACGACAACGACAACGACAACGACAACGACATCGAATACGGCTACGGCTACGGCTATGTCTACGGCTACGGCTACGTCTCACACCACTATTACATTTCCCATAGGGCTCCATTGTAACATTTATGTCCAAAACAGAGTGAAAAATTAAATTCTGCAGCATGTGTCTGGGCTCAAATTCTTCATTGGTTCAAGATATGCAATTAAAAAGAAAAAAAGTATACTTTGACCAGGTTTTTTTTTTTTTTTAATTCAATGCTTTTGTGAGACCTATCAATTTCCAGAGTAACGATATGTCAACTATTCGCCCAAGATGCGGTTCGAACCAACAATTCTGAAATGACACAGAATTGTCCAGAAAGCTGGTATCAGCATCAAATTTTTTAGTCGTGATTTCTAAAATACTGACCATTTAACTCATGCTAGCAAAAAACAAAACACTGCAGTACAAAGCCCTGAAAAAAGAAGAAAAAGAGAACTAAAGTTTTATTTCTACCTCCTTCATCTGTAGGTCCGGAGTACTCAAGGGAGATAATAGTGGTGTGAGTCCGCTACGGCTACGGCAACGAATACGAATACGACTTCGACGATGACGACGCCGACGATTACGACTATGACTACGACAACGAGTATTAATACGAATCGGAATACGAATACGACAAAAAATACGACTATGTTATTACTTATATGTTCTGAATCGAATGTTACCTTTATGTATATTTACTTATCAATTCCATTTAACTATATACTAATATTAACCAATTATGATGTTAATTATGATGGTGCATGCAATTACACATTACAAATACACCACACGTTGGCGTTGCTGATGGAAAAATGATATATCTCGTACCTTAAGTTAGATCGCGGCGTTCCTGTTTGAATTTTTTTACATCTGTCGTAATTTATCAAAAATATGTACAATTGATCTATGAAGTATTAGCTTTTGTTTAAGCTTTGTTTTATTTAATATAGTATCACAGTTTCTCTTGGAAAGCGCACTGTGTTTAAAAACAACGAAATTTGAACATTCAAGGCTGATTGCGCGAAAACACTCTGGTAGAAGTTCTTGAATTTTATATAAAATCATGTTAAACTTTGTTAATTTCAATAAAATATGAACGAATTAAAAGAGATGATTACGCTAGTTTTTTCTTTAATTTGAATTTAAGTTAAAATGAAACACCAAAATCACAATGAAACGTGTTTTTGGACGACGTCAAGAGAATGCCATATAATACTAACGTAAAATACGACGTCGTTCGAAATAGCAGCCGAACGTCGTGTGGATTTAAGTGTTTCATTTTTAATTTGAATTCAAATTGATGAAAAAACAAGCATTTTAATTGTGATAAAGATATTTATCTATCACATATCTGTGTTTGGGTTGTGACTTTGGGGAGATGGAGTGGAAGATGAACCTGACCAAATAATTAGTAAATTGGTGCTCACACTTTGTTATCATATATGTACCTATAAACACGTGCTCGCATGCACAGCAAGCACACGCGCACATATTGACAAAAGTGACATGGAGTGTGCGTCTTTCGTCAATAATATACTGAGATGAGACCTGGAAGAAACGCTGCTGGATTTATCTATCTTCATAATAGTATAATGAGGACCACTGAAAATTTGATTTGACGTACACTTATTTATTTTAGCTCGCTTGCGATGATAGCTCAGAGCTTATATGAACCGCTGTCGAGTCCACTTCCTGGGTAGTACCAGTACTGAGTGTTGTTTTATGAGAGGCATCGGGTTGAGCTTAGGATCGAACCAGCAACCCCTGACGTAAGCAGACAACACATTACACTACTGTACTGCATTTTGATTTGTTTATGACAAATCACTAAAACGCGTTCTATTTCTGATCAATTAAGTTGATCTAGCAATAGACATGCATTGGTTTACATGTAAAATATACGGTCCATCGATTACATGTATGGAACACTAACCTGTATATTGCATATCCAATACATTAACCTAAAAATACATGTAAAGTACACCACCCGTATATTATATGTACAATTATTACATGTAAAATATGACATCCGTAAATTACATGTAAAATATGATATCCGTGAATTACACGTAACATTATTACCCGTAAAATACAGGTAAAATACAACACCCGTGAAATACAGGTAAATACAACACCCGTAAAATATAGGTAAAATAAATTATACTAAAATTACATGTTAAATACACCAGCAATCAATTCATTACCAGTAAAGTACGTGGAAAATATAATACCCGCCGAATAACATGTAAATAAAATATTCGTTATTTAACAGGTACAATTTATATATATAACATGTGAATAAACTGCCCGTATAGTGCATGTAAAATACGTTATCCGAAGATTACATACAAAATAAGTTACCCGTATATTGCATGTAAAATAGTTTACCCGTAAACTACAGGCAAAATATATTAGATGTAAAATACAGTTAAAATATATTACAAGTAAAATATAGGGAAACGACACAACATGTAGATAACATGTAAAATATATTGCCCGTTAAGTACATGTAAATTATATTAAACATAGATTACAGGTAAAGTACATTTCCTGTAGATTATATGAAAATGACACTACACGTAGAATACACGTAAATTATATTACCCGTCGATCACATGTAATATATACTACCCGTAAATTACAGGTAATACATTACCTGTAGATTACATGTAAATACGCTACCCGTAAATTACCGGTAAAATACATTACCCATTAAATACCGGTAAAATAAATTCGTGGATCACACGTCAAATATAATTCATATATATTGCAAGTAAAGTATCTTACCCGTAAAAATGTAAACTATATAATTTAAAAGCATATATTTCATGTAAAATACATTACCCGTAAATTATATGTAACATACATGACACATATATTACATCAAAAATATATTACCCGACCATACACTTATACATCAATATATTTAGAATATTGTTTAAATCCTCATCTATCTATCTAACAGTAATACTTGCATTGCAACATGACGTTTCGTGCTGTATTAAACAAGAATATAATTATAATGTAGGAATAAAATGATAACAAAAAAATACAATCCAGTGTATATCATGATTTATTAAGTAAATATTTTATACAGAATATAAACACAACCCGACATGTACTTCTAAACTGTTGGATCATCGTAACATGTTACCAGTCTCAGTTGTCCTATACTGCTCGTATTGTTGTTTATGACGTTCTCCCAAGTCCTTGTCGTTGCGTTGATGTCTTCTTCTCTATTCAGAAAGTCGCATACGTTACTGCAGAACATTTCCCATCTCTCGTCTTTGCCATGGTCGGAAATGCACGCAGGTCATTTTAACTGTATTATTGGCATCACACGCCAGTGGTGTTTGCGTGAAGATTGATTACTGCTCCAAATACAGTAATTTTCACTTTCAAGATATAAACTTTTTGACAAACTGTGTCACTACAATTAGACAAACAATTGCTGTTGTTCGTACAACGACTTCTGCTCCGTTAGACGATGTAGTAAATTCTTCTTCATCTTCATAAAACTTGTCGTAAATGTCAAACTCTGTATCTACGCCAACTTTGTAGTCGGGATCTTCTTGTTGACCTTCTGTGTATGTCACGTGTTTACATCCGGGAATCTTGGACACTTTGCAGTCGATCCTTCCGTCGAAGCAGTGACAAAGATGGCAGCCTGCAGCCATCCATGTACCGTGTGTGATCGATCCGCATGGACGATGGCGTTGTTTGTGTTCACAATGGCGGCCGTAGAATCTCTTCTGACAGTGACAAAATGAGTTCATGATGCAGATGCCGCCATTTAAGCAACAGGAGTCCGAGTTAACGTTCTTCCCGCCCTTGACCTTCTTTATACTGTTAAGTTCGATTCTATTTTCTCTGTGCGTTCTTCGTTCCCGATTTGCAGCTTCACGTATTGAACGTTTTAGCCATATGTCTGATACAGATGCAACGAGAGGTAGATATACCGCCAGAAGTAGACATCTGAAAAAACAATTATAAGAATATTACATACACGTTAATATGAACTCAATATCAGTGGTTGTGTTTCTCCATTTCAACGAAAAAATAGCAGACGCATTTATAATTGGGATAACTCCATTGTGGCAGCCTAACGTGTAGTAAACATGCAGCTGTTTCTGAGTGCCGGTTGCATTATAGTGTATAGAGAGTACTGAGACAATCTCTCATTTTTTTGAATACTCAAACACACGTCGACAACAGGGAAGTTTAATTTATGAAAACAATTTTACAAATATAATTTTTTTAAGTTGATATGGAATCATTTATTAATAAAATAAAATTTGTAAATTAAATATTTTTTTTTTGTATATAAAGGATTTTCTTTCTAGTTTAACATTTATTAGTAAGCAAAATTAAGGAAATACATATATTTACAATGTATTTATAAATTACTTCATATGTCATACCAAACTTGAAAATTACCCTCATATGGCTAATTTGAAACCGTAATAAAATTTATCTTGAAAAATAAAAGCATACATATTTTATTACACGTACCTCATAATGAATGCTGTATCCATGGTAATTTCTTCAAATAAGGAGGCCAAGTTACTGTTCTTTACAATGTTCAGATTGTGAAACGTATGATGTGATTTTCCTGAAATTTGGTAAGTATATATACACGAATTTTGTACATTATAGCGATTTTACCGACGTATTAACTTGAACAATGCTTTTTATTGGTTGATATTTTAAATTAGATGTCCACGTGGAAGCAATTAACCAATTCATTTTCACCCTTGTTAAATCGTTATTATTCAACGGAAATGATAATTGATGGAAATAAATTTGTCTTAATTGTTTAATTGTGCCGCAGTAATTACCATGTATCTTGCTAATCGTTTGTGACGGTTTTATAATTAGGCACAATCTAATGGTCCATTAAATAACTGATTGTCCTAGTGTTTTATCTGTCATATTTTCTTAATATAATAATAATATAAACACTTAAAGTTGATTGCTTGATAGAAAACATTAATTCTTATCAACAGTGTTTGTTTCTTTAGTGTTTTTGATTTACTAATTTTATAGAAACACCTTACTTGTTTGTATAATTGCTCAGTTATGAAATCATAACTGATTATTATTATTTAAAGTTTTTGAATATTATTTTAGAACTGATACTGACAGTTTTAATGGCTTTGAATGCATTGATCAGAAGGTTGTGAGTTTGATCCCCGGTCGAGTTAAACTAAAGACATGTACGTTGATGCTTAATGCTTCCTCCTTGTCGCTCAGAATGATATTTCAGCATAACATACATGTAATAGAATGGATTCTCGAACAGACACTGTTTACATGTAATAGAATGGTTTATCGAGCAGACACGGTCAACATGTGATTGAATGGGTTTCAACGCCATTTTTCAAAACATTGTCGGTTATATATGGCATATCCAATTTTGTTGGTAGATCTAAAGCGCAGTCGCAATGTCACTTACCATAAATGCTGAGGTAGTAGGTTCGAGTACAGTTCGTTCCGAAAACATTTTGTGAGAAGGTTAACCAGTTTCTTGCGGAAGGACTGTTGTTCTACTCAAAGTTTTTTTTCGCCAATTAAACTGGATATGCCATAATTATCATGTAACTTGCAATGTGTTGAAAATGGTTCTTAATTATTATGAACTCACTAATATACAACAACCAATAAACATACGAGTATGTGCGACAACGTTACACATCAGCTCGGTCCGGAATCCAAATACAAGAAAGTGTGTAAGTTACTTGCGGAAGGACGGTGGTTATACTGGGATCTGTAATGACTCGAACCCACGAACTCAGCTGCGAAACGTGAGCGATATTGAGACTGTGCCTTTGAGAACCCCATTATGTGATTGGAAAAAAATATCGAAAGAAACTTAACACAATATGATACAACAGTAAGATTTCTCGCCATGTATTCATCCGTCAATACGTCCACCAACCATAATTTACTGTTTTGGTTTATGTTAATTTCTCGATAAGTATATCTTGGTACTTTAACCTTTAGATATTCCAGCCAATTGTTCCATTGGCTAATTCGTAAGTTACAATACCATGAGCTACGTGTATGCTATTTTGAATAATCAGACAGGAAGTAAACTAATATCAAAGCGACAGTGGCTCACACAAGTAGAAACAAAGCAGACCTGTTAACATATATAAATATGTTTGAATGGGCGTTTTTCTCTTGCATCCATCCATTATTTCCAAAATGGCTGTCGATTGGCAGGACCTCCTCTCCGGAATTCATATCTTGGATGTAAGTCACAATTCCCTCCTTTCCTCCACAAACTGACGTTTACCACTTGTAGTTGGGAGATATATTACATTTTATGTATATGTAATGTGTGATTGCATGCACAGGAATCTCCCCAATTCCATAACGCCTTAACACATATACACGTATATAATCTACAACAGTTTATACGATTATTTATTCATGTATTTGAACAACGTATCTTTTTGTGATAAAAAGAAACTACTGAGGTACAAATTGTTTACTTTTTTTGTTTTTTAGGTTGTCAAATTTTGGAGATTGAGTAAAATAACCAAATAATAAGTAAAACATACAGACAGCTAGTGTTCACTCTATGTTATCATATATACAGACATGTTTACATGCTCACTGACGTATATAGTAAGAAACCGCGTATAAACTGACATTAGTGTTGAATTTCATTTGGCACCCAATGGAATATCTTCAATTTTCAAAACTGTGTCACTCTTATTTGATAAAACAGCCTACAAAATAATTTGATTATTAAGTTAGTTCTTAACTATTAAGAATGTCATCATCTCTGCGCACGTGTGAATAGCATTGCACAGACTCCGCCCTTGATTCAATTCTGAACGAGTCATGTACACACTACAAAGCCGCGCTAGCTATGCTTAAACGGCCTTAGCAAACTTCAGTTTTAAAACGTCAACAATTTCATCTTTCATGGTAGCTTCGCCCTGAGTCAGACCAATGACGTCAAATTGTTAGTCAAAGGAAGTTCAACACTAAGCCAGTTAGCGTTCATTTAGTAAAAAATTGATAATTAAGAAACCCAAAGGGAGCGACCGCAGCTTTAAAACGTCAATCATCTGTGCTGTCATCGTAGCTCCGCCCGGAGTCAGTCAAATGACGTCAAATTGTCAGTCAAAGGAAGTTCAACATTAGGGCAGAAGGACAGAGTTTAAAAGGGACAGGACGCTGCGCCCTTTCATTCCGTTCTAGAAAAAACACTTCTAAGCCATTTAGCGTTTATTTAGTAAAAAAATACTCGTCGTTCCCCTTGGGTTCTTAATTGGTGTTTTTATTAATGAACACTAACTAGTACTATGAACATGGAGTGTGCATTTTCGTCTATAGTATACTGGAATGAGGCTTGCGATCGCTCCCTTTTGTTTTTTTAATTGTGAAATTTTTACTTAATGGACACTAACTATTACTAAGTAATCTGGTGTATGCTCCTTTCGTCAATAGTATACTGGAACGAGGCCTGGAAGAAACGTCTTCGGATTTCTGTATCTTCATAACAGTACATGAGGACCACCGAAAATATAATTTGGTGTGAAATCAATATACCAAGTTCCATTTCTTCAAGTCGTGAGTTCGAATCCCCCGCCCGGCAACAGTCTCCGTGATGATTGATATACGACATTGTGTCTCATTATCATTCGTCTCTGACCACTGATTCAAGTTGGAAAGTTATCAGTTACTTACGGAGATTGGGTGTGCTCGAGTACTGGTTAATCCCAGGAAACAGTGGTTAGGTTAACTGATCGTCTGTTAGCCCTCGATAGCATAAAAATGACGCTAAATATTCAATCAATCAAAAACCATTTCTTCAAGTGTTAAGTAATTTGTCTTTGTAGTATACAACCGTCTGTCACGCATAATACGTCGGTTGAACAGTTCTGACGTGCTATTGTCTGCTAAAGCATTTAATAAGAAGTAGATCTACAAATCAAATTGTTAAAATAAAGAAATCTATGGTTCTCGTACAAAATCAAAAGCGTCTACTAGATGCAGAACATATTATCGAAGTCTTGATGAATCAAGGTGCTTGCAGAGATGTTATTTTCAGGGAAACAAGATTATAAGCCAGACCGTTTGATTAATTACCATACCATGGGATGATTAATTAACCATTCCGTGATGCTAATGATAGCAGACTGTCTTGGGGGTTTGTTTACAGCTAAGACTCCAGATGTAAAGACTGATACGCTGTTTTTTTTATTTATTTGTTTTTACTTTCAATACGCAGATTTAAACAGGATCAACTGAGAAACTGATTAAGTGGCGGTGCAGTGAAAATGTATTAATTGTAAACTGAAGGATTTTTGTTTTGGAATAGTCTTGTTTTTGCTCATTATTTTGTAACACAGTAACATTATGATGTAGGTACAGTACGTTCACAATTGAATGAGACGTTATTTGTTTTTTTTTGCAGGACGATGCAGATGGTATATGTTTTTTTGAAATCTATTCGTGTTGCGTTTTAACCTTTTGACATTTCATCAAAGAGGTACATGCCTTTGATGTTAAAACGGAGTTAAATAATAAATTGCTGTTATTACGGTTACTTTTACATTAAGCATAAATAACATCACAATTACTGACGTACTGGGACAGCAGACGAACGGCACTGAAATAGCACGATGGTAAACTTCGGAGTGGTGTGGATTTTGTCGGTTGGATTGATAAAGGTACGATAAAAAAGCATACTTTATTCTATTAAATTTTTATTTTATTGCTAATAGACATCGACTTAATATGGTCTGATTCAAATTTTTTGCGATAAAGTATCACGGATGTGTAAAACATAACAATCGTCTGCATCTGTAAACCGAAAAATAAAATAAAGATGCGGATCAATGATTATAGAATATTGTGATTTCATCGGACATTTTGATCGAAATGATTTGAATATTACATGTCAAACACAATTTCCACAGACTATATGTTATATGTACTATGACTATAGTACATATAGAATACACTACCCATAGATTACATGTAAAAGACGAAATCTGTAGATTACACGTTACATGTATTATCCATATAATACATACGTGTATAAAGTACACCGTAGATTGCATAGAGGATCTTACACGAAAACCTATCTATTATTAAATTTATTTAACGAGTTGACGAAAATATTTTGTTCGAGGCTTTTGCCGAGCTTTGTACAGTTTTTTACCAACATGTTTGATGAATCTAATAATAAAAAGAGAAAACGTTTATTAGTTTCCGTACCCATATATAACACGTAAACACAACACTCATAGCTGAGATGTAGACTATTATACACGTAAAGTATATGTAAACACTATCCTTATATTACATACATTATCCCGATATTACATATAAAATACACTATCCTTATATTTCATGTAAAATATGCTATCCTTTTATTACATATAAACTATACTATCCTTATATTACATGTAAAATACATGTAAAATACAAATGTATATTACATGTATATTACATGTAAATTACATATTACACTACTTTTTGTATATTATATGTAAAATACATTATCCGTAAAATATTGTAAATACACTATCTGTAAAGTATTGTATAATACACTATTCGTAGATTACATACAAAATACGCTCTCAGTAGATTTCATATAAATATAATGTCGGTAGATTACATATAAAATACACTGGCTATAGATTACATATACAATATACTGTCCATAGATAAAAATGAAATAAAGATAGATTATAAATGTAGTGTACGTAGATTAGATATAAAATACACTGTCTATAAATTGCAATATCATGTAAAATATACTTTCCGAAGATTGCATATAAGATACAATGTTCGTAGATAAAATACTATTCGTATATATAGAATATATATAAGATATCCGAAGATCACAGTATATTGTCAGTAGATTACAATTCATGTAAAGTATACCGTCCGTAGATTACATATAAATACAATTTCCGTCGATAACATGTGAAAAGTACTGTTCATATATATAGAATATATATAAGATAAACTGTCCAAAGATTACAATATACTGTCCGCAGATTACAATATAATGTCTGAAGATAACAAAGATTACAATATACTGTCCGAAGATTACAATATACTGTCCGAAGATTTAAACTGTCCTAAGGTTACAATATACTGTCCTAAGATTACAATATACTGTCCGAAGATTACAATATACTGTCCGAAGATAACAATACAACTGTCCGAAGATTACAGCATATTTTCCGAAGATTACAATATACTGTCCGCAGATTTATACTGTCCGAAGATTACAATATGCTGTCCGAAGATTACAATATACTGTCCGCAGATTGTAATATACTGTCCGTAGATTACAATATACTGTCCGAAGATAATAATATACTGTCCGCAGATTACAATATACTGTCCGAAGATTACAATATATTATCCGAATATAACAACATATTTTCCGAAGATTACAATATACTGTCTGCAGCTTTATACTGTCCGCATATTACAATATACTGTCCGAAGATTACAATATACTGTCCGAAGATTACAACATATTTTCCGTAGATTACATAGAAGATTATAAACAATACTGTCCGTATATATATATATATAGATTACATATACTATATACCTACCAAATTGCAATGTATTGTCGGTAGATTACATATAAAATAACAAAATATACTGTCCGTAGATCACATAGTTGCATACTATTCTATACGTTGAAAACATGTTAAATACACTATTTGTATAGATTACCTACATTGTATAATATTCAAGTTAATGTTATACTAATGTTAAACGTTAATTTACTTACTTAGTCACGTATAAGAATACAATTAAACAGTGTATTAATTCCAGGCCACATCAGGAGGTACAGTGCCGTCGGCGCCGTCGCCTGCCGACGAGGAATGGGAGGTGATTACCTTGTGGCCAGGTGGAATTATTCCGTACGATTTACCCGAAGACATGTACAGTAAGTCTATTTTGTTGTCTATTCATACGCATCAGATCTCAAAATCGCATAAAACTATTTTTTAACACTAAAATTAAATTTTGCTAACGCGATTTCCAAACATAAGTAAGTAATAAAATAGTGTGTTTTGGAATAATAAGTAAAAGAGAACCTGCCTGTGTGTATCTGTATTTATTTTACTTCAAATGTAAAACAAGTTACTACAGCAAATCTCGGTAAAACCGGGAATAAGCGTATGCGGAAAAAAGTGTCCCGCCTTAGGTCACCACACATAGCCGGTGCAGAGGATCGAATTCACGACCCTCTGATCCTGTGTTCGTTCGATGTTCTACCGCTGGACCACGCGCTCCATTTTATATGTGTCTAAGTTTATCTGTTTGCCTGTGCTGCTAGTTCGACCGTTTGTTTGTACGTTCGTTTCTGTCTCATTTTCTGTCTCCCGGCAAAAATATTGTGATTGCTAATATCATGAACGCTGTGTTCCAGGCAAGACCGATCGTGGTATGATCCTCTCTGCTATGAAGAGATGGCAAGCGAAGACTTGCATTAAATTTGTGCCCTGGACAGACGAACTACAGCAGGAATTTGGGGAAGTACGCTACATAAAGTTCTTCAGTACGGGAAGGTATATCATCTGTCACAAATTCTAGCTTTTGGCCAGTCAGTTAGACATTCTCAGCCAATAATTAGTCGGTTGAATTTACGAGTAATTCACCAGTTAACGATCTATATTTACTTCATCAGGACACCGACGACGTACCGCAATTATATAAGCGTCTGTAGAAAGTGTTTCTACCGAAGCCACTATAAATGATTGATTGATTGAATATTTAGCGTCATTCTGATGCCATCGAAGTATACATGTTACAGATGATCATTTAACCTAACCACTGTTTCCTGGGATCCTGAAAGGTTAACCAGTACTCGAGCACATCTTATCTCCGCAAGTAACTGCTAACTTCCCAGATTGAATCAGCGGTGAGAGACTAATGATAATGAGACACAATGTCGTATATCAATCATCACGGAGACTGTTGCAGGGTGGGGATTTGAACTCACGACCCTGGATTGATAGTCAGACGCGTAACCGACTGAGCTAATCGGTCACGGCGCCAATATAATTGTGACATTTCCTGTATTGTTAATATAACTTTAATGTGGAAGAAAAGCAAGAGAGCCGAAGCAAAGCTTATCTGTTCGATTTGGTAACCACCGATTGTATGATCAAAAATTATATACAATATCCGGAACTGTTTTTTTTCCATGTAGGGACAAACAGGTATTATGGCAGTGTTTATTAAAAACAACTCGAGCACGCCAAGCGTATATTGATAATAATATTTGCACTAACATCTAAAACGGGAGAAATCAAATGTCACGCCCATTTGGAACATTCGGACCGCCGGATAATCATTCGAGAAACATTTAATCGCTTTTCCGGATGTACATGTCAAGGTATAAAGTCAGTTTATTATGACGTAAATGAGTTTTCTGATGCATGTTATTTTGTCGAAATGCCCCCCCCCCTCCTCCCACTCACCCCCACACTCCTTTCATCCGATATTGCCGTGTCTGTAAAGAATTGCCTGGGCTGAGTTCAGTTCGGTGAATCGTGTAGTATGTTTGCTAACGTTTGTTAACACATGTCATCTGAACATGAATTATATAAACGTTCGCTAACAATGCAGTCGTTTATTTTTGTTTAATCACGTGACTTAAAGAGAAATGGAGGGTCAGGGCCGATGTAGTCCGATTTTCGTGAACTGTCCTTTCAGCTGAGCAAAGTTGGCGTTTATAAACAAACTATCGTAATACTATGTTTACTATATTTAACCGGATTGAACGCGGCACAAAATTGTTGGATAAATTATTCTTTTGCAGTTGTTTTTCGAAACAAGGAAGGAAAAAGTACCAACCTCAATTGATCGGTATTGGCAGTGGATGCCGCCAGGTAAAGTCAAATACCACCGATGTTTTAATAACAATATAATACATAGTTTCGTTTAGTAGTGCAAGTTAGATAAACCAGTTCCAGAACAAAAACTATATATATTATAAACGCGTTGAAAAATTGTATAACTTTAGATTATACAAATTTTGTTTAATATTGGTCAAATACTCTATAAATAAATTTCATAATATATATAATATTACATATATACCGATATAATGATTTTACTCTCAATTTTACGATTGACCCTATTCTCACTTTGAATTATAGCATGAAATAAAAATGTTTGAACTTACCATCTTGGTGGAAATAATATGTAAAATTTAAAAGTCACAAAACAAACCTCCCCAATTATATAGCTCCTATTATATGCATACTTCTTACTTTCTATCTTACACATGTGTAAGGTATACATATTTAACGTGCATATGAATTATGTGTACTGTCTGTTAGGGGATGGCCGTTCCCGACCCCTACAGACCTATTATAGAGTGAATAAACGGACAACCACCATATATTTGGTGGCTGTAATTTAAATGCTGTCTTAGTTTTCCTCGATGATAAGGACAATGCAATAAAGTTAATTTATAGTAAGTCATCTAGCCTATATAACCCCGCCCCTACCGCAGATTCAGGTCGTGGTCCACGAGCTCGGCCATGCTATAGGACTGATTCACGAAATGGAGAGAAATGACCGAGACTTCTACATCGATGTCAACTATGACGCTATGAACCCGGACTCCTCCGGAAACTACGACACTACCGACATGAAGAAAGTCGTGTTCCCGCTTTATAGAACACCGTACGACTACAAGAGCATTATGCACTACGGACCAAAGGTATTTATTTTTTTTACTGAGAAGTGGCGCTCTAAAATACATTTATATTGCAGCAAATGGACATTAAAAACAAGTCTGTAGAACGGACCAAGCTCTGCCTATTCGGGAGAGAGCTGGTTCTATAAGTGGATTTAGTCGGATCATCCGGTGGCACATATTGGGGAGGCAAAATATTAGCATGAATGTGTAAAATCGATAATTTTCTTCATCCGCAGAGTTTGGTGTTGTTGAGTGGGGTTTTACGCCATTTCCCAACATATTTCAGGTCATATATGGCAAACTTCAGTTTATTGTTAGAGGAAGACTTCAAAAGCTGGATAGAACCACCGTCCTTCCGCAAGTGTCTGGGAAACTTTGTCACATATAGTTTTTTGAGCAAGCGGGATTCAAACCTACGGCCTTAGCGATGAGAGGTAAATGATCTTAAGACGGCGCCTTAGAAAACTCGGTCACTGGGCATAAAGTTACTGACAGAGTTACTGAAGTAAAAACTAGCTGGCTCGCTAAAATAACATTACCAATGGTTGGATAAACATTTTTTAATGTTATCATTTCTAGTACAATGTATTTAATTATTCTGATATATAATATACTACAATCAATTTACCCTTGTTTACTCATGTACTTGTATACACGTATATTTGAAAATACTGGATTGTTCCATTTCCTTCTTAAACGTATAAGGTAGGGTCAAAACATTCATTTTTTCCTGACAAAATTATGTGCATTAACCGAGGATACATTTGTTGCATAATTATGTGTATATAAGACTCTGTGTAGAATAAAGCTAATAGCGTGCAAGTTGTGTACGGCATTGCGTTTTTTAAGCGTAACTGATGTGTTTTGTTTATTTGCATCATAAAAAACGTTTTAGTATGCAGGCCAGAGCGGCATCAGTTGTTTTGAGAGAAATTGGCAAAGTTTTTACTTATTTGATTCAATGCACTTAGCGATATACTTTATGTTTTCTATTCTTTTATTTTATTTGCTTGTGGTGTGACATAGCTTACTGTATATGACTGTATCTTTGCAGACTTTGGCGACATCGGTATGTTTTTGGAGCGAGAATTGCATGAACCTCTTTTATGATTTATGTTTAGATCTCATTTCCCTCTGTTTTTGTACGTGCAAGTGATATCATGAACATTTTAGCGAAAGCCAGTGTTGTTTTGATCTGTAATATAATAAATACTATATGACATGCATGCTTGGACGGCACCAGAAGGTGACTTTAACGAAATTTGAGCGATATACGTTTTATATTTCCGTTTATTATATGTGTGTTACATATTACTTGTAAAAATTATAATACTTTATACGACGCAGGCATGGACGGCATCAGGAGGTGTGGTCATAACCACCAAGGACCCTGCGTACCAGAATATAATCGGCAAGGCCCAAGATCTCAGCTTCTTTGACGCCCTCTTTGTTAACAGGGCGTACAACTGTACAGGTACACGTATGAAGTGTTCTTAACACGGAACCAGAGAGAGATTTTGATTGGTTTCTAGAGATTAGTAGCAAATTATGTAGATTTGAATAAATCGGAAGGTAGATATAGTGGTGACAAATCAATTAGAACTCTATCATCCGTCGGCAAGTGTCTTGATCGTGTGCGGCGCCTGCTTTTGTAAAAGACAAATTTCATGCTGTCATTTAGAAAACTAAGCGTCGGATATATAATCAAGAAATTTGTCTTTTACAACTATCGGGGGTGATTATTATTGTCTGTCAAATATTAAATACTTGAATAACCTACACGAAACCTTACGTCTAAACTCTTAAGTAATTTGGTATACACACAATAGGAAAAAAATATATGGCAATATAAAAGGCACAAAATAAAACTGGTTGTATCTGAAAAACCTGGCGGTTACTCGATAAAAAACAACCCGAAACAAGCATATAGCGTTTCATAACACTAGCGGTGCCACAAACTAAGTACATTTGTGTATCACTACACTCGGCGTTGTTTAAAATTTTTATTTCAAAGAATGATTAAAACTTTTACAACACGTAAAGTGTTACTTCTACTTACAGACAAATGCTCGTCGTCTCTGGTTGGACTATGTAGGAACGGTGGATTTTTGGGCGGACCTGACTGTAGATGCATTTGTCAGGATGGCTACGTGGGCCAGTTTTGTGACCAACCGTTGCCTGGATACGAGAAAAGTTAGCAGCGTTCATATCTAACTAACCAGACTCCTGTTTAACCAACATATTTAAATAAATTCTTAAAAGCATCCACGTGATCATGATTTTAGACCGACTCCAGAAAATATGCATTTGGTTTCATTGCCGTTGATTAAATAATATTTACGTAACCATTCAAATAAGTTAAGTTTTTAAGTAATTTAGTAAAACTTCAGAAAATGTTAGTAAAACACAAGTCCGTTATAATGAACACATGCATCGTTCTGTTCCAGCATCAGTCAAAAGTATTAAAATAAATGTTACCTAATGGCTCTAAATATTTGGTTTTATTGAAATAGATCTAGTTATACAGTGCTGTAGTCGTATTATCAAAGTCGAGGAGGCTATTTCCCATCTGAACTACGGGGTTCGGGGTTTATTACCGTACTAATGTAAAGTGCATGGACCAGTGGAAGAGCATCGAACACAGGATCGGTGGATCGTGGGTTTGACCCCCCAACGGCTATTTGTGGTGTCCTTGAGCAAGACACATTTTTCCGCATCTGCTTTATACTGGTTCTACCCTGGAAGACTTTGAGTGTGATATGTCCAAGTTTTAATAACTAGTTTCACAATCGAAGTAAATTGAATAAGTTTCAACTTAACTAAAGATGTTTTGGTCCTGCGTGTTCTGTTATTTCAGATTAATTTTAAGCGCTCAAACAAGAGAGTTATAGACACTATGGACGCTGGCTACAACTCATTATTAAAGTTGTTCGAGTAGATTCATCTTTCTACTGAAAAGATCAGCGTGGCGACGGCGCTGTTATATATTCTATTTTATGGTTCTTTTTTAAAATGACCTTGTTAGATATTCAGACATTTACGTGATACAAATGATGTATCAATCCGTATTAGGAGTTACTACGAATATAAATGCTCCAAACTGAATATAAATAAAGTCATCCATGTATTACTTTTAAGCAGAACTACAATAAAGACGGACTGCAAAATATCACCAAACTGTTTAACCCTTTACTCCATAGTTACGCGTTTTCCCGCACCAATCATAGAAGACCTTTGAAAACAGTACAGGAAGAGTTCAGATTGCTCGTAACGAGCAATCTGAACACTTCCTGCACTGTTTTCCACTCTGTCAGTTAATATAAACCTAATTCACCCAATAATTCAAAAGCCTTCTATATTAGATGTCAAAATGCGTCTATATTTGAGGCGTCAAAAGGCGTCTATATGAAGTTAAGGGTTAACTTGCACTTAAAACGAGAATACGGCATTTTATGATATTTTTATTTGTTATTACAGTCATTGACTGGAAATGTCAGAAGGGCTGGACCTTCCACGCTGGCAAGTGTTACAACTTCAAGACTGACGAATCACGTGAATATTTCAGTGCTAGCAGCTTCTGTACTGTGCGGAATGCTACATTAGTAACATTTAAAACACGGCCCGAGGTGGTAAGTTTTTTAATAGATATGAGGTGTATGCACTTTATTAAATGTGCCGGGCATGGTTGGCTCAGTCGGTTACGCGTCTGACTGTTAATACAGGGTCGTGAGTTCGAATTCCTGCCCGGCTACAGTCTCCGTGATGATTGATATAAGACATTGCGTCTCATTGTCTTTCGTCTTTCAATGCTGATTCAAATGGGAAAACTATCAGTTACTTGCAAAGATAGGTGTGCTGGAGTGCTTGTTAACCTTTCAGGATCCCAGGAAACAGTGGTTAGGTTGACTGTTCGTCTGTTAGACCCTAATGTCATAAAAACGACACTAAATATACAACAATCAATATGTATGGTACTGAGAATTCAGAGATTGATTTTCGTCCAACTGAAATTTTTACAGATATATTAACCATATGTATATATTAAGCAGTATCTTTCATAATTTTCATATTCTTTTATGTAATATGGGTGCCAAATTGTAAAACTGTGCGGTATTTGTCGTATTTTTTCTTACAAGGACATGATACGATTATGTGCCGAAACCTATTGTAAACTACTTCTAAATCGTAACTGTTATCTACATAAATGTGAATTTAATTGCTTTGAAATTTTGTTTTAATGTTTTGTACTTGTTTGAAAACATACGGCTCATCATTTGGATTCAAGGTGATGCATTTTGAATTATTTAATTTAAATATTTGTTTTTGTTTTAATTTTATATTATATTTAAGCAATTGCAATGACAACCATAACGTGGTCCTATGAAGGCAACACTACTTCTGAACATGAAATAAATGTGGTTATTGTCACATATCCAAATTCATCTATTGAATGGCATATTTTGTTGGTATTTGGTTTGTTTTGATACGGTATTATATAAGTGTACATATGACAAGCCGTTTATAGACTATACATTCTGCAATATTTTACGGCTGTTTAACAAGCTTTAACGTTTGACCAGAGAGGGAATTCCTAAATAAACACAAGAACAAATAGAATACATGCATACGTGCAAGAGAACAAATGATTAGCAATATTAGTTATTTGCTCATTTTTTCCTTCTTTACATTAAGGAATGGCTGAATCGAATGACTGCTGAGAAAAAGTCAATGTCTTTGAAGACATCTTTCTGGGTTGGAATATGGAAGAATCCAGTGGAAACGGACATTCACTGGACTGACGGAACACTTGTGGATACAAATGTGATGTAAATCAATTAACAACGTTATTTCAATTAACAACATGTTAATTAACAACATCATGGAAATTAACAACATCATGCCAATGAACAACATCATGATGTCAGTTAACAACATCATGTCAATTAACAACTACTTGGCAATTAACAACAGCATATAAATTAATATTGTACAAAATCATGTCAATAAACAACATCATATCAATTAACAACATCATGCCAATTAACACATATCAGTTAACAACATCATGTCAATTAATAACATTATGTCAATTAACAACATAATGTCAATTAGAAACAGCATGTTAATAAACAACATCAGGTCAATAAACAACATCGTGTCAATTAACAACATTGTGTCAATTAACAACATAATGTTGATTTAAAACATCATGTCAATTAACAATATAATATCAATTTAAAACATCATGTCAATTAACAACATCATGTCAATGAACAACATAATGTAGATTAAAAACATCATGTCAATTAACAACATACTATCAGTTAGAAACATCATGTCAATTAACAACATCATGTCAGTTAACAGCATCGTGTCAATTGACAACATTATGTTATTAACTGACATAATTAACAATATTATGTCAATAAACACAATAATGTCAATTAAAAACATAATGTCAATTAACATTATAATGTCAGTTAACAACATCATGTCAATTAACAAACTTAAATTAACAATATCATGTCAAAAACAAACATCATATCAATTAACAACATCATGCCAATTAACAACATCATGTCAATTAACAAGCATGCCAATTAACAACATCATGCCAATTAAATGGTACAACATTATGTCAATAACAACATCATGTTAGTTAACAACGTTATAACAACTGACAACAGCATGCCAATTAACAACATTACATATACATTTATAGAATATTATAGTTTAATTGAAATATAATTACCTTTGGTTTGATTGTATTTTTTGTCATTAAGCCAGACACGGTAAAATCAGTTTATAGGCTCGTCTGGCTATCAATCCAGAGGTTATGAGTTTGTATCCCCGCCCGGCAACACTCTTTGGCGCTAAATATTCAGTCAATCAAACTTTTGCCATTATTCAAACATATCACTATCTCTGCATAGGTAAGACTCCACCAGATAAGTATATTTTACAGATATTGTCGCTGTCATTATTTGGTTAGTTTGTAGTCCCCTGCAGGGTACCTGGTTACTACACTTGGTGCATAGCAAAAATAGGACTAAGGTCGCGCAAGCATGTCGTATAAGACGATGCATTGAGTACGGTATTACGTTTAGAATCAGCTGAACGTTTCAATTTTGCTGGTACTGTCAATGTTATAACATTATATGTTTTTATCTGTTTCATGCGATTTAGTTTTATATGTCAATGTATTTATTGATTATATTTTGGACCAAGAAGAACGAGTTTGGAATGTTCATTCCTATTGACGCTAATATATAACCTATACGATCGTGTACGCCTTAAAACAATTTTGCAATTTATTTGTCATTAATAGTTCTACAGTAGTTGTTCTTGTTATGTCACTTACACTTTATACGATACCCCACCCCATCCAGTCATCAACCCCAAGACCAGACCTACCTAGCGCGTGGTCCAGTGGTAGGGCATCTGGTGTAGGATCGATTGGTGGTCGGTAAGATACACCTCTTAGGCTATGTGTAGTGTTATTGAGCAAGACACTTTATCCACCAACGCTTAATATTGGTTCTACCCAGGATTTGAATAAGTTGTTTTACAATCGATATAAAATAATTATTTTAAACAAGACTTAGACTGTATAACAGACCTAGCTCCCTCCGCTTGGATCAGCCACATAGAAATGAGATAAGAGCACGCTGATTGGTCAGTGGCTTCAATCGAAGTTAAATGACATCACAGTTTGATAGGCGTTAAAATGCTATGAATTGTGGGACAGTCACGGAATTCCATGCTATTATTAGGGTATACCATACTTGATTCTGAAGATGTCAAGGACTGAGATAGACTAAGACCCATCTAAACAAGGAGCACCAAGTCAAGCATGAAATATACAATGTGTTTTGGTATGATGCGATCATGGATTGGTTAGGAGCATCTTGATGCTGTACCACTCAGAGTACTGATTACTTAATATTGCTGTTGTGCAGTTCTGACAAAATGGAGCCTCAGAAGCAGTGGTATATAAGTTGATATTAAAGAGCTTATAGGTGCAACACCTTTTACTTTTTGTTCAGCAATGTTGGACAGCTTATTGGATCACAAAGAGGAAGATCCCATACGGGATCATGGTAGATTCCGTCCTTGTAGCAGAGCCATTTCGTGAAAAAAATTTTCCATTTTTGAGAAAACAGCATTGTAGTTTATCTTATTTATGAGATATTCGTTAATTCACAGGTTGTCATATTTCTATTATATTCGGCAAAACATAACCCAATACTGGCCAATTAGTGACTTAATTGCGGGCCGCGATTTAGTATTTCGTTAACAAAACTGAAGAACTTTACACTTCAGAAACACAATTTGATACAAATTATTGAAGAGAATATATCAATAATATATTATGTTTAATGTAAATGTACAGATTTACTGCTAAGATCGAATACATATCGGCGATATAGGTTTGCCTCTTTAAATATATATTGATATGATGGGGCTAAAATAAGATAATGTTTTCCTATTGTTTGAGTTATTACACATTTATATCAGATCGATTGCAAAACAGGCTCAGATCTTTTATGATTTGCTTTCGAGTCCATTTCTTAGGTAGAACTAGTACCGAGTGCTGTTTTTGAGAGGCCATAAAGTCGAGCCAGGGATCAAGCCCGCGACCAATTACATGAGCGACCTCCAGGATGTGCAGGCATTGAACCAGATTTGTATTCCTTTTCAGTTCCCTGATAGACAATTCTTTGCCTGGTAAAATTACGTGTGCCAAGTTTGATGGTGAATCAATTACTTTGGGAAATTGTAGCTTAGATGAAGAAACAGGTTTCATATGTGGTAAACTATTTGGTAAGTTGGTATTTGAACTTTTGATACCATGTCGTATTTTCTTTGTAAGTTGTTATTTGAATTGATAGTACCACATTTGCATTACTTGGTATGTTGGAATTTGAACTGGTGGTTCATCATTGGCATTATTTGGTTAGTTGCTATTTGTATTGGTGGAACCACATTGGCACTAGTTGGTAATTTGCTATTTGAACTTGCGGTACCACATTGGCATTATTTGGTAAGTTGCTATTTGACTTGGTGACAACACATTGGCATTATTTGGTAAGCTGCTATTTGACTTGGTGACAACACATTGGCATTACTTGGTAAGTTGGAATTTGAACGGGTGATACATCACTAACATTATTTGGTAAGTTGTTGTTTGAATTGGTGGTACAACATTGACAGTATTTGGTAAATTTCTATTTAAATTGGTTATAACACATTGGTACTACTTGGTAAGTTGCTATTTGAATTGGTGGTACCACATTGACAGTATTTGGTAAATTTCTATTTAAATTGGTTGTAACACATTGGTACTACTTGGTAAGTAGCTATTTGAATTGGTGGTACAACATTGACAGTATTTGGTAAATTTCTATTTAAATTGGTTGTAACATATTGGTACTACTTGGTAAGTAGCTATTTGAATTGGTGGTACAACATTGGCATAACTTGGTAAGTTGTTATTTGAACTGGTGGAGCATCATTGACATCATTTGGTAAGTTGCTATTTTTATTGATGGTACCATATTTGCACTAGTTGGTAAGTTGCTATATGTTTTGTTGGTACCACATTGTCATTACTTGGTAAGTTTGTATTTGAACTGGTGATACATTACTGACATTATTTGGTAAGTTGGTGGTTGAATTGGTGGTAGATCATTGGCATTATTTGGTTAGTTGCTATTTGTTTTGGTGGAACCACATTGACATTACTTGGTAAGTTGGTCTTTGAACTGGTCGTACATCATTGGCATTATTTGGCAATTTGCTATTTGAATTGGTACAACATTGACAGTATTTGGTAAATTTCTATTTAAATTGGTTGTAACACATTGGTACTACTTGGTAAGTAGCTATTTGAATTGGTGGTACAACATTGACAGTATTTGGTAAATTTCTATTTAAATTGGTTGTAACACATTGGTACTACTTGGTAAGTTGCTATTTGAATTGGTGGTACCACATTGGCATAACTTGGTAAGTTGTTATTTGAACTGGTGGAGAATCATTGACATCATTTGGTAAGTTGCTATTTTTATTGATGGTACCACATTTGCACTAGTTGGTAAGTTACTATTTGAATTGGTGGTACAGTATTGGTATTATTTAGTAAGTTGCTATTTGAATTGGTTGTACCATATAATCATTATTTGTTGAGTTGCTATTTGAAATGGTGGTACCAAATTGGCACTAGTTGGTAATTTGCTATTTGTATTGGTGGTACCACATTGACATTTTTTGGTAAGTTGCTATTTGAATTGGTGATAACACATTGGCATTACTTGGTAAGTAGGTATTTGAACTGGTGGTACCACATTGACAGTACTTGGTAAATTGCTTTTCTAATTGGTTGTAACACATTGGTACAACTTAGTAAGTTGCTATTTGAATTAGTGGTACCACATTGGCACTACTTGGTTAGTTGCTATTTGTACTGGTGGTTTCACATTGGCATAACTTGGACAGTTGATATTTGAACTGGTTGTACCATATTGGCACTACTTTGTAAGTTACCTTTTGAATTGGTGGTACAGCATTGGTATTATTCAGTAAGTTGCTATTTGAATTCGTGGTACCACATTGGTATTACTTGGTAAGTTGGTATTTAAACTGGT
Source organism: Panopea generosa (assembly GCA_029582155.1). Taxonomy (NCBI): domain Eukaryota; kingdom Metazoa; phylum Mollusca; class Bivalvia; order Adapedonta; family Hiatellidae; genus Panopea; species Panopea generosa. The sequence continues at coordinate 48,042,252 of CM055902.1, read as the reverse complement.
GATACATCATTGACATGTTTTGGTAAGTTGCTATTTGAATTCGTGGTACCACATTGGCATTAGTTGGTAATTTGCTATTTGTTTTGGTGGTACCACATTGACATTTTTTGGTAAGTTGCTATTTGAATTGGTGATAACACATTGGCATTACTTGATTAGTTGGTAAATGAACTGGTGATACATCACTTACATTATTTGGTTAGTTGCTGTTTGAATTGGTGGTACCACATTGACAGTATTTGGTAAATTGGTTTTTGAATTGGTTGTAACACATTAATACTACTTAGTAAGTTGCTATTTGAATTGGTGGTACCACATTGGCACTACTTGGTAAGTTGTTATTTGAACTGGTGATACATCAGTGGCATTATTTGGTAAGTTTCTATTTGAAATGATGGTACCACATTGACACTACTTGGTAAGTTACTATTTGAATTGGTGGTACCACATTTGCATTACTTTGTAATTTGTTATTTGTATTGGTGGTACATCATTTGCATTACTTGGTTAGTTGCTATTTCAATTGGTGGTACCACATTGGTACTGGTTGATATGTTGCTATTTGAATTGATGGTACTACATTCGCATTACTTGGTAAGTTGATATTTGAACTGGTGGTACATCACTGACAGTTTTGGTAAGTTGCTTTTTGAATTGTTGGTACTGCATTTGCACTACTAAGCAAGTTGCTATTTGAATTGGTGGTACAACATTAGCATTACTTGGTAAGTTGCTATTTGAATTGGTGGTACTACATGAGCATTACATGGTAAGTTGCTATTTGAACTGGTATTACATCATTGGCATTATTTGGTTAGATGCTATTTGAACTGCTGGAACCACATTGATATTACCTGGTAAGTTGTTGTTTGAATTGATGGCACCACATTGGCACCAGTTGGTAAGTTGGTATTTGAACTGGTGGTACCATATTGACATTACTTGGTTAGTTGGTATTTAAGCTACTGGTGGTACCAAATTAGCATTACTTGCTTAGTTGGTTTTTGATAAACTGGTGGTACCAAATTGGCATTACTTGGTAAGTTGCTATTAGAACTGGTGGTACTACATTGGCATTACTTAGTTAGTTGCTTTTAGAACTGGTGGTACCACATTGACATTACCTGGTTAGTTGCTATATGAGCTGGTGGTACCACATTCGCATTACTTGGCTAGTTGCTATATGAACTGGTTTTACCACATTGGCATTACATGGTAAGTTGCTATATGAACTGGTGTTACCATATTGGCATTACTTGGTTAGTTGATTTATGAACTTGTGGTACCACTTTGGCATTACTTGGTTAGTTGGTATTTGAACTAGTGGTACAACATTTGCATTACTTTGTTAGTTGCTGTATGAACTGGTTGTACCACATTGCCATTACTTGGTAAGTTGCTATTTGAACTGGTGGTACCACATTGCCATTACTTGGTTAGTTGCTATTTGAACTGGTGGTACCATATTGAAGTTACTTGGTTAGTTTCTATATGAACTAGTGGTACCACATTGACATTACTTGGTAAGTTGCAATATGAACTGGTGATACCACATTGGTATTACTTGATTAGTTGCTTTTTGAACTGGTGGTGTATCGTTGGCATTATTATCGTATGTTGCTATTTGAATTGGTTGTGCCACATTGACATTACTGTGTAAGTTGCTATTTTAAATATTGGTACCAAATTGGCAAATATTGAATACATACAATTACATGTTACATAACACATGTGTTGTCATGTCGTTTAATGTAATGAAAATTAATGTATATTTCACACCTCAAAATATGTCATTGAAGATAAATAACAACTTGTCTGGCAAACTGTTATGTGAATTCATTTAATGGAATTTCATGTCATGTCATATCATTTCAATAACCAATACCTTTGTGTTCTTATTGTGAAAGATGGGTTGATATTTCATGTCATGTCATGTCTTTTCACTAACACATACCTTTGTGTTCTGATTGTCAGAGATGCAATGCTATTTCATGTCATGCCATGTCCTTTCACTAACCCATACCTTCGTGTTCTGAATGCCAAAGATGTATTGATATTTCATATCATGTCATGTCCTTTCACTAACCCATACCTTTGTGTTTTGATTGTCAGAGATGTATTGATATTTCATGTCATTTCATATCCTTTCACTAACCCATACCTTTGTGTTCTGATTGTCAGAGATATAATAATATTTCATGTCATGCCATGTCCTTTCACTTACCCATACCTTCGTGTTCTGATTGCCAGAGATGTAATGATAATTCATGTCATGCCATGTTCTTTCACTTACCCATACCTTCATGTTCTGATTGCCAGAGATGTAATGATATTTCATGTCATGCCATGTCCTTTCACTAACCCATACCTTCGTGTTCTGAATGTCAGAGATGTAATGATATTTTATGCCATGTCATGTCCTTTCACTAACCCATACCTTCGTGTTCTGATTGTCAGAGATGTAATGATATGTCATGTCATGCCATGTCCTTTCAATAACCCATACCTTTATGTTCTGATTTCCTGAGATTTAATGATATTTCATGTCATGCCATGTCCTTTCACTTACCCATACCTTTGTGTTCTGATTGTCAGAGATGTAATGATATTTCAAGTCATGCCATGTCCTTTCACTAACCCATACCTTTGTGTTATGATTGTCAGAAATGTAATGATATTTCATGTCATGCCATGTCCTTCCACTAACCCATACCTTTGTGTTCTGATTGTCAGAGATGTTATGATATTTCATGTCATGCCATGTCTTTTCACTAACCCATACCTTTGTGTTCCGATTGTCAGAGATGTAATGATATTTCATGTCATACCATGTCCTTTCACTAATCCATACCTTCATGTTCTGATTGTCACAGATCCAGCATGCGGAGGCCGTTACATTGTCACCGAGACGGCCAGAGTCATTCAGAGTCCAGGCTTCCCCAAAGCCTATCCAGAAGACATCGACTGTCAGTATGTACTACAGGTACGTATTGTCTCTACTGCTTATGCCAGCGTTTCATTATTTATACATTAACACACTGTGGTAAATAGATAAAGAAACGCCGGGAAGATTTCAGAGCCGCATTATAAAAAACATTGTAAGTGAAATTTACTGTTTAAGTGTATGCATTAAAAGGTATTTTATTAATGATTTTACCAATAAAAAGGAACATAATAAATATTATTAACATAAGCATTGAACGAAATTCCATTACATGAATATTCTAAAACTAAATATCGCTTGAAATAGTCTAATTATTTTACTCTGAAATCCACCCGATGTTTCTTTATCCGTTCAGTATATTATACCTACATATTGTGTACAGTCTTTGTGGATGTATATATTTATTAAAAAGATTCGGATGTAAACACAATCTCGTAATTTGTTTGTGTTGCCAATCCAACATTGCTTGGACAATACTGTGTCTATTTCTTTCCTGAGTATCCAAAGCACGATTTGTTTAAAAAGTCGAATTTTATATTAATTTTAAAAAAATCGTACTTAGAAATGTCAATCGAACCGTATACATATCGACAATTTCCCTACACAAACCAGTTTAGATCCGAGCTACGCATTAAGTGTACACGTTTTCTAGAGTTTGTATCAAAATTGTATGTTATAGTATCAAAATTGTATACTATAGTATCAAAATTGTATATTATAATACTAAAATACAGCTGTTTATTTCTATATCTCTTAAAAGATTAAAGTGTAAACATATTTTATTACTATATATCTTTGAGCGGGATCGGGCTACAAAATATGCTAACATTAGATACGATCCTTTCCCCATTTAAATATTAAAACCTTTTAATAATATGTTGAATTGAAATAAATCATTGTTTAAATTGTAAATTTTGTTAAAAATACAATATTTGTGAAATTATGGGTTTTCCTTTAAACGACATTGCCCCAAAATATTGCAATTTTATTTAAATGACGTACGTATATCAGACGTCGTATTTTTGAATATGGAATCTCTTTGAGACAAATATGCAATTCGTTGTAGTGTCCGACCTTTAACAAAAGCGAAAACAAGATTTTTCTATCTTAAGGTAAACAATTGTTCTGGATTTTATTTTATTTTCAAATTGAAAATGTAGAGACATAAAGAAATATAAAAAAAAAAGGTAATTCAAATTTGATTTCTAATCGGAAATTACATCAAAGGGAAAGTATTGTTTAATTTAATAAATTAAAATCTACATCCATCCCCTACCCACAAATACTATTCAAATATCTTAAATAGATTAAAACAGCCATTGCCCTTCTCTGTCTTTGTTGTTATACATTGAGATTTAGAAAGTACATACCTAACTGAGTACTATAACGTTTTGTTGATTTTAGACAGATACTAACTCTCGAATCAACATAACGTTCAACATGTTTCTCTTGGAGGCCAACTGCAAGAACGATTTTCTCGAGATAAACTTTGGAGATGTCACAAAAGATGGACAGAAGTAAGACCACCTGTTTACATTCATTTCTAACCTTTTGATATAATGTATATGACTTGTTGTACTAGATGTGTTTGTAAGGTTAACTGTATTTAGCTCTCCGTTAAAACGTATAGGGGTCCCCGTATCGTTGTAGTCTTAAGCGTTGCCATGACAACCAACTTCTCACCGCTGCTTAGATCGTTTGTTCGAGTCGTGCCTAATCCAAAAACTTAAAAGTGAGAACGTTTTCAGGTTACTTGTGGAATGACGGTGGCTCTACGAAGATTGAATCTGAGATCTTCCACCAGCAATAAAACTGATTGTGCCACGTATAACTTGTCAAATATTGAAAATGGTGTTCATCTCAATTAAAAATGTAACAACGTTATAGGCATGATAGATATGTTTGACCTTTGACAATTAAATTTCTTTAAAAACATCAAAGTTTACCTTATAGATATGCATATTAAGATAATGATACAACTGGACAATGAAGTCATGCCATGGCTAGTAAATGGTATCGGTACAAAGTACTGTTAGTTTCATATAAAGATATCACAAGGTCCTGTATGGTATAAACGGTTACAAATATTTGTAAAAGTGGGATGATGTTAAATATGTTCTATACTATACTATAATCGTTTATCGTAATACCTGACATCTATTACGTTCTTTTCATAAATAACGCAATGAATAATGTACAATAAAGTAGTAAAAAAAAAGAAAGGATATCAATCAATGTAAACACACAAGTAAGTCAAATTTCAAATACAAGATTAGCTCATGTATACATTCCAGATACTGTGGCAACGAACTTCGAGGCAAAAGTCTACTATCCGATGGAAATATTGCCATATTGACGTTCAAGACAACTAACCGGTTAACATCAATGGGATTCAAAATGACAGTCAAACTTGAAGATGCCAACAATAACGGAGACATCACAACGCCAAGCCCATTTGCATTCCTAGATGCATTACGTAATGTCTTTGATAAGGCCGAAGAGAAAGGCTGGCATTACTACAGACAAGAATCAAAAAGCTGCAGCGTGGAGTTTAAGTAGTTTGATGGATCTTGTTAAGTCTATGGCGTTTTCCAAAGTTCTATAAAATTAACAAACTGTAAAGCTTAATATGTATAGAAAGAAAAATAACGGATTTGAAGCGAACAACTGATATGGATCACAAAATTCATGTTATTATTGATAGTCGAACTTTCTTTATTATAGAGGAAATATCATGATTCCAACGGTGGGAAGCGCCAGTTGATAAGTGTTCAACTAAATGCAATACATCCGTCCTGATCAGAAAGATACTCAAGTGACCGAATCTGAACACGACTTAATAAAATCGTCGATTCTGTTTAAAATTACTAGAAGTAGATTTAGATTAACCTATTGAGATAAACCTGTATTTCATTATTTTTCAAATCAAAAGTATACTTAATTGGCTAAGCACGAATTTGGTAAGATAAATGTAGGTTGTCAGGGTGATCCTGGAACACATTAGAATAACTTTTTAAAAATGAGGACACCCAATTTTAAAACCAATCTCTCCCAGGATACACTGCGCTACGCTCTATTGACCTTTGTTAACGTTTAATTGTTCGCAAGATTCTTTGGGTTTTTTTTTTAGGTTTTTTTTATTATTTCATTATACATATATTTTACAAATGTATTTAATATAATACATACAGTTAACTTTTTTATATGAATGTATTCTATGAAATAATATTATAATAAGAAAAGACGTGGAAAGAAAGAGGAAATGGTAAAAAAAGACGTGAATAGAAGAAGGAAAAGAGAGTTACAGTCATGAAAAGAGATAAAGGTGCTATACACTGTCAATTTGAATTAAAGTTCTGTTGTGTGATTTTTATAAGAATAATTGCAATTTATTCCATTTATTTTCATGTTGCGTCACTTTATTTTTGTTACCCGCTATTTTTTTTTTCTAAATTTTCATGATATTTTAAGTTCTTTATAAAATTGTTAAACTTTGGAATCGTCTGTTCATCCTTGTTTTTGAAAATAAAATAATTTGCATAAATCAATATGCAGTTTAATAAACTCGATTAACTGTTCTGGTCAAGACTCAAAAGAGAAATTGTTAAATAATCCAAATCTATTTCAATAAGTTTTTCATTCAGATACACTTCAAGTTCTGTCCAAAAACCTCTCGAAATGTGACACTCTCACGTATGCCAGATTGTTGCAATATCAAACCTACTAGCAAAATTGACAAAATCACGACAAGGCAGTTTTACATTATAATGTTCGTGCCAAATCGGCATTTTGCTTTTACGTTCGCTTAAACATAAAGGTTTACACTATGTTTATGAGTTGGATTATTTTTGGCGGAAGTAAATGTAAATCATAAAGCATGTTTAGAAAGAAATTAATAGTAAAACTACAGATCAAATTTGAATTGAATATCTCATTTAATATTGCAATATTCACAAACTTTGAAACATTGGCAGACGACAATGGAGCGTAGAGCGTACTGCAAAGATATCTAGGAGAGACTGGTCTAATAAACAAGACAGGAACCTAACATGTTTGTGAATAATTGGCTAATACTGAATTGTTGTTGTTGTGCTATATATACACATATATGCATTGTATGTAGCATGCTTTGTAACTTAGTGCTCCTCTACATTATGTATACTGACATGTTTTATTCTTTTATGAAATTGTATTTTATGAAGGATGCTTTATATACATTGTTATTTTACGCATGACAGAATATTTGTTGTTGTTTTTTTTTAAGAATTATGGACACGTCTGTCTTAAAGCCCAAAATTCTATACTTAACTGTCAAACAAAATAATGATACGTTTTTTTTGTTTGTTTTGAAATATACTTCGAATATTAATCATCGATAGTTTTTATATTTATCTATAAAATTACCAATGACATGCATGCAGAAGGGAAGCAATATATTAGATTTTGTGAAATCTCGCATATTCACACAAAATCTTGTGAAATCTTGTTTTCAATTAGCGTTATTTCCGTTCAATCTCCGGAACACAAAATAAAATTGTCCATTTGCAAAATGAAATTATCATGAAAAGGAATTAATTTTGTTTCAATTTAAATTTAAAATTGTTGAAGTACATCTGATGACAAATATCATATTGTGCCACTAAAAATACATGATCACCTGGGATGTTACTCCAAACTGCAATGTTTTTAATTCAAGATAATTTTGCAAAATCGAATGTTATACAACGTTTCAGGCTATATATTATAACTTATAATTTATGTTCACGATATCAGTTGCATTTGAACTCTGAATAATTAATTTGCAAATTCTTTGCATGAATATTTTATTAACATTTGGTGCGGATGTGTCTGTTCTGATCTATGCATGTACATTGAAAGGAAACTAACGTTTTAATTTGAGATTCCATTTTCCTCGCACAGAATAATATTGTCTATAGCCGATTAATCCTGGTTTTATCACATAATAGCCGATATATATGATAAACAGCTTATATACATGTATACGAGATGTGTTATTGGTAAAATAGATTATCTTTTCTTTATGTACATATCTTTGCATACCTGCATAGTACCTTATAAATGTGAAAATATCAAAAAAAATCAACACCGTTTGTTTTTTTTTTATATAATATTTGAAGCCAAAATTTAGTTATGATATTTTCTAAATAATACAAAACTATAATTGATTTCAGGTTAAGTCATCTTCCTAAAATATTTATTTTGCGAAGCATTGTTGTATAATTTGTTACAATTCCTCATTAATCAGTTAACTGCACCTTTGCAAATTAATTCTATGTTATATTAAAAACATAAATGGCAATTATTACAACGTAAAACTGTTATATCAGATAGGTAGTAACCTTATATAAATACATTAAATTATCTAAATGTTAAATCCACATGGGCTAACGATTAACAGTTCTTACCATTTCATCGAAATATACAATTATACTGTTGAACTGCTCTAGAAGGAAGAAGTATGTATAAAATGTCGTCACTAATAAGTTAATTACGGTGTCACTTTGGGGCCATCACGGCATATTTATTAAATAAGTAAAGTCTAAACAACGAATCAACGATGGCGAAAAGTCGAGCATTGTATTGGTATTGCTGTTGTTTATTTTGAAGACAGTTAACATCCATGTGTTCTTTTCCCTTGCTGCATAGATGAATTAATTAAAATAACGCATCTAGAATGAAAACTTTATACAAATATAACAAAGTATACCAGTAAGTTAAAATTATATGCAGTAGAATTTCAATGGTTTGAACCCGGCATGACTGGGCAAATAGAGTTAAGGACTGCTTCGAGCAAGGTAGTGTTTAATATCATACCATACATGTACATGTACGAGTAATACTTCACTCGTATGCATATCAAAATAGGAATTCGGTCGGGACAAGATAAGTGGTTCGTGCTATATGTTGTATTCCAGTCATCCGTGTTCGAGCCAACGGAGTTCTGCTGTATATCAAAGGATGCACCGAACGCGTTTGAATTTGTAATTGGTAAGTTTCTACTTAATCGTTCGCATTCGGTGTGACTGTTTAATATAATTCACTAAAAGTCGGAGTTTACCCAATGGCTTTTTATTATCAAACAATTTTGAATCTTGTGTATTATACACAGAACAAAAGGGACTGAAAACAAAACATACTTATATCACTGTTAAATATATTGTCAATGGAACTATTGCTGTTATAAGGTCATTCAAGATATAAAGTTAACACTTATTTCACAATTAAGCAGTATGTTAGCAAGGTAAGCACCGATATTTCATTGGGTTACTGTTAGAATATATATATAGTGTTTTTAAGCATTCCACATGATTTTCTCCCTTTGCAAGTACTGCTTTCCGAGTGTTTCTGAAAATAGACAATTTAGTACATATATTGTACATTATCAAAACAGAACATGTAATATAATATAAGTAGCAATGAAAATAGTTGTAAGTAATAATAAAAGTAAGTATAATATATTATGTAATAATGAAACTAATAATGAGCTGATAACCAATTAAGTTAATTCTTTTTAAGATGTATTTAGCTTAACACAATGCATAGCATATTCATAACTTGTGTTGTGTCGATGTAGATAATTGAAGAATAGTCCTGGAAAAAAGTTAAAACAATTGAAGGTTCAAATATCAATTTTATTGGATTTACCAGACCGATCTATTGTTCAAAGCCATGGTTAATAACTGAATTTCGATAAATCAAGGGGAATAACTAAACTATTACTATCATTCAATATTTAAACTACACGGTTATTATCATTAATACGGCCGATAATTACTCCTTTGGCGAAGAAGTAATATATCAGATTTGATCTGAACTATTTAGGTTAACATCAAATATACTAATGCCCGAGAAGCATTGCTGCCACGTTTAAAGTTAATTTAAAAACTTCTTAGGAGCGGTATTCTTTTGATGATAATTGAATTCTTTGTAAACTAAATACTTTGAAAACCTTCACTTCATTGTCATTATTTCCTTTCAAGTTTTCTTTTTTATGATGTATCCTTGCAAATATAAAAAAACAAAACAACACACTCCCATCCTTTGATAATTGGTAAATGACAGATTTTTAACAAATACTGACATTAATTATTTTCTTCATACTCCTTTGTTCAATATGCATTATTCATTGCTGGGCTGTATATAAAGTGTTGAGATGCAAATACAATTTGAATATAGTGTCACTTTTATGTTTTTACTTACATTGGGGAGAATTGTGTCCACGCAAATTTAGATTATCGGAGCACTGTGATGTTACTAGATTGAATCAAACACTATTATTTCCACGTGCAAATAATGTTCTTAAGTCACAATTGGTATTTCATTGGTAGTTTGCGTTTCGTCAATTTGGTTATATCCTCTGCAAAGTTATTTGATTCGGAAAATGGCCCTGACTAAATATCCAGGGAGCGTTCAACATTGTAATGCCTAAATAATTAAGACATATCTTCATAGCAGCCGATATCCGTAAGGTTTGAACGAGAGAATGAATGACTGGATTTTGTTTTACGGCACGTCGACATAAATAGTTCATTTTGTGAGCTGAGCGTCATAAAATATATACAACATAACATTTAAAGACCAGTCACCGCAAAAGTACAATTTTAAAAAAAATACACAAAACAGTTATAAAAAGACAAAATTAACATACGGAAGTGACAACAAAGCCGATCGCCTTGAAACTTCCTTGCACACGACCTCACTCTTAACCATTTCCGTAAATAAAAAAGTATAAAAAGAACTGAGAGACGGGTTTGACTTTGATAAATGTTCTTTTTTCTTTAAAAAAAAAAAATTCAACACATTTCAGGTTATAAATGGCATATCCAGTGTTATTGGTGGAGAAAGACGTCAGAATGAATCTGAGTAGAACTACTTCCTATCACAAATAACTGGTAATAAATATGCATACGCCTTCATAATAGGATTGCTAATGTTGTAACATTTATTAAATGCAACATTTTCAAAAATGACATAATAAATAATGTCTACACTATGTTTGTGTTGTTTGCATTGTTGCATATAATTAATACACGAATTAAAATGAATTTCGACTGAGTAAAAGTAGTCCTTGTCGCGTACGATCTTTTTGACGGTGAACAAGACAGCAAAGCCTGATCACGCCAACAAAAACAAGATCACGCCGACAAAAACAAGGCTGTGGTGATAGCGTAAAAACAGGCTAAAGTGATTTATATATTAATGAGATTTCTTTAAGGAATATATGATATTGAATTGTAATTCCACACATGATACAAATCCAATAAATGTGATATTGTATTCTCATCTTTGTAACGTTTATCGTAGCAGTACACTATATTCACATGAATTAATATGAATCATCGAACACGGTTTTACTAAATTTCTTTTGTAAGTTTACGATGTGAAACGGTATCCAGTTTTGTATATACTATTCCAGTACATTAAATTTTATTATGTTATGTCTACTATTGGTAATTTGTTAATGCTATTTAATGTGCATGACTACACATTCTGTATTTTTAATAAGATGACATTAGAGACCGAGTCAAATTAATGTATTACTACACAATGCATCCTTTTTCTGTGACGGTAACGTGATTCTTGCTCTAAAAAATATAAGTAATTTGACTTAAAGCATTTCAAATGGTTGATAGGTGCTGAGATTTCTCTTACAGATGAGTAGAGCAAAGGTTGGCATAGCATATACTGCAATAAGCCTAATATATCACTGGTGTTAAAAAAGTGTCTCTTAGTAAATTTTAACAGATGGGTGCATTAAACAGCGTTTTAAAGCTTTCTTGTAAAAAAATAAAACTTAGGGATGTCACTTCACTTTATTAAAGTAAGCTGGTAAAACCCCAGTTATTGTGGATTTATTGTGTTGCAGATCCAGTTCTATTCTGGAATAATATCTTAAAAACCTTTGCTATGTTTGAATTTATTTTACCGTGACAATCCTAGACCCTGTTTTATAAAGAACATAAAGCTAAATAAAACAGTGAGGTGAGATCCTGAAGGATACATTTTGTTACGTTGTGATAACATATAAAACTTACAAGTAACTGGCCTATATGGCAAGTCTCTACCGGTTGTAATTGTACTGCCTTTTTTTGCAAGGAGGTACTTTTAAGTGCCGATCTTCGTCGCCGTCTGCCAGGACTACTGGGTCCGTTCAAATAGTAATACTGGTCCGCAATGGCAGAGGCCAATTCTGTTGCGCATTGTCCACCGAGGTTAAACCGACATGTTCGCTTTCTGAAATAGGAACTCAAATCTTTATTGACAATAATACATTGTAGGGTCTGTGTTTTAAATATTTTATTAACACGTTATTATTTTATCTCCGAGATTTATAGAGAACTTACATGAGTGTTCATTGATTGTTGAATTTGTTTAAACGAGTTTGCAAACATATATTTTGCGAGGCCCTACCGAGCGTCATATAATGTTGCCAACGAGTTTAATACATTGAAATGGTAAAAGCGCATGAATGTTGTAATATCAGTTATTAGTAAATCGGTAGATTTACAATTTAATTTTCAGGTCATCCTATTTGGGGAACGAGAAAAAAAGGCAGATATTATTTTTCGTCAGTCATCGTAGGAGTCCTAAAAATTTCATTTTACCATGATAAATCGGCGTCATTTATATGTTCGGGCAAATCGAAAACTAGATCAGGTATTTGACGTACGAGATCCGAGTTAAGCGGAAAACGCCGACCGATGAATCGATGGTGATATTACATGAGGCTAATTTTAAAAAGATAATCACTGGGTTTATTACACTCCTGTACGGTTTTACTCAGCTGATAAACATACATTTACACTGTACGTGTATATACACTGTATTAAAACAAATATATTATCAAAGACAACTCAAGCAAAACGAATTACATGAATAAACCCTCAAATTGATTATTACTGCTATAACTACAGTTGTTACTGCTATTACTACATTTGTAACTGCTATTACTACAGTTGTTACTGCTACTACTACAGTTATTACTTCTGTTACTACAGTTGTTACTGCTACCAAATTCATGTTTTAGTTCTACTAAAGACAACATCGTCTTTTAAAATATGTTCTAACCACATATCCGAATCATGCTTTTTTAAAATATTTCCCAAAATGTGTTATTTGAAATAGATTTGAATCAGTCAATAATTAGTTCGTTTAAATGTGTATCCAACCCCAGGCGTTCATATTGTCAATTAATGTTAACTCTAGAAACACTTTTATTTATCTTATTTTTTCCCATTAGTTTACTTTGAGAGCATATCAAATAAAACATGTTTCCCATTCATCACCACTGTCAGCTGAAGATTGCTGTAACAGTTTTTTCGTAGATGCAGAAGCATTTTGTGGCTATAATACTGGTGCACGTAAAAGCCCTATTAGAAACAATACTATGAAATACTTTTAATCTCGCACGCTGTTTCAGAGAATAATTGCTTTCTTTGAAGGCGTTGTAAAAGTCAATTAATTGAAATTGAAAGAGCATAGTTTTTTTGTTTATAGTAATTCTACTGTTTTAAGTGCTAGATATAACGGCTTTAAAGGTTGGTTTTCTATGATGAACATTTGAATACATTTTGAAAAATGCTATGCGAGCGTGTTTTATATGCGCAAAGGATTGTTACTATGGTTAAACAATGGTGGCGATAATACCATTGTTTCGATAAGATAGTTAATACTGAAGTTAAAATATGTTAACATAAGAAAAAAAATTCTTTGCATATACAGTCAAATCTGTGTAAGCAGTCACTTCTATTAAGCAGCCACCTGTCTTAAGCAACCATATTTTCTATTTACCATTTCTAAACTTTCAAAGTAAATTAACCTGTATTAAGCAACAACCTGTCTTAAAAGGCCAATTTTGCTCATTCCCATGGCCGGCTGCTTAAGACAGTTTCGACTGTATGCTTGTTTTATTTTGGTTATATTGTCGTCTTTGTTTTGTGATTCCAGACAAGCTAATAACATGTACTTTCCAAACAATAGGAATATACTCTTAAAGACAAATATACACATTTAAATATTAAACATTCTTTTTTTTTAACTGGAGACAGACATGCAAACCTCAATCAGAACCCACATATTTCAACCCATATTTATTTTCAGTAAGCATCAGTCAGGATCCAGAATTGAGGTCATATACTCTATATCCAATAAAGGCCATATACTCTGTATCCAATTATAAGAATTTATTGCCAGACCTGCGCCCACAGAATCAAAAATATACTGAATATCAGCAAATAAAAAAACATATGGTTTTGAATTTTCATTTCATAGGTGACCTTTGATATATTATCTAAATTTATGATTTTAGAAACTTTTTATCTATATATGGATACGGAATGCGAAGAGACAGTTTCAAATCTAAATTAATCTTATTAAGTAGAACATTAAAACATTTTTAAGGTATACGTTGTCTGGACAAACCAAGAGAAAATTGATAAAACTGATAATTCTGTGACTTTCGAAAATACCATGCAGAGTGTTATTTAGATTCGATATTTGATTTGTAATATTTCATTACATTATTATTGTATATATACATTTCCATACACGAACAGCGCGTGTGTACCTTAAAATTTTAATATATAGTTTACATGTTTAGTTTATTTAAGCCAAACAAAGTCCACACACTTGCAATAATACGAACATACAAAATATATGGCAGACATTTATAATGGAATTTATTGCATTGGAGAATGTTTTCGTGAGTATTTGTAACCTGCCCATCATTTAAACATTTAAGAAAAAAGACAATTTGATGATCAAAGATCACAGGGGAGATGTACTAGTGCAATTTTGAAAAGTGCGACTTACTAATGACTATACAGATGAAACAATTACAGATTTTAATAAGACAGTTTCAGTCTGTTGTAATTGAATTCATATGGTAGAGTAATTGTGTTAGTTCTTTATACTTAAAACAACTTATAGAAGTTATGAATATATTACTTACCATAGTATCAAGGACTTATATCAAAAGAAATGATCTCTTGACTAAATGTTAGTTTAGTTTAAACATATTTTATTCACAAATAGTATACAATTACATTGAAAATATCACATATTAGTTAGCGAATGTGTATACAATGACTAAATGTTGATAAAATAAAACACGAAGGTACATTATTTATTCCGAATTCACAGGCAACTGTACATAAAATGCAAGATGCAAGACCTTAGATGTTTTATAATGTTTCAATCATTGCAAAAATAATCTTGAATTAAAAACATTTCAGTTTGAAAGAAAAACTAGGTAGGTCTATATTGCATTTTAGCTGCAGTATACAAATTTCGCAATAAGACGAACTTCAACACAAAGTCGAATTACTTGCAATGGTATTGTTTTATTGAGGATTTTGATTTGTATTCCTGAGATGATGGAAGTTATAAATTTAAAACGAGATTTTGAGCGAGCGTTCACAAATTCTCAATCAGTTGCCTTTCATTCTTATTATAATTCCTTAATATTATTTATAATCAACCGAGAAATGTCAGTACAGATGGAGACATACTTTCTGATAAAACTAAGCTAAATTGCTTTAATTTATTATGTATGTTAGTTTAAACATATTGTATTTTCTAATTCTTTTTGCAATATTACAATATGTTTGTAAAACAACAAGAATATGTACCGAACGAAGGGTGCTATCTTAATGTTGCCTGATAATTAAATACCACTATTGCGATGCTCTGGGATGGGGAATGAAAAGTATTGCATGTTTCAATACTCCCTCACAAATCTTGCTATTGTCTTTTCAAGGGTTAGTTCCGTACTTCTAAGATTTCTTTAATTAGACATTACTGTTATCAATATTTGACACACATTCTTTTGATTTTGTTAAAATAAATATTCGCGGTACTAGTCAAAAATGAGCGCAAGACACACACTTTCATAATGCAGTAAAATTGTTGAACATGGCTAACAAGGTATTGGATTTCCCAGGCAAGATATGACTTGAAACCGTTTCTCAGCAGGAAATTGCTAAAGGCAATATGGCTTTCTCAGATATGATACATTGGTAATAAATGGTGACTCTTTCGTGTATGATCCAGATTGTAATGAAATCAGGCCAGTGAATAGATAAGAAATTGGTCAAGGTCTAAATACAGCCGTTCATAGTGTTACCAATATAAATATCATGTCATGGACTATTCCAGGTCTATCAAAGTATAGTTGTAATATTGAGTTTTTGCCGCATTTGAAACAGTTTGATATTTGTACATTAAATGAAACATGTTCGAAATATATAGACGAATATAGCGGTGTTTCTGTATTTATTAAGTCTCATCTAGTAGAGAATGGTTCGATTACGAGGGTATTTGATAAATTTGAGAATGTATTTTATTTAGGATGAATGGTAAATTGCTTAATTTAGATAAAAGTGTGCTACTGTGTTTTCTATATGTATCATCAGAAGGTTCATCTATATATAGTTATTATAACAGTAACAATGGTATAGAAATACTTGAAGAAAATGTATTAGAAGTAGTTTCACAATATACTGATGACATTAATTATGTTAGCTGGAGACTTTAATGCTAGATGTGGCTCTTTACAAGATATAATTGAAGAAGATGAAATTGATTTTGTTTTTAATGACGAAAACGTAACTTATGACAGTGACACATTTAATATGTATAGAAACAGCAAAAATAAAAACATGTAAATCTTTCGGCTATACTCTTGTTGACCTGTGTTAATCCTTTTGTATGTATATACTTAATGAAAGACTTTTCAAAGACCAAGAGGGACATTTTACATCTACTGCAAATGATGGTTTAAGTTAAGTTAATTATTTTATTGCTTCGTCGGACATGTTCCTTTTTATTTCACATTTCGAAATTGGTGACATATCTAATTCTGATTATTTTCCAATTGTTTGTTTATTTTCATTTAAATCTTTGCAAGCTGATCATGTAGTAAATGAAGGTGAATATTTAGAAAACACGAACCAAGTTTCTTTTAAACGGTATAAATGGGACGAGAAGAAAAGAGGGGAATTAATTTATAATTTGAAGCAGTCTATTTCATTAATGAAAGATACAATTTTAAGTAACGTTCTGGTTGATATTAATCTGGCAGTTGATAAAATTGTTACCATGTTTCATAAAGCAGCCACACCGATGAAAACCAAAACGTGGAAAACAAATAATAACAAACCATTACAGCCTGAGGATGGGATACACCATGTTAAATTTTAAAAAAAGAGAAGGTTAGAAAATTAAGGACTTTTAAACGTATTAGTACACATGATAATCTACAAATGTATAGAACTAGCAAAAATAGTTTTAAACAGTATTGTAAGCAAAAACATCATGAAGTTCAATACAATTATCGACATGACCTAATAGAATCACGAAAAAATACAAACTTATTTTGGAAAACCGTTAAAAGACTTAGATTGAAACGGACCGAGTATTCCTCTGGGAATATTAAAAAAAGAATGGTAACATCATTTTAAAAGCCTATTGTTCAATTAAAATATACCCAATAAGTTAGATTTAAACACAATTTTGCCAGAAAACCAAAATATAGATGTTGTTTTAAATGGTCCTTTTACAATGCTTGAATTAAAAAAGTATTAGTGACCTTAAGCTTTGTAAATCAACAGTCCCCAGTGGAATACTGGCAGAAATGGTAAAAGTAATATTGAAGATATCTCAGATATTTTGCTTCCATTATATAATAGAATATTTGATACAGGAGTGTTTCCGAAAGTATTGGGACAAAGTTTGCTATGTCACTTTCATAAATCTGGCTCTTTTAATGATGCTAATAATTATCGCGGCATTTCCCTTATAGACACACTGGATAAAATTTTGACAGGTTTGATGTACAACAGATAAGTATTATGGGCGGAAAATAATAATAAGATTGACCAGGTACAATCTGGCTTCAAAAAGGGTGTATCAACCATTGATAATTTGTCTACATTTATGGCCATGGTTAAAAAATATATTAGTAAGAGAGGTGGACGATTTTACTGCCTGTTTGTAGATTTTTCAAAGGCATTCGATATAATAAATCACACGGCACTATTTAATAGTCTTATAAGAAAAGGAGTTGGTGGAAAATATTTGGCCATACTTATTGCTATGTATGATAATTTGTCTTCTTGCGTACGCACTGGTCTCGATGATTATACTAATATCTTCAAATGCAATATTGGTTGCCGACAAGGCTGTAAATTGTGCACGATTTTATTCAATCTTTTTATAAATGATCTTGTTGATGAGTTAAAACAAACATGTACAAATGGTATACATATTTCAGAAAAAGTGGATGATATATTTGCACTTCTATACGCCGATGACCTTGGCAAATTGCAGTGACACTGCTAGACAATTGCAATCACAAATTAATGTTATTTATAACTTTTGCAAAAGAACCGGTATGCGAATAAACCTTAAGAAAACAAAAATAATAGTGTTTAGAAATGGAGTTTTTCTTAGAGGTAATGAACATTGGGTAATTGAAGGCAAAAGGATAGAAACAGTGTCACTGTATAAATATATGGGATTATGTGTTACTCCGAAACTAATATGGACTAAAGTCAAAGAAATGCTTGCAATTCAAAGTAAAAAATCTATGATATCAATATATAAACTTCAAAGAAATGTTGAATATTTTGACAATTTTGAAATTTTTAAATTGTTTGATGCTATGGTTGTGCCGATATTAACATATGGATCTGAACTTTGGGGATATGAATATGCAATTCAAATTGAAATTATTCAAAACCAGTTTTGTACCAGATATTTAAAATTGTATAAGACTTGTTTCTATACCCTTTCGCTCGGTGAATGTGGTAGATTTTCTTTATATATTACACATTATTGTAAATGCGTAAAATATTGGTTGCGTCCTATCCATATGGATAATCGAAAATATCCCAAACAATGCTATATCATGCTTCGTAATTTGGATGATGTAGGACGGGTTACATGGGCAACACATGTTAAATCATTACTTTTCAGATACGGATTTGGATATGTCTGCATATCGGAAAATATAGGCGATGAAAAAGCTTTTATATTCAGTTTTAAACAGCGTTTATTGGACTTCTCCTTACAAAACTGGCATGCTGATTTATATCAATAGAGCAAAGTTAGACATTATAAATATTTTAAAACTAACTTAGATGTAGAAAGGTATCTCACTTTGAAAATTCCAATTCAATTGAAAATAGCACTCTCTAAACTACGATGTTCAGCTCATTCACTTTTAGTTGAAACCGGAAGACACACCAATATACCATACGAACAACGAATATACTTTTTATGTAACTCTGGAGAAATAGAGGACGAATTTCATGTAATAATGAAATGTGCGTATTATGATGATTTGAGAAATCAGTATCTTTCAGAATTTTTGAATGGTAACCATAATGGATTGAATTTATTCTATAAATTAATGAGTACGCAAAACGAGAATTTGTTGATAAAACTCTTCAAAATGTGTACTAGAAATGTTTAATAAACGGAAATACTTTATTCGAGTCCAAACTGAAACAAACTAAAATATAATTATGCTACACCGTTATAAGATTCAATTAACACTTGTAATGACGATATAACATTTTAGACACTCTATGTTTGATAATTCATATGTGTTTTCTCTTTCTATTCCAGATATTGCCTTTATCCTTCTGGTACATTATTGTATTATTATAATATTTGTGTGTAATTTGTATTATGGGCCGATGGCCTAAATTACTTGAATAAACTATTGTCATTGTCATTGTATTGCAGTTTTGTAACATTTTCAATTGAATAGTTTAGTTTTAACATATTTGATTTCATAAAATTTACATTATTGTTTATACAAATACAAAGTGGAAAAGGATTCGGAACCAAAGCATAGCGTATTAAGCTCTTTTCCTGAATATATTAGTTTCTTTCCCTTAATGCTATTTCTGGGTATGTAGAGTGGATGAGCATACCTTTTATTATTAACTTCTTGTCCAGCATCCTCTAACATGGATTTTAACATAGCAAGGTGTTCTCTTTTCTTTGATATATCTTCTAAAATTCTGAAAGTATAGCAAGACAGATAGAATAATTATTAAATTGCTCTAGTTTACAATACTGTTAATGTTAAACGGACGAAGACGGAGGATACTTGCATTATCTATGTATTGTCTTTCTCTTATTTATTGTTCTCTCGCTGCTCTAGCTTCTGTAAAGTCATACCGTATGGCATCATTTGTGTCTTGATCTATGTATTTACCGGAGTATTTCTCTTCTTGCAGCATACTCTTGTATAATAGCCTCGCTTTATGTGCAGTGTTATCGGTCGCATGATATGATAACTGCAAAGAGCGAAACTAGGTGCATCTGTTAGCTAGGTTTAATGTTTCAATTACCTCCCCTACATGACGGTAGCAAGATTACCGCCGAAGAAATAAGAGTTGTGTAATTTGGTTTGGCATAGTATTTTTGAAAATGCTTTAAATGCTCATATTTTTTCTATAGATGAGTAGAATGAAACATTGTCATACGTTGTGCCAAGTTTGGCTGACACGGGGTGCTGTTTGATGAAGATTACAGTTTGAAGGTGTATAGTGATACACTGTAAGAATTGAACAGAATTGTCAAAAATGAAGGGGTGTCCACAAACCATTGATATTGTGAAAAAGCAACCTGGTCAACCCAATATTTTTTTTCTGCATATTTGGAGCAACAAATGACAATATATGGAAACAAGGTGCTTTTAGAACCATCAGTCATGTGTTCAGTGTTCCAGAAGTGTATGCATCTATATGTAGAACAGTGCAAAATGAATTGTTGTATGAGACGTTAAGGAGCTGTCCCCTACTTCATATGTATTACTTGTTCTCTATGGATATATTGTACTTTCTATTACTAATATGTATATTGAGTGCATTCATGCTGATTTTGAGGCTTTTCTTTCGAATGCTACGTCTCCTGTTGATATGTTCTCTTTGTGCCCACAAATATTCATCTTTAGTTAACATTTACTAGGACATATGGATCAAGTTTTAATTTATTATAATTGAGTGCGGAATCATAGGATGCCTATGCAGCAAGATTATTTAGTGTCAATACTATTACACTGTTTAATGTATGTATAAATGCTTTACATATTTGACGATATTAAGACGTATTAAATAGCTAACTTAGACTTTGGGCAACGTTACATTTGTATATCTAGGAATGATTAAGAGATTAACTGGCATACCACTCCCATTAGGAGCAGGAAGATAATTCCGTGGGATAGTCGAATAATGGCAGTGATAAATGATCATTGTTTCTTCTTGATTAAATATGCACTTTCTTTATTTTAAATGCTCATTTTGTAATTGATGTATTAGGAATGTTTTGACAATAAAATGTAAGTTTCCCGTCTTTTTTGGGTTTTCTATGAATGACAAGCCTTTAAAATGTTTCCATTCACTATAGAAGTAAGAAGGAATAAATGTGGGGCTCATACCCTAAAGTAAAATTTGGGCAACAACATTACAATTATAAGAATGGAAACGATAAGAAGATAACAACCAGATTGAAATATGACAAAGCGTTATTAGTTACTAATATAAACAGTATGTTCGTCAATTTCCTATTTTCTTACTAAGACTAAGTCTCGTGGCTATTAAAAGGCGTATAAATGTTTATTATAGGTACAAAATGCATATAAATTACTGTTTTGTTTGAAACGCCGAAGTAAACATGACCACAGCCTTATTTTTATGGGTTTATTTCGTTTGCAGTGATTTCAGAAGTTGCTAAGCTCCTAACAAAAACGCAAATAACATTGATGTCAAGTGTGAAGAAAGAAGTAACAAAAGCGATTAATTATCGCTTAATTTTCATATTAAAAAATCTAATTTGTTGATCAAGTGAAAAAGTGTTATTATACAAATATGGACTCACCCTCGAGCACGCAACTATTTGCATTCGTAGCAATTAAAATGATTTACAAGTATTTGCAATTATATAATTGCCACAGCAAGTATTCAGTAAACATGCACAGACAGTTACTGTTCTTAATTTGTTGACAGCTTAAAACTGCGCAATCAATTGCTTGAATCAAGTGTCGGCAATAACTAGCTAGCAAAAATATGAAACATAATCCAATCGTATATCACCTAGTGAAATGACACTTTATGGTGCTGCTAAGTGGTGACATATGGTGTATGGTGTTTGGTTTGTATAAATAGGGTGTTTAACTCTTTTAAGCATTAACATATAACTGATAAATAGAGTTATATTTCTATAATAAAAAGTTTCATTATTCATTAATATTGTTAAGATTTTAAGTTTCATTTAAACACATATATCTGGAAAATAAAAAATGTTTAGACGAGAAAAAATATAAAAGATGTCACAAAGACGCCTACATTATTTACCTTTTTAAAAAAACAATTTCTTAAGATGGTACATATCAAGTTCTATTTTAAATAATTCAAATTCATTTATTTCCACATTTTTTTTATTTTTATAATGACATAATAGGAATATAGTTTTGAAAATAAACCATTACTGCTTTATAACCGTTGTATATTTACAAATACTAAACTAATCGGCGGTATAAATGAAAGAGCTATGATTACATTTTTTACAAGATTTCAGTTTGATGTGTTTCGGCTGAATGTGTTTCTGACAATTACGGTAAATTGTTATATTTTTAATATGTGAAATAGTCAATAAGGTATAAATGTAAAAAAAGATCTAAGAATGTCAAATTAAACAAACAGTGTATGTTATGCTCATTTAGATTTTAATTAAAGAAAAAAACAACCGACGTAAAAATACTGAAATGAATATAATACATTTAGAATATTTGGGAATAATAACTCATATCAAAGTATCTATTCTATACAGTATTCTGTCCTCAGTCATTATCTTAGATGTCATTTAATCCTAAGTTAACATACCATAATGCAGAACAACTAAATGCAGGAAGACGCACCTTAGTAACAGACACAATCATTAATGTGCGCTTCAATAAGAGATGCTTCACAAATTGATTGACTTGTAACCACTTTGTCGTTGTCACTTGACGGATCTAAGATACCTTACTAGAACCGTCTCTATGTGTCTTGCTGTTCTGTCAAGGAAACCCTATAGTCCCTGGATACGCTGACATCCACGCTGATATCAATTATAAATCGACACAACGTTATTATATTTGATAGCTCTTAAAGAGAATCACACAAGCGTTAATGTCCTCGCGCTTGGAGAGAAACTGAATTAGATATTACTGTTATAGAATGGTAAGCATCCCCCCATAGATAATAGTCGCTTGAATTAAAACGGGAGACAATTGGCGAAGTAAATCAAATAAACTGTCGTTGTATCTCTTTTTCTAAAATACACAATATTGTACTTAATTACATTGGCTAAACGGACATATGGCATACTGAATGACTTGTGATATTTTAACATTTTTATTAGAATCATAAATTTTCAAAAGCTCCTATTTGTTTTGTCACTTAAAGGAAATACAAACTGCAAAACAACAGGCTTCTACGGAATAATGGTTTTATATAAATTTAGAATAAATGAAATGCTGTTTTGTATTCCCCCTATTATTCGATGTTTTATACTATAAAACAATATATTATCACTTATTTTGACATATGTGGAAAGGAACAATTGTCGAAAGCTCAGACCAAAACAGACAAATAAAACTTTGATATTCATCAACAAATATACATCTTGAACCATAGTATATATGATAAAATATTGAATTTACATAATTTGAGAAAATTGAAATATTTCGTAGAACCAGCACTAATCATATGCCAATAAAATAACATGACGGTGGCGGAGGATCGAGTCAATGATCATGCGGTTCGAGGTTCGATGCTCTACCACAGCTCACGTATCCACGTTTAACGGAAATAAATCAACCAGTTAATTGTGTGAAATTTACATATTACACAAGGAATACGGTAGCCTAATTTATAAGCAACTGCAATTTAAGAAGATCCTGTGCCATACATGTTGTTTTAACCATACCTTTGATATTTCTCTATTATTGCAGGATCATTTATCTGTTGAGAACGTTTCCCGGGACTGTGGCCGCTATTTAACCAATCGTTTGACGCCATTATATTATCTAAAGCCGCTAGGGCACAATGATGACTGCTTAAACCAAACCGGCACGTGCGTTTCCTGAGAAAAATGAAATAAATCATATAAATGGAGACGTAGCATTCAAATGACACTGCCGCCAAAGCAGCAAAACATAAATAATATACAGCAGAAAAGGGCAAACACCATATAAAAGATATATAACGATTAAATATTTTTTATGTAATTTCATACATTTTACAAATATTTTTATTTTTTTAAAACAAACAATTGTGTTTAATGCAACCTATGAGTCTGTTTACGGTTTGCATCTGATAGCAATAATACGCCATAGCTATAATGGACCTAAATCATTTCAAATAAATGTAAACATCACCACACCGAGTCCGTTTCCTTGGACTGCGTGTTGTTATTTAGGAGAGATCAGGGTCGTATTCACCATAAATTCCTGAGAATATTCTTAGACTTGAGCTTAAAAATCCAAATTTCAACCTTAGATGTCGAGTTTACAATGACAGATAGAATATTAGGTGTCCATATATGCTTGTAAATATATCTCAAAATTAGCCTCTAAAAGTGTTTTTTTTTAATTCATTCTTGAGTTCAAGTCTAAGAATATTCTTAAGAACGATTGGTGTATACGAACCCGTAACCTCTTGCGTAAGCGACCACCACTCTATCCTCTACACTACCGCCCAATATCCTTATCTCAATATACAAAAGTAACACCAATGTAGGATTTTCATAATCTTATACTTGTCAACAAATACAGTTCACTGCTTAATAGCGTATAAGATACGGATATTTTTTTTATTTCTTACGAATTCGGATATTTTGCATGAGCACACTATAACCACAACATCTCATTAAAGTGCAGACGGTTTTAATCACATATAAATACCTCAGGGATAGAGACAATATCAACAGCAATGTCTTCACATTAACTTCAATCAATCAGGATAATGCTGCCAATCTAATAGACACGGTGGTGCGTGTACTCGCAGTATAAAATATAACCTGGGGTTGTGATAAATCGGTTGTTTGATTTGCAATTTTTTTAACGTATTTATAGATTTTCAATGATATTGCCAATATTATATACTAGCATATGTGGTGTGCACCTCCTCTGTAATGTCATTATTATACAAGTATATCGGTGCATGAATTTTAAGATAAATACACGTGATCAAGAGATTAGTTAATAAAAGTTTATAACATGATTAAAACAAATCTGCCGATTTATTTTCTTGGACGTGTTTTGTGTTATCAAGTGATCGTTTTATCAGTGAGAATATATTAACATTCAATTATCTACAATATCATTGTTACAATACAGTGAACACTCAATTACCTACACAATCGTTGTTATAATACAGTTATCATTAAAACAATACAGTTAACACCCAGTTACCTTCAATATTATTGTTACAATACAGTTATCATTAAAACAATACAGTTAACACTCAATTACCTACAATATCATTGTTGCAATACAGTTATCATTAAAACAATACAGTTAACACTCAGTTACCTACAATATCATTGTTACAATACAGTTATCATTAAAAAATACAGTTAACACTCAGTTACCTACAATATCATTGTTACAATACAGTTATCATTAAAAAATACAGTTAACACCCAGTAACCTACAATATCATTGTTACAATACAGTTATCATTAAAACAATACAGTTAACACTCAATTACCTACACTATCATTGTTACAATACAGTTACCATTAAAACAATGCAGTTAACACTCAATTACCTACACTATCGTTGTTACAATACAGTTATCATTAAAACAATACAGTTAACACTCAATTACCTACAATATCATTGTTGTAACAATACAGTTAACATTC
Source organism: Panopea generosa (assembly GCA_029582155.1). Classification (NCBI taxonomy): domain Eukaryota; kingdom Metazoa; phylum Mollusca; class Bivalvia; order Adapedonta; family Hiatellidae; genus Panopea; species Panopea generosa. The sequence continues at coordinate 48,016,364 of CM055902.1, read as the reverse complement.
AGTCATCTACATTATCATTAAAACAATACAGTTAACACCCAATTACCTACAATATCATTGTTACAATACAATTATCATTAAAACAATACAGTTAACACTCAATTACCTACAATATCATTGTTGTAACAATACAGTTAACATTCAATCATCTACACTGTCATTAAAACAATACAGTTAACACTCAATTACCTACAATATCATTGTTACAAAACAGTTATCATTAAAACAATACAGTTAACATTCAATTACCTACACTATTATAGTTACAATACAGTCAACACTCATTTACCTACACTATCATAGTTACAATACAGTAAACACTTAATTACATTCAATGTCATTGTTACAATACAGTTGACACTCAATTACTTACAATGTCATTGTTACATTACAGTTTACACTCAATTACCTACACTATCATAGTTACAATACAGTTGACACTGAATTACCTACAATGTCATTGTTACATTACAGTTTATACTCAATTACCTACAATGTCATTGTAACATTACAGTTTACACTCATTTACCTACACTATCATAGTTACAATACAGTCAACACTCATTTACCTACACTATCATTGTTACAATACAGTAAACACTTAATTACATTCAATGTCATTGTTACAAGACAGTTGACACTCAATTACCTACAATGTCATTGTTACGTTACAGTTAACACTCAATTACCTACAATCTCATTGTTACAATACAGTTAACACTCAGTTACCTACACTATCATTGTTACAATACGGTTAACACTCAATTACCTACACTATCATTGTAACAATACAGTTAACACTCAATTACCTACAATATAATTGGTAAAATACAGTTATCATTGTAACAACACAGTTAACACTCAGTTAGCTACAGTATCATTGTTACAATACAGTTAAGACTCATTTACCTACAGTATCATTGTTATAATACAGTATACACTCAATTACCTACAGTATCATTGTAACATTACAGTTAACACTCAATTGCCTACAATATCATGGCTACAAAACAGTTAACACTCAATTACCTATAATAGCATTGTAACAATACAGTTAACACTCATTTACCTATAATAGTATTGTTACAATACAGCCAATACGTACATTGCTAACAAAATATGTAATGAAATGGAGTTCAACCGAGAACGATTATGGTATTGTATCACTTTCTACATCGTATTCAAGAGACGAAGCTACGTGTTGATTGGACAAAATTATTGTTCAATTACGCAGATCCCATAATTCTTCGTTCCGTTTGAGATGTTCCATCACTAACACTGCACAACAGTTAAGATTTTAATAGAAAACATGCACAAAAAGCATATTTTCATCAACGACACGAACAAACTATCCGACTCAAGAGACTTAAAAAGTGTGTTACAGAGTCATTTGATTGTTGTGTTGCTGTTTCGAGAAAAAAAGAATGAATTTTATATTAAAGTTAATAATGAAAAACGTCAGGTTGTTCGGCTGGTTCCTTGTAAATAATCTTGATAACAATGTCCCGATGTGAATAAAGTCGTGTACGTTTTAGCATGAGAAAACCGGTCTGTGCTGTGTTTTGATAGAAGACATAAAAATTTCCTTATCCTGCCCGACTTGAAATTTTAAAATTACGTTTGGTGTGCTGACATTGACACCATCTTTGTCACTAATCCACTTTTCTTCCAGCCCGAGTTTCAGTCCTGATTAAGGCGATATAATTATTCTTGAATCGATCGTCATATGTCATAATCAACGTGCTGTAGCAGATTGCTTAGCTGGGCAACACGTATATTACAAGATATATTCGATATGAAGGCATGCAATGGAATTATCAAAGTTAACATTTTCCCATCAATAAGTTTGATGCCACTTAAGGTTGAACCAATGCAGATGTTCAATCTCATTTTAATACACGGAATCCTTTGTTGTGGCGGCGTACTTTCAGTGCTTTCTAATGGACATGAAATTTCTAAATTTCGATGATTAATTTGTCTGTGTTATGTTACAGGTGTCGCGTACATTATTTAAACATGTTTAACATAAGCATAAGTTTGATCAAAGCTGCTGAACAAGATCATGCTATCTGTACTTTGGATACTTTACTTGCGTTATTTACTTACTGGTAGTCAGCTAAATCATTGCCTAGGCTTGTTACGGTGTCTGTGAGGGAATCAAGACTCATATCTTTGTTTGCATTTTTGAAATTCTGCAAAAACCTAAAAAATGAGAGAAACTGTTATTTGAATACATGTATATTAAAACAATAGACACTTGAGACTGTTAAAGAACAACTACGCCCCAAAACAGATATTTTTTATGCTAAATGAACATTCAAATTGAGGCGGTAAAATTAAAATTTTCCAGTCAGTATCGCCTACTGCTATCATTGTTTTCACCTTTAAAACAGTTATTATTCTATTATATAGTTTCCATTCCTTTCCGACGTTTTGTAGATATTATAATGATTTTCCTTTGGGCTTTTACAAAACCAATTCCTGCCGGCCCATTTGCTACTTTGCCGATAAACGCGTATAAATCTAAATAGTAATAAGGCAATTAACGTTAAGACAAATAAATGAGCAAATTCCTATCGCAATGCTGGAAAATATTTCATAGTTTGCAAATTGCAGAACTCAATACAAGTGTGTTATACAGCTGAACCACAGTTTTTTTTTCTGCTAACAAACGAAAATATATCATAGATGTAAAGGTATTTAACTGCAAGTATTGAAGACTTATGAATGTTATGTGCAATTTGATCTCCGTGATTATATTAGAACTTGTCTTGCTCAATGCTCGCGATTTGCGTTGGCATGTGGTAAAAAAGCATACTCACTTTAAATATAAACAAGGATTACGACCCATTTCGGTAATTACAGAAAGTATTGACATAAGTAAATATATCTCATTGTAGAAAACAACTGTGATCATCATCGATAATAAGAGAAAAAAAACTATCACAGTGCTATAGTCGAGGTTTGCAATAATTGAACAAGCAAAACCATAATACTTCCATAGAATGCATTTATGTCCTCCTTCCCTCCCAAGAACTTACATAATTTATTATGTCACCATGCAATTATTCAAATGTTAATTTCCTTAAGTTTCGAAGACATATATCTTCTTTACTCTCTGTTTTGCTAACACAGACTGAAATCCTTCAACTTGCTTATACAGACAGGAGTCCTCCGATTTGCTAACACAGAGTGGAGTCCTCTGATTTGCTAACACAGACTGAAATCCTCCGACTTGCTAATACAGACTTGAGTCCTTCTATTTGCTAACACAGACTGAAATGCTCCGACTTGCTAACACAGACTGGAGTCCTCCGATTTGCTAACACAGAATGAAATGCTCCGACTTGCTAACACAGACTGGAGTTCTCCGATTCCGTGCATTTACCATAAATAGTACTACAAGTTGTGTTACTGTCAATCATTTAAATGATGCATGTGCATCAAACGATACCGCTTTCTGAAAAACAACAGCGAGTCTAAAGACTGTATTTGATGTTTCCAAAATTTAAATGCAAGGATAATACTGTCCGTTTCAAGTGTACAGACGTTTCAGGCAGGAAAAATATATAACAGAAATAAAATTACAAAAACCGCAAACGGATGTTATTAGATTTGTTAGATTAAGTTACGAGATGGTGTTTACGTAATATGAGAAGACTTGTCGTATAATTTAAAGGATATCATCACCGATACTTAGAAGTAACAATACTCGAGAAAAAAACCCCAACAAACTCACCTTAGAACACAATTGAAAACACCAACAATTTAAAAAGTATTAACATGCAATAAAAATATGAAGTGCGAGCATAAGATAAAGCCTATTCTCCACCCAAGAACAGATATGAATTCATCCGCGATATGTAATAGTACTCGGCTTAAACTCGTCAACAATTTGAGTCTGAGAATCGGACTCTGACGTAAATCGTATATTTATGGGATAGATATGTGACTATGTAACACATTCTGTTAAATAATCATTCAGACTGCTTGTTTTTGGAAATAAATATAGCAGATTGCTTGTTAAATAGATGTTATTTGAATATGAATTTTGATAATTTTAGTCTGAGGCTCAATCTCAGACTGAAAATATTGATGAATTTAGGTCCTGATTACTGAGTTCTGAGTACCATACTTCCTGTGAGACAAATGAGATTGTCATCAGTATTCGGAAGGAGCATTGAGACGCGAATAATCGCCATACTTACTGTAGTTTTGTAATATATTTTTATAATCTGGAAGGTTTGCTGCTGAAACCGTATTTGGAAGGAGTATTGAGACGCAAATAATCGCCAAACTTACTGTAGTTTAGTCATTTTGTCATATCATTTTATTATCTGGAAGGTGAATTGAGACGCTAAAATAAACCTTACTTACTGTAAATTAGTCACATTTTTTATTATCTGGATAGCTGAAAAAAGTCATCGAAAGGTGAAAATAAGACGCTAAAAGAAACCATACTTACTGTTGACTAGTAATAATTTTTATTATCTGGAATGTTTACTGCTGAAAAAGCATTTGAAAGGTGAATTGAGACGCTAAAAGAAACCATACTTAATGTAGTTTAGTCATATTTTTTATTATCTGGAAGGTTTGCTGCTGAAAAAATATTTGAAAGGTGAATTGAGACGCTAAAAGAAACCATACTTACTGTAGACTAGTGATATATTTTTAATGTCTGGAAGGTTTGCTGCTGAAACCGTATTTGGAAGGTGAATTAAGACGCTAAAAGGAATCATACTTACTGTAGTTTAGTGAGATCATTATTGCTATCTGGAAGGTTTGCTGAAACTTGATTTGTCGTTATGTACACCGCAACATATATAAACAGTGGTATATATGTACATCTTGGAGACATCATCCTGAAATAGATAGCAGGTACATACATATAAACGGTATCAGCTTTAGGTCCATACTCACAAGTTACGTCGTTCAGCTCGCTTGCAACATGCTTTTATATAACACACTATAATGGATCTATGTGTAGTTGTATGTTAAAATAATATGTGTTTAAAACATAACATCAAGTTTCTTTAGGGTGATTTATCTATTTATTTGAAATAAATATTCATTTAGTAATATATATTTTTTTTCTATATTTTTCTATAATTTTAATCAACTGTACAGCGAGTCGCGTTTCAAGCGTAGTTTTAATATAAAGGAAACGTCTAGTCTGAACAACCTCACCTATTTATCTAATATACCGAAACAGTATTTATAACAACGCATCTCATTATTATGCGCACCGTATTGCATGCGACAAGCAATTGTAGTGGTTACGATAGACTTAAAAAATCTGACCATTCAGTAATCTGTACAGCGACACGACCAATATCTCAAGTTAACTTCACAAGCGTCAGTAGAATTGGATTAACTGTCAAACATTTCCATTCAAAGGGAGTAAGTATTAGTTGAGATAACCTAGCAGGGATTTCATTATACTTTAGTCGATTTTTTATCATTACATACATAACATATTATTATTGTTTGTTATCGAGTAAAAATATCAATGATTTAAGAGTTTGAAAAAAAAATGTATATATTTGACAATAACAGTATACGGGCAACTGCAAAGCCATCGAGAACATATGCTTATTATTTCTATTTCTATTTGCCAGAGAATCCCTGTGTTTCAGAATATGCTGCAGTGCCTCTGGAAGATCATTCCGGCGTTTACACTCACTTTGTGATACGACGAACGGGGTGAGAGCGAGGTCTAGGCCGGATGCATTCGTCAGCCAAGTTTAAAAATATGTCTGGTCATTGCGGCTATTGACCTTTCAAAGGCGATGACCCCTACTGCCACATTTAATATATATACACTGTACTTATTATAAATATTCCATATATAAACATGCTTCTTCGATGGTGTGTCCTTTAAATGCTCGTACCCTGCTAGTAACATGTATATATTAACTTTTCATTTTTTTATAAAAAGGATACTTAAACAAAACACACATTTGTTTAGGTCACTGCTGTAGTCATTTCTCTTTTTGTTTAAACATTACTTATTATTACATATGGATTGTGTTATGTGTTACTGGTGTGAATACTTCTTTTATCTTTAATACTTCGTCACTTGTTTGACTTACATTTTATTTACTTTCTTATTGTAAAACATAAATTTGACAGAATAAACTAATAAATCAAATACTTTAAATTAAATTTAAAAGTATTTGAAATACTTTGCTATTTTTCATATAATAGTTTGATGATATTGATCATATACAAATGCTAGAAATGCCGATATATGGTGTGACAGCATCCTTCTACGAAGTTGTCATAAACTAAACAAATAAGAACTGGGTCGTGTTCACTAACCGTTCTTGAGAATATTCTTAGGCTTGAACTAAAAAATACAAATTTCAATTTGAGATATCTAGTTTGCCATGACAGATAATATAATAATGAGGGCGTATTTGAATATATATCAGGTGTCCCTACATACTTGAAAATTTTGGCCTCAAATAATTGTCTCTTAGTGTGTTTTTTTAAAATTGATTCCTGAGTAAATCAAGTCTAAGATAGTCTTGAGAATGGTTGGTGAATACCACCCCTGGTAATATTAGAAAATAAAGGGACACACAAAGCTGTTGAAATAAAATTTATTCATGTTCACGCATCAGAACCTTTTTTGCGACGTTTAAACTATTACATTTATGTATTAAAGCATTAAAGCATTATTAACTCGAAACATTATTTTCTTAAATGTCATGTTTAAAAAGTATATTTACAGTTTATATCAAAGTAGTGGTGCTACATTAGTTAAAAATATAGAACCTTAGATTGGTTTATCAAAGTAAACAAATTAATGAAATTTATTTATGTTAACACATTTGTCAGAGATATGTCCCTTTCAAAAATAAAAAAACGATATTCAAAATCAGTGCGTACATGCAAACAACAATAAACGTCTAGTGGAATTTTACCTAACAGCCTCGTTTGAAGGAAAACATGATGAGTTTTAAAATAATCAATGATAGCATAAAATACACTGGATATCAAAGAAGTCTTATATATTTGGCCTATAATCCAATTCCAACTAAATAAAATTCTTTCATTCAATTGTTTCCCCGAGGGCAAACGCATCCTTAATATCTCCTTACGGCATTAATACTGATCATTATGGGATAATCAGCCGATACAGTTAACGCACAATTGATTATCTACTTAACGGTTCCTTTCTTGATACCATCTTAACGTTGCAACTATACAATTACAGGAACTTTCCCAGTGGAAGGAGTATTAAAAATAATAATGATTATTTTTATTTAATCCGTTTTCTAATAGTTAATCACACTGAATTAAAGCAAAAGCATTCACTCATAAATGTAAGGACATATACTGGTCCATGTATTTGTGATTGCTAGTGTAAACTGTTATTAGTTTTTTTTCATATTCAACACCATCTATCACTGAATAAAGAAGAAACTTGAATTGATCTCTTGATTGAAAACGAGATTCATAATTTAAAATTCTTCTTAATTTGACCCTTAATATGCGATACACACTATATATATAAACTTAGTATAAAAAGAAACGCAAACTATTTTAAAACGGGGGTTTCTACCTTAAGAAAAGGAGTCAAGTGACACATAATGATTCTCACGTAAAACTTTAATTATTCCTCAAACACACACACACACACTGAAATCAGTTTACAAAAAGAGTTCATATCCATGGATAAACACGAAAGGTACCATGTTTACACCGAGAATATATGAGCCTTCGTGGCCGAGTGGTCTAAGGCGTCGTCTCAAGATCAATTACCTCTCACCGCTAATGTCGTAGGTTCGAGTCCCGCTCGCTCAAAAAGTTTTATGTGAGAAAGTTTCCAGTTTCTTACAGAACGACGGTGGTTCTACTCGGTCTCAATCAGTCTGAGGTCTCCCTCCACCAGTAAAACTAGATATGCCATATACAACCTGAAATGTGTTGAAAATGGCGTTTAACCCCATTTAAAAAAATACACCGAGAATAAGAAAATACAATAATATTCAGAATGAGACGAAGCACATAGCCACCACAACAGCAAATGTATTATAATTACACTTGTTTCCAAAACATATGTTACATTACATATCCAATTTCATTTAAAAGTTTATACTTATACTGAACTATCAACTGAGTACACATTGCCTTCATTTATTTGAGATTGAGTGTCCGTGCACGCACGCAACGCACGAATATTGTGAAACATACGATTCGCTCGGTCTTGGCCTATTATGCATTGCACGTGAAAAATGTTACACTCTTGGTTACAACACACGTTCAATATCTGACAGATTGATAGGCTGAGTGACGATGCGTGCAATATGATGCGTGCAATACATAGCACCCTGCGGTCGCCACACGCGATATTGACAATGACAATAGAGTAATTGAGTAGTCACTTTTACTATCAAATAAGTAAAAACGCTATAAATGAACATTTTTTATGTTTTGACATTTTATTAATATGAAATGATCTTGGTTACGTGTACACATTCATTTATTCCCCTTCATTTATCTCTGACGTACAAGTGAAACAAAAGTATGGTTTCTATTGGAGTGCCTTGCTATTATGCTTGTTAATAAGAGCACAGCATACCTGATGTATTAGGAAACAGTAAACAAACAGGAGTGTCACAGACTTTCCATCGAAATATATTTATATAGAAATAACCTCTTGAATTATTTTTATACAGCGATTTTCCAGTTTAATGTGAACAGTCGTCTTTACCATTTCGTTATCATTGTGCTTCGAAAGTAGCAACAAGCATGCTTTTCCTATCAAACAGCTGTGCAGTTTATTGTTCTTTATAACTAGTGAACTAGCAATTATAATCCAATTTATTAAAGAAACTTAAAATGTTAAAATGAGTATGAGCATCAGTTCATAGTGAAAAAATTATAAAACAAAGACAAATATTGATATTAAAACAGAATATCCCAACGACACATAGCATCTTAATTGTTTTAGCGTAAAGTAAATTGCTCTGGATAATGGAACTGTTATCTTGAGTTTGTTTATATTTCCGTTTCTTAATTAAGTTTCTATTAAAGTTCTTCAATATATCATCGGATAAAATAGTTCACTGGAAACACCTACAGCAACACATCTTACACCCGTAGCATCGGCTTGAGCGATACTCTGATGCCGAGGAACACTGAATAATCTTACACCCGTAGCGTCGGCTGGAGCGATACTCTGATGTCGAGGAACACTGAATAATCTTACACCCGTAGCGTCGGCTTGAGCGATACTCTGATGCCAAGGAACACTGAATAATATTACACCCGTAGCGTCGGCTTGAGCGCAATTCTGATGCCGAGGATCACTGAATAATCTTACACCCGTAGCGTCGGCATGAGCGATACTCTGATGCCAAGGAACATTGAATAATTTTACACTTGTAGCGCCGGCTTAAGCGATACTCTGATGCCGAGGAACACTAAATAATCTTACGCCCGTAGCGTCGGCTTGAGCGGTACTCTAATGCCGTGGAACATTGAATAATCTTACAACCGTAGCGCCGGCTTAAGCGATACTCTGATGCCGAGGAACACTGAATATCTTACACCCGTAGCGTCTGAATAATCTTACACCCGTAGCGTCGGCTTGAGTGATACTCTGATGACGAGGAACACTGAATAATCTTACACCCGTAGCGTCGGCTTGAGCGATACTCTGATAAACACTGAATAATCACCACGATTCTTAAATTTCTTTGAATCTAAGCAATACTGAAACGGTTATCGACCTTTTGATTAAGTTAATGAAAATAGTTGTCCATTATAGTATAATATAAAATTGGATATGTCTACGATGGTTCTAGTACAAACTACCAATGTTGATTGAGTTGTCTGGACGCTTTTTGTCTAATGCATTTATATTTATTTCACCACGATTTGCAATGTTTTGTCTGAAAATGAGCAATATAATCAGTTGGTAGAAATTACTATTGCTTGAGCTATAATGATACAGATGCAAACGCAAACAAAATCGAGTGTACCTTAATAAAACATGCCCTTAAGTAAATACATAGTCGGACGTATTTATGATGGCTTTAGCTTTGATATATCGCAATTGATTAAACAATTTTACTACTGTCAATGTTAATCTACCTGTCCAGACAATATATCCATTTCTATTTCTCTTCTTCCTAATTTGCCAGTTTGAATTTTAAGTATCTATCATGGTCATTATTTCCGTTAGCCGTGTACAAAGTAAAACACGTCAACGTTGATGGCTTGCTACATTTTATAGATCTTGTCGAGGTTGCTAAAGACGTCATTATATATACTTAACATCTTTAATAACGCAAGAAGTGGTATTATGTCAAATCTATGTATGACATGACTGATAAACCAAGACAAAAATTCTTACGTTGTTTTTCACTTTTATTTCAACAATTATATCACTTTAAAACACAAATTTAACAAATTGATTTCGGTCGACGCACAGGAGCCGATAATTATGATTTCGGTCGACGCACAGGAACCGATATCAATGATTTCGGCCGACGCACAGGAACCGATAACAAAGATTGCAGATCTGGGATAAAATTATTGTTTTCAATATTAAAAAAAAAACTAGGGTCATGCATTGCTCGATGGTTTAGTTGTGTTTGTCTTACATATCGCTGTTACTTGAAAATAAAAATAATATACTCACTTTAATATGCAGTGTTTCCTATATTTTTATTATTGATATTAATAGCATATCTATTTGTGATTTTATTAGTGTTTGTTATTGTGGGCTTTTAAACTGTGAGCAATTTCATCGAATCAAAATTGAAAAATGTACTATTCAGAACAGCTTTATTATAATAATTAAAAAAAAGATGTTTAAAATTTGTAAATTACTAAGGTGATAAACTATTAACTTTTATTGGACCAGCGATACTATAACTGTTAGACTATGTGAAACTGTTCACCTTTATTGGACCAGCGATACTATAACTGTTAGACTATGTGAAACTGTTCACCTTTATTGGACCAGTGATACTATAACTGTTAGACTATGTGAAACTGTTCACCTTAATTGTATCAGTGACACTATTACTGCTAAATAGTTTGAATGTATATAAAATCAATGTAAATGTGGGGTGTATCAAAGAATACAATTAAAACACGAATGCAAATGTAATGAGTTTTTATAACCATGACGTGAATGCTTCATGACTGCAGAATACAGAAGAAAAGCCCAAGTTACTGCTTGAGAACAGGCAACAAGGGCAATCGTCTTTGAAGGGTCAGTAACAAAACTACCTCAGAACCTGGATTACGGGTGAACCCAGTCCCTAGACTTTAAACAATTAACATGTTTCCATGTTTCTCACTGCGGAATATTGCACTGTATTTCCTATACCCGTAGATTACAACATTTTATTTTGCTAAGTGTTATTTGGGTAAGTCGTTTAACTCGTTTAATTTACATGCACTGAGAATACTTGATATGATAACCGCTGTCTCAGGAGGCGATCCTACTTTATAATGTCTCTGTATAATTTAGACACATTCGAGATTTATGTCATATGGTTATTTAATTACTGATGCATATATTTCTCCAGGTGGTACCAGCACTTTTTCTAGTGAGACGCAAATGTTATTAACACGAAATGAAAACTGACATAAACATACGTCATGTATAGGTAGCGCATGTATTTACTGAAATTGAATAATGCATCCGCAGCACATATTAGTGTAGGGAGACACTATGATAGAGGCATTAGGTAACTAAACACATTTCAGTGAGATTTGAACCATGAATTTCAGTACGATTCTTATAGGAGGAATAATAAAACATTTATGAGATCATTTCTATGATTTGCAAATTAGAGCGACACCACTGAACGTCCTTTTCTAATTGAACATGCAAAAAAGTGAATACAAGGTATCCAATTATGCTTATAGTCAAATCCACGTGCAGACTGATAGGCCATTACGTCAATCATTAATGTTCGTTTTATAAGAAAGATATTTTTTATAATATGGAACATCCTTGTGGCAAATTGTTTTAGGATTTGAAAGAAAAAAAATCTCGCTAAATTACTAGAAAATATATTTTTTGTGTCAGGTTTGTTTCCTTTACATTTGTCTGTTATGTATGGTGATGCATTTCTGCCATCAACATAAATACATATACATCAATACTTGTCGTGAGATTTTATCTATGTTGGTCACGAAACTGAAGATTTAACAAAATTAATTTATTAGAAAACAAAATGTTGACAAAAATATATAAACAAGTTTTGTGAGCTAGACTTGTTTTTATACAGAAGTAACAACGTATTTTGAATTCGCATACTATTATAATTGAACTCAATTTAATCTTAGATTTAAAACATTCTGTTTATTGTAGACCGGACTCCAATTCAGTTTTGAGTGATGACATTTGTGACTTGTAGCCTAACTAGGTAAACATAGGACTTGGAATTTCCATTATGTAATTTACATGTATTTACATTATTTTGTTCATTACACATCAGCACAGTTTATTGCGAAATTTCAAGCCAGTTGATCGTGTACTTACTGCATATATTCTTTACATCATATACACATCTCATAAAAGAACCGTTAATGTATATTACTTAAATATTTAAATATATAATGGATCATTATTCGGTAGGTGCATAATATATTATATTACTGAACTTTACATTTTTGACGTATTCAGGTATTTCCATTCGTAGCAATTTTAGAAATATTTTTTTTCCGCAATAAATGTTATTACTCTAATGCTAAATATAGAAGTTCTACTCTGGTATTGTACACTTGCACTGTTTTAAATATTTTGAATGTTTTAATACATGCCTTTCCTGTTAAACCATTCGTATGCTTCTCTTGTCTCTGTGAACAAATTTCAAATGTCACAGTGTGTACGTAACATGTAAGGGATGTATTGAGAGAGAGAGAGATAGAGAGAGAGAGAGAGCGAGAGGGGGGTAGAGCATTCGTCCTGTAAGTGATATGTCCTGGGCTCGTATCCCGGAATGGCTGTATATTTTACTTGTACTGTTACAATAATTTCATTTCAAAATAGATTTTCTCTAAACCTTATATTTGATTCCAAACAAGGTAAACAACAATGCTCAGAAGTATTATCATGGTATAAGGTATGTTTCCGGTATAATTGAAATATTTTTTTTATAATCATTCTATGGTTAATGGACTTTAAGACCCCTCATTCCTCTCAGTTCCATCTCCAAGGACTCGATCTAGTTTCTACTTTATTGTAGTAAGTTAATTCTAGAGTTAAAAGGTCATGTAACTTTAACAGCATGGTGCGTCTGACTATTTCCCGATAACCCCATGCGATTAGTTATTAGTTCAACAAACTGTTCAAAGAGTACACAGATGTACTAGAATATAACATGTTACAGATTATCAGATAGGTCAAACCATTTTGAAATTAACGTATTTCGTGACACGTTCTTGCATAAATTATAGAATGTCAGATTTAATTAACATTTGCTTTGAAATATATATAATGAACATAATACTCGTAAATAATACATACAATAAATTGGGGACATATACATTTCGCATGAAGTATATTATCTTGACCGTGATAGTGATGCTGCAAAACTATTATTTTATTGTTTTTATTATTATATGACCTGCATGCAGTAGCCAGTCTAAGTAGCCGGACTGTGACTGCTTCTACTTAACACTTTGATTATTTCTTCTTTATTTTATATTACCTACCAACAAAAGCAGGTCTCCATACCTGGACTTCGGCATATGTTGATGCCTCCACTCACCCCGATATTGACCATGCATTCGTTTTTTTTTCACTGGTTAGTTTTTTTTCATTTTTAAAAGCAGAATGTATTGTAAATTTGCTCAATTTTCAGACAAGAAATGAAAATCATTCTGTTCCATTTCTCCATCTGTATGATTTATATTATACTTATTATATGTATTATCAGTCTTTGTGCTAGTGTTGTGTGTATAAATTTTGTCCCACGTCTGCTGTTGAATATGTTTCATTTTCTTTTTAAACTGCTTAACTGTGGTAAAATTTAAAAACACTGTCTCAAGCAGAATATAGTAAACTAATAGACTAATGTAAGCGACGCCATTAAACACCAAAAATAAAATTAAATATAGTTCTAACATTTTGACACGTTTAGTGCATAAAACCACTATATATATACTAGTCAAGTAGTCAAATAAGTACGATGCAAAGTCACAAAAGAGGCCAGAGCCTTGGAATGAACAGTTACCAAACCAAACCGGCACTTGAGTGGCTTAAATTTAGTTAAAGGTACAGCACCTTCGTTCTTCAATGTATCGTCACATCATAATATTTGGCATTGTAAATTGTAAACCACCCCCTACAGGCTATTCTCTCAAATACCAATCCTCCACGTGTTAACATGATTGAAGGGCACCGTTTTCAGATATCCTTTTTTTCTAATGATTTTAGTTTTTTTATCTGTTTATCTTAGAATGAAAACGAAGCTTAACTGATTTTAGATTTTAATGTTTCTACTATCTCATTGTGACGGAAACCTCTACAGACTATAAGTGACACCAATGTGCACGTTTTGTCCACGTAATACAGTGAGCTACGCGTATGTCATAGCCGTAATTAAATCGTCGTCATGTCTGCCAGACTACTTAAACAATTTCAAATGAAATGTCTCAGAATGATTTACATTTCCTTATCTGTGTACGGTACCGATTGTGATACTTTCTGATAGCGCTTTAATGTCTCTTCAATTATATACTCTAACTGCAGGGTCATATATCTAATAATATCATACTGTCTTTGAACAATGGAAAAGAGAGAATGTTCATACAATTTAATTTGCTTATACTTTGAACCGTATATCCTATTCAACAGTTATTCTGTTTATCAACTAAAATAAATATGAATACACACATGACATTAAATAACATAACATTATGGTTTATAATTATATCACAAGCTTAAAATTTATTTTTCAATGATATTTTGCCGCACCTATAAAGTTTAACGATAAGACGCTCCCTAGTGCATATCGCTTATTCCAGTGAAATATGTATTTACAAGTACACGTATAATTAAATAGAGAAGCTCATATATCTAACAATACACACTGCAGGAGCCCTAGATACACGAACGATACATAAATGATAGAATTAGTATTTACATTAGAGAAAATTACCATTTTGCAGTGCATAAACATAAATAATAACATTAGGTAGCTTTCGACTTTACTTCCTCTTCACGGAGGAGAAGTGGGGATGGGGGGATTGCAATGGTATTTCATGCTCGTCTAATGCTTATCATATCCACGGTATGATATCAAATTTACCATTTAACTATATTTCCGCTGGAAATCAATAAACTTGTAATAACGAAGTAGATGTTTTCTATATTTATTTGTTATATTATTGTATCAAGCATATATTGGTTGCAAACGTTTCTACAATAATCTGGAATTGATCGATTCTATGTTTGATTGTTATATTATTGTATCAAGCATATATTGGGTGCAAACGTTTCTACAACAACCTGGAATTGATTGAATTATGTTTGATTGTTATATTATTGTATCAAGCATATACTGGTTGCAAACGTTGCTACAATAGCATGGAATTGGTCGATTCTATGTTTGATTGTTATATTGTCGTATCAAGAATATATCTGAAATTGTTTCCAAACGATGCTATAATAGCCTAGAATTGAGTTTTGACGCGAGTAAAAGCGATGCTTGGTGCCCATGTAAACCAGGCGTTAACCCTTATTTTATTTTCATATTAGGATTATTCTGTATATTGGATATTTTTATATTGTTTTCATGGCTGTGTCCTTTGAATGCGTCGTCTCCTGTTGGTGATACAATGTTAATGTTTAATTTATTCTTTTTTTTTTTAAAAATGATCCAAATGAAACCATATATTCAACATCCCAGCCTAACATAGTGAAAACAATAATTCGCAGCAAATAGTACAGTCATGTTTTGGATAATTGGTTCTTACAATATCTTCATATTCTATTGTATCACAATCTAGAGATTTCAATCAAGATAAAATGCAAAAATCTATATATTAAGTTTAATCGATGTTGAAATCATGACGTCGATAACTGTTTTTATGACGCAATTGTATCAATTGTCTTTGTCATCAATAACGTTACAATACGTCGAAAACGTAGTTTTGAAACAGCCCATTGTCATAAAAGTTCACGTCACGCGCGGTAAATCCTTCAATGAATATCATGAAGAAGTATATCTTTTAACTGCCTGTCAATAGGCATGATTAGCAAGCAGATGAATCAGTATTAGTGATGGGAGGGAAACAACTAAAGATTGCGATCGTAGCAGCCGACATGTGACGATAAGAGTAGTATAAAAAATGGCGGCTATTCAATAACATTGTATGGAACCTTAGGTAAATTACCATAAAATAAATAGAAATAGGCCTGGTTACTTTAAGAATAAAAGATAACTTTTTTTCACTCATAAGTAGCATGTAAAGAGGCATGGGTGCATTTTTAACCTTAAAAAGAGAAGAAGAACTCTAATGCTCATTGTATTTTCAGATATACAAGAAAAAATTCTACATCGCATGGTTGATTCAATCGGAAAGTTAATTTACTGACATTAATGATGTTTAAGCGTGGTCATACATGATAAAACTGATTATAATAAAGTGTCATATTGATATATTCTGAAATTATTTTCGCATTATTACATGTAAAGCTATCTGGTACAGTACAATCCGAATGAGCTATGAAGTCAGCTTCCATCTTTAAAGAGACAATTCAAAGCGGTTGGTTTTATAACAATGAACAGATAAATGCCTAGGCCATTATTCACATAAAATTGAACCATACCTTTTTATTTCAATTATGTTTGGTTCAATTTTGATATTTACGGAATTATCTGTATTTGTTTCACACTCAAAACAGCGATATGAACTTTCGGGTCACGTGCAAAATACTTATAATATGAATATAACCAATCAATTTAACAGTTCGTGATATTTTATAAATCGCCTATGTAAAGATGGGAAACTTAATGTATTTTTATTTCTGCAGGGGATACTTTTATTTTCAAGTCCTCGTCTTGTTTAATGATGCGAGAACTGAGAGAAGCATAATATTGATTTATTCTTTAATCGGGGTTAAGCTCCAAAGTTAGAGTTTTGCTGATGTCATACTATTAACCACTTAAAATCAATAGTAAACGGTTGTTATCTGCTTAAATATGCAACCAAACACAAAACATATTTCACAATTAAATATAGTTTTCAAAGTTCAAGGCATGGTAATATGATTAAATACAGTAACTACAGTGTTGAGTAAAACTTAAGGACTGTTATTATCCTGTATATCTCATTTACGCGCCTCTTTAACACTTTACGTTCACCGTTACTGTCTGAAAACCTATCAAACTTTAATCACTCGTATAGAAAACGCTATTTCGTAAGCCGATAATGCGACTCGTCGCTAAATAAAACAACCGGGCCTATAAAAATTCCTTAACAGAATGACACTCCTGTCAAAGCGTTTGTACATCAGATACAATAAGATTAAAGAAGAGAATAACGCTTTGATGGTATTTATACACACGATGATGTAGTTGTACCTACTGACTGAAATAATGATATGGACTAAAATATAATTTTGCTTGTCGTTGAACATAATTATCTTTTTTAACTTGTTTCGAGTCTTTTTAGATAAAAATCATCTTACATGTCGCTTTATCATTTTTAAACTCATTGTATAAAGTTGAACAACGAGCTATTTGTCGTTTCCAATATATTATCTGACCATACACATTATCCAATATTACCAGCTGTTGTGAAGAAGTATTTCCCCACAAGGATCTGTTTCAAAAATTCTCCTTATCGATACGGTGAAGTAGAATACAGATATCAAATCGACGGCTAATAATACTTCAATTCGACATGATGACTGAACAATTTATTAGTATCCATAAATACTTAACTTAAATTACATCATGTTCTAACGTATCGACGAAATATTTTGTTGAAGTAGAACGTCGAACTCGGAAGTGAAATACACTCATATATTCCATTAATTACTACCATAATAACGACACCATTTTGAAAATAAATATATACTCACCGAAGTATCTTTCAAACTCCATTATTATTGTTGTACTATTTACTCTATTTATTTTTCGAAACGTTGCCATGCTATTATAGAACGTAACAAAGACTCTCATATCCACCACGGTACATGCTCTTGTATGATGAATATTACAAATATATGAATATTATAAATATTAAACATTGAGTTTTTAAACACGAGCAAGCAACGTAAACACATTGTTTATATGACTTCCTTACTAGGTAGAACTACAAATATAGAATTCATCTTAAAATAGTATGGGCCAAGGACACAACTCTAGTCTCGAAGACGAAGTGGCGCTCTATTATTTGAAAAAAGTGCATTTCCTTTGGCCTATTTATTTACTTTTATAAGATTCTGTACTTTTTTATCTATACCTTTAGGATAGAAATTAAATGGAACCTGCCACTTTATGTGAGCAACAAGTACGCTTAGCGTGTTAAAGAGCACACACTTGAGTCGTTAGGAAAGTTCTCAAACGGAAAATAATCTAATAATCAAATCCCTCTGAGTTTGTTTCAATCTCCCCAAATTTGTTACAATACCAACATAGTGTGTCAACGAGACCCTAGGTGCAGTGTAGACTAACAGTTTTTTGATATGTTTTTGTTTCTCAAATAACATAAATTGATTATGCCATTACGGTTACTAATACACCACACACGAGAGTTTCACAGGAACATTCGGCTTCGTGTAATAGATTTGAACCTAACGAGTAGTTTATAATTCTTCTTCGCCTGTAAAGAAAGTAAATAAACACAAGCAAAATAAAGTTGCAGTCACCATTAAGTATATATATTAGGTATATTAAACGTTGTTTTCTACTGAAACAGAGGTAGTGTGCTTTTGGTTCTTCTGATTTAAACTTAAATTTCGCATCGATTTTACTTTTTACTAGAACTTAAACCAATTATGTCTTCCTGGGTAGAACCAGCACTAAACATATGCGGATAAATGTCTTGCTCAAGGAAATCACACAAAGGTGGATGAACCCATGACCCTCCGATCCGATGGTTTACAACTTGACGTACTCCACATCTTTTCGTATTCAGAACGAATCATCCTGCTTCAAAATAAATACTCATACCGCAATGCACGTGAAAAACTATTTTTAAGATTACGTAAATTGTATTAAACATATGAACTGATAATGGTTAGGCGATACAATGCCATTGTTAATTGGCAATTACTATTTGTTTTAATGTATACACTCTCGCGGATATGGAGGAGTCACACCTTCCAGAGAAAAACTATAACATTTTTCTGATGATGTTTTGTTAAGGTTATGTGAGCATAATAGTATAAATAATTTGCCAAGGAATTGGCGATAATTGACTTTGAATGTGAAAGGAAAAACGTCAGTTTTTGAAGGAAATATTATTAATAAATGCATAGATAAATTTGTATTGAAAAAAAAATGCTTTTATAATGAAAATATTGAAACACATCATTACGACCACTTTGGAGCATTTAGGTGATACGTGCTTTTATGTTTCTTATAGAACAATGAAGATTTAGCCATCAATATGATATTAAAGATAATGTTTCAATTTGATATTTAAGTATATGTGAATAATAAGTCAACCAGTCATATAATCTACTCTCACTACTACTGCCATATGGTTCAAAATGTTTGTACTTAACTATTCATACATATCTTTGCATGTGCCTTATGTATTTGAATATGTTATTTACGGTGGAAACTTTGTAATTCTTAAGCCAAATAAAATAATATTTGTTCGGCTCATGTTCATATAATTATAGCACCTTGATGATCCAAGGGTAATGTACCAGTAATGTACCTAATGAAAACAAATGTTTACATATTGGACACAGTTTATAAATTAACTTATAGTACTCATATAAGTACAGCCATGCCGTTTGATTTCAAATCTATACTGTCCGACGAAGAAAGCGCGTTGCAATAGTATGAGTGCGACAGCTACTCCTTTGAAGTCGACATTCAAAACACGAAAACTTACATCTCCACTAGATCTCTTAGCAATAGAGAAAAATAAACTTTCATCTCTATCCCCTCAGCTTGATTTTACCAAAATTGTAACAATGGACACATCCAAATCAACTGAAATAAATCTAACAGCTTCTGATCTGAAGAGCATATCATGTCCTTATTGACACATTTAAATCTAAAATGGATGACATGGTCTCTTCTATCGTTGAAAGCGTTGTTTCTTGCTTAGAATGTAGAATCTCTACTCTGGAGACTAAGATTCTATTTTGAAGGACTGTGTAGCTAAACCGGAACAGGCATCTGATTCTGCCGAACAATATAGCCATAGGAACGATATCCGTTTAACTGGTGTACCAGAGTGTGAGGGTGAATCAACTGACGATTACGTCCTTACCATGGCTAAGGCGTTAAAGCTTGATGTGCCAATAGAGGCGATTGACAGCTCCCATCGTGTTGGAAAACCTCATCCATCCAAGCCACGAGCAATCATAGTACAGTTTGCCACATACGGTTCTAGGCAAAAACTTTATTGCTCCCGTACACAGTTAAAAGACAGTGGCTACAAGGGTATTTTTGTGCATGAGGACATGACAAATTCAGAAGTTCACTACTGTTCAAAGCGCACCAGCTTGTTAAATACGGTTTCTGGCAAGCGCTTGGTCGTCTGATGGTAACGTTTTTGTTAAAGATCGCGCGCTTAAAGTACATTGTGTGCTGTCGAAGGACAATTTATCACCTTTTAACCAGAAATGATTTATTGCATAAATCAAGCCTGCTAAACTTTTGTGGAAAATTATACTTTCTCTGTATTGACTGCTCGTGTTTTTAATCGATACAATCATCTCACCGTGTATACAACCTAATATGAAGCGCAAACTGATGTAATTAATTAAAGTTGTACCCAAATAATAGTTCAGTCTTCACGTGTCATTCAATGAATTATTGGCGAAATTTCGTGCACGCAAGTGACAGTATAAAATAAACATCACCATCATGTTTAATGAATACGAGTACAACGACCATAACATATATTTAAATAAAAATATATTTCAATTAGATATAAACATAACATATCAATATTCATGTATTACCAATATGCAAATTTATTTAGCTAACATGAGCATAACACATATTTTAAACGAATACTATATTTATATTAATATTGCAAACGATGGTGTCAATTTTTCATGATAATTGATCATATGCATGTTTGCATGTGACACCTTAAGCATATTAACATTATGGTATTTTCATGGTGGAGAAACGTAATCCATAATGCGCTGTGTCTGTAAATAAGTTATTGTTTGGCAACTCAAATCTTACATATGACATAATCATTACTTTTTTCGAAACTGTCCAAAAATTCATCTTGTCGAGTAAAAGGTTTTGAATATAAACAGCAGCCTAATGTCTGTGCATGTGACATGAGCTCACCCAAAGCACGCACCAGTCCCCCAAATTTCTGCATTTCCATTTTTCTTTTCCATACGAAATATTAAATGTTTCGCCATCTCTTCTTTTCAAATTTGTAAACCAAATTTGTTAAATGAACTCTTGTAAAACGTTTTTTCCTTCCAAACTTTATCATTTATAATGTTAAAAATGTATCAATTATTAAGCATATTCATACTATGATTTACCAGTCAATTTATCATGACAATTGTACTCTTTGATAAGAACTTAATAAGAATCATCTTTCGTTCTGATCCAGTTCCTTATTATTATTTTTTTTAATTTCAATCACTGAAAAGTTATCCATTTAATCACCCCATAATAGGATATGTGAGGGTCGGGGTGGGCCATCCCTCAACAAACCGTACAAATATATATATCAGTCAAGTTGTAACATACATTCATATATATATACACTGAAAGGAAAAAGAAAGCATACATTTTGGTTTTTAAAATTATTTCATTATTGACTAAGTTTGTTCATGTGATGGAAAATGAACTGATTTTTTCTTATTGTTTTGCTTTGAAATGAATTAAATGTTTGTTTTTTGAGTCAACAATATGATGAAATATAAATATACAAAATTTATATGCAATACATTTATTGTTCCTTGACCTGTCGACGTTTATAGGTATGTATACTTTCTTTTTCCTTTCACTGTATATACATATATACATTAATCTTAAAGGGATACACCAGTCTCAACAAATTATATACTGTAGCTCGAGCTAGAACAAAAATCAAACAGAAATGAAATATAATTTGACACAGCAGATGATAGTATAAGAAAATTATGTTGTCTAATGACTTCAGGAAGATTTTTCTCTCTTAAGTCTATAGTGGTTGGTTTAGGTGTGGGACCTTACTAAATATTAAATATGTATTTTGGTGTATCCCTTTTCACAGAAAAGATATAATGGCAATAATTACATGAATTTTATTATATTGGGGTTGTTTTTGTGTGTTTATATTTGTTAGATAATTGGAATGTTTTATAGACACATTTTTTGGTGTGTTAATTGATGGTGTTTATTGAAAGCCAGGAGAAGACATTTAAAAAAAATATCAAAGATACCTTGGTTCCATATGTATTTTTCTAGTAAAATCTAGCTATATTTGAGAATCAGAAAACACAAAAGAATCACCTATTTTCTAAATTTTATAAATCATTTGATCCTGTTCTTATTGTTTCACAAATATGTTGTTACGTTGTAAAAATTGGAAATAAAATATGTTTAAACTAAGGGGTCGTTTAACTGATAATCATTTAAATTAAATAGTCCAACTACAAGATATAAATATAGACACTACTGCATTTTTTTTATAACACCAACTATGGTTAATTACCCCACCCTACTATATTTTACCGCCTGTACAAAGGTACTTAAGTAGTCTTAAGTGCAATTCAGTTATTATGACAACGAGATAATAAAAGTAATTCAATAATCGTTCCTTATTTGATTGCTGAATTTTGCAATAACTAATTTTGTTTTTTTGCCATGAAAGTGTTAGTTTTCATTTTAATGACTCATTAGAATGTACTGCAACATTGAATATATGTGGATGTGTTAATCGTGTTAATAAAAAACAACATTGGTAAATCAACAATACATTTAGGATAAAGTAAATATTGAGAATTATAACATAAGAAACAAATACTTGTATTTATGTAAGACGCGTGTTTTAGAGGCATGGTATATGTTGCGAAATTTTATGCAATCGAGGGCTAAACAAAGAATCCGTTAACCTAACCGCTCTTTCCTTGTATCCTGGAAGGTTAACTAAAACTCGAGCAAACCCACCTCCGCATATAGCTGAAAAACTATCCTACTTGAATCCGAGGTGAGAAACGAATAAAAATGAGACGCACTATCGTATACCCATCAGCACTTCGACTGTGACGGGCGGGAATTCGAACTCCCGATCCCCGGATTCATAGTCAGATGACTGAGCTAACCGGGCCCAGCATGGACGTGATTGAAGGGCTAACTTGCTGTTTTTGTTATTTCCTTGGAATCCTGTTGCACTGCTCGAAAATATGATACCTCTCATAAACAGCCTCATAAAAAACGAGCCTATTTTTTCTCTTGGGCACGTTGTGAGCTTTCGAAATATCTTTTAAAATCAAACTTATAAATAATACAGGTAATAAATATATTTTATAACATTTCATTAAAGTGTTTCTTCTTAATGGAATCGTCAATTTTCTTTTTCATATTTCCTTTTATAAATGACGATTGTATTGTTGAATTTCTGTATTCTGTCAAATCAAAATGATATTAAACGTCTCTACATGTTTTGCTTCTATAATCAGATAATCTTTTTAACAATGTCAGTTCAATACTACAAGCAACAATTAAATCAAGAAATTTATTCCCGATGCTGAAGCAACCACTTATTGTGGCATCCTAAACAATTTGACAAGTTCTTGGTTATTATAGTGCAGGGTTTTAAAGCCACGTGAAGATGTTTTGGCACCGTACACGTTTTGATTACTTCAAGTTAAAATCCATATATATTGTTTTTAATCAGTTAATATTCAACTAATTATGACCTTACAAAGTACAAGTACTCTTAGTAACTATGTGCAACCAACGGCATCTCAAGATGTATTTAGTATTTGTCCTAAACATTTAGAAAAAAATGATCTTCTTGAATGTATGTGAACGGTACCACGGACATCGAATTGCCTTATGAACAGTGCTGTCAGTAATGTTCGCAGACACTTGGGTATTAAGAATGTGATTACGCGAAACGGTACCATAATCGTGACATGTTCTAAGACAATTAGCAGTGATCAATGCCTTAATGCCACGCGGATTCGCCACTTTATAATATTGGATGCATTGGACAAAATGACAGAAACTGATTATTTGAATTTTTAAAAGATTGGTATAAAACAAGTGACAGATATTCAACAAGTTATATTGCTTTAAGTAATACTACACAATACCTATTATAACTATTATAAATGATTTTACATAAATTAAGTAACATTATCAATTTGTTTACTTTAATTTGTTAAATGTCATCAACTTTAAATGATTATACATTATTGTAATAAATACTTGTATTAATCGCTTACTTTACAATAGAAATAGTATAGTCACTGTACTGAAGGGAACAGCTAACCCGCCGGCTCACATTATTTATACACCTCACATGTTACATATATTCTCTGAAAAAGTGTCAATGCAATTTCTTGGATATTTGGACTTGAATAAGAAAGAACATTTAAGATAACAATGCCTACGTCAGTATTATTAAATCTAATATAAATTGGAGTAATTTCAAAATTATTGAAATTTGTAGTCTTTCGGTTTTCGCGCGATAGTCAAAAGTGGCGAATTAGCTGCTCCGTTCAGTATATATAAAAAGCATGTTTGACCTTATGTTGTACCTGTGTGTTGGTCAATGACTATGTGATCTCTAACAGGCACTGTACGCTTCCGTTACAAGATCACACTACTTATAGATATTGAGCACCTTGCAATACTGATACCATATATAGTTTAGATAAGTTACGCTGACTATAATGAAAACCATTTTTAAATAAATGTCAATTATTTAAAATTTTGTTTTTGTAATCTTGTTGTTGTTGTGTTTTTGTTGTTTTATTATATGTGTGTTGCTGTTGTTGATTTTGTGTATGTTTTGTTTTGTTTGTTGTTGTTGTTGTTGTTGTTGCTGTTGTTGTTAGTTTGTTTGATGTTGTTTTTTTAGTTGTTTTATTTTATTATTTTTTGGGGGGGGGGGGGGGGGGGGGGGGGTGATGGGGGGTCTTTTAGTGACGGTGGGGATGGGTGATGATAAAGTAATGTACAAGTTTGAACACAACGTTCTAATTCACCTCATATAATATTTGTTAAAACTAGTAGCCCGACCCTTTGGCATTTGATTCGTTATTTATGCAATCTCAATGCGTAGAGTATGGAAGCTTCAAAGCTGGTCTGATTTTAATGAGATTGCTTTTTATGTTAAAAATTTATGTTTTAAACATGTAAAATTTGCAATAAAATTATCAAAATTGAAATTTAATTTTACGTTGGTATCACTTTATTCAGTGCCGTATATTATAGATGTATCTATGCCGCTGCTTTATTACAATAGAGATTCATTGCAGAAAGGCATCTAGAGCTTAAAGGGAGTATACCAGGATAAACACTATAAATGTCTTAAAAAATAAAATAATTATTAAAAAGGATAAAAAAAGGATCTTATTATCATTGATAAATAAATTCGAATGGTTTGGTATGTCAAATCCACCAAAACGTGACTAAAATCAATATTCAAATTGTGGTTAACTTGAAACAAAATCCCCACTCTAAAAATAGACAGCACTTAAATACTGCTTGATGTCATTCGGACTCTTATTAAGATGAAACATTTTTACTACATGTAAGCCTTACCGATGGCGGATCTACTCTTTAAAAAAAGGTGTACACCCCCATAAGCTCCTATATTTTATTAAAATTCACATACCTCTACTGACAAAAAAAACATGCGTGTCCGTTCAGATATTGCGTTGAGCCCCTCTAAACTGAAATCCTGGATCCGCCCCTGTTCTTAACAGATCAATTTGAAATCAAAATGAAATCACGTGACTCATTTTACAAAATATGTTGTTTTAGGAAATCTATTTTATACTTACCTAGGCGCGTAGCCCAAGTTAGGAAATCTCCATTAAAATATTATTGATGCAAACTTAAAGAGCCGACATATTTGGGCATTTTGTGTGATTTTGACGGTTAGTAAGATTTACGACAGCACCTATCTGGCAATTTCCTCATCCGGGTTCTTTTCAACAAATTTGCCACCATGGGTCGCATGCACAATCCAGGGTATGGTCATAAATATCCTTCAATTTACCTAAGAATACAGAATTCGACTCATCACATATTTCACCAAATATTATACAGTAAAAATAATAGAATTACTATGTAAAAACATCTTAAAAACAGGTAATATAACGATCTTAGTTGGTCCAAAACCACGTGGGAAACGGCAGACAAGTGTGTGGGTGGGGTTACATTTGTATAAGCCCGTTTATTTTCTTTTTCATTATAATGTACATTTTCTGAAGATATTTTTACTGTAATTTATAATGTGTTATTCGAAATACTGTTACATTTCTTTTGAAGTAGCTGATGAAAGCTTGGTTCATACTGGTTTACAAATGAAACTAGGAACGAATAATAGCACAATATCTTTTATTAAATATTTCTACAAATAAAGTAGTAAAAACATGGCATATGATAAGGTTTCTTTCGGTCTAAGCAAGATCTGGAATCTTTAGAAGTTGTTTCACCAGTGCTTATTGTGACAGAAAGTTGATGAACTAGAATCTACATAATTTCTTGAGTGTACTAACTTACTTTGCTTCCCTGCATTACTATTACACTCCAACATAATTGGACATTAAATTATGCATTTTATCTGGAGCACTTGATTCTTGTTTAATATAAGTTGACATGGAGGTAATTTTAATTACATATATCATACATGAAGACTTGCTTGATATTTGTTGGAAGTTTATAATAACCACTGCTAATACATGATTGTATTGCTTTTAAAGGCATATAACATGATTAACTTCTAGATCAGGACAATTTTTTTTTTTTGGAGAGGGGTATGGGATTGGGGGAGGGGGACAAAATGATGTTGTGTACACATTTTAATATCGCTGCTAAACATTTGAACGAAAATATTAAGAATACAAAATCGGCGGGTTAGTTGTTCCTATAAGTATAGTTTGATAAACAGTTCATTTTCGGTTTTAAAGATGCAAAAGAATACATTTGATGTCGCCTTTTCAAACGTTTAAAAACAAACATTGAAAGGTTTCTAATATTATTGTTATTATTTGGATTTAACAATTTTGTGAAATTAGGAATATTTGGTATTTTCTAATTATACATTAAATATGTTCTCTAAATATATATTTTTTTATAATCATCTCATCATCATCATCCTTGAACAAGTTCATATAATAACTTTAATATCACAAAAAAAACTTTATTAATTTCGATGTAAATTTAGACAACTTCAACAAACACGAATAAAATTAAATTAAGAAAAACACTCGGGATCTTTATATATAGTTCAATATAATTTTTTCGTACCAGTGGGGTTTCAAAGCTTCTAGTACTATTTTTAAAATCGAGGCGGATGTTCTACCACTAGACCATGCTGAGGTCTCTCAAAGTTCGTACTAAACTTGGTAGTTATCTTAAAGATATTTTAATGAAATCACAAGGGTTTATGGGTTAACGAAAATGTTTTATATGGCAGGTTGTAGATAAAAAAAATTGATTCTGGTGTAGGGTATGTTAAACATGCAGCAAAATCTGATTGGCCAAAGACAGTAACATGTAAGAAAATCGTATCTAAAAATGAGAAATTGCTCGTAATGATGCACGATATAATGAACATTGCAAGGCGTTCCACTATCTTCGGTTCATTTCGTTCTGCGAACAATCGTAAAAGTTCTGCTAGATGGGTGCCGTACTTGTTGACTGACGATCAAATGAAGAAATGTTCAAACTGCCAAAAGAAAAACCCTGCTTAAAATGTTCCTTGAATATATCCAAAATCAATTTTCAAATTCTGTCACTTGTGATGATACTTTTGTACACTTTTTCAAACCAGTGCGAAAGATTGGGAACAAAATATGGGCCACCAAACATGACAGAAAGTCAGAGTCATTGCCAAATGGACCTTGAATGTAAAGAAGATTCTTTATGCAATTTTCTTCTCTGTTGAAGGTTTAGCAATACAGGTACCGGTAAACAAGAGTAAAAGTGTAACTGGAAGGTACTATCGTGACGTGGTACTACAAAACTGAAAAGGTACTACGAAAAACGTCGCCCAGTCACTGGATTCAAATATGTTTGCCTTTTGCGTGACAATGCCGCAGCGCACAACTCTGTCCTTGTAACGGATTTTTTGAAGTCTGAGAAAATTACAGTACCGCATCCCCTTATTCCCCAGACCTTGCCCCATGTGACTTCTTTCTTTTTCCTAAATTGCAAAACTCTCTGGTCGTAAATATAGGTCACAACAGGCTCTTGGTTCTGCCGTTAATCAGTGCTTTCCGGAAATGGACCACAGACTAAAATGATGTATTTCTTACTCGGGGGGTGTGCGGCGGGGATGGAGAACTTTGAGGGTATGAAATGAAGACATTAGCGATTTAGTGAGTTAATAAGGGTAAGAAGGTAAATAGACACTATATTTTGAACACCCTTCATATATACTCAACTGTTATTGACAAAACAGATATAATCAAATTACAAACAATATGACACCTCTTACTTCGTACATAATTGGTTGGCCGATTTGCGTAACGATGTTTCAGTTCACTTTGGCGAACGGAATTACTGTTGTGTAGTTCGAATGATAAAACGCTCTTATTACCACTAATGAGAGATGAAAAGAAGTAGGCCGTCTATAGGGGGATTATGCATATTGCAATCTTGAAATATCATTAAAATTGTGATTAAGAAAACCAATGCTTAGGTTTCAGTTGAGACTGTACTATATAAAGAACATATTAGGTGAAGCAATGTATTGGGCATTAAAAGCATGACAAGACGAAATGTAGAATATGACTAATGCGATGAAAGGAAATTAAGTAACGAAATTGTGAGGACTCAAGAAGAACAGGTAAACAAAATGATATTTATGTTTACAACAAACGTATATAAACCGATTCAGCTATTTTGAAACTACGTCATTCTGTTTTAGATGGAACCTTCCGTATTAGGGATATTTGTAGTTTGATTGCAGATGGGGTGGGGGGGGGGGGGGGGGGGCAAAAGCAATTGAGGGTAACCTACAAATAAGGTTAAGGCTATCCAGTGGTTTTCTGCTCTGCGTAATAGTCATGTTTATGCTGTTGGGGTACTGTATCCTTTGTTTGTGAACTTGAACATATAAAATGTTGTATTTGTGTATTGGTATGCCTCCAAGGGATCCTTTTATCAAATATCATATACACACATATATACAATGTGTGTCTATAACGTTCGTAGACACATTCGTTTAAAAACAAACTAACACAGTAATTAGGATGATATACACATTGCCGGCATCGGATATCTTTTCTCGTCAAATAGGCAACAACTTATCAATTCATGAAAAAATATATTGCCAATGTTTTGGCGCAAATAAATATGCCTGCTTAATGCTTTGTACACCAAATGAAACGATTTTCCCGAGGTCATATTACATAAAATTAATATCAATGGCAATTTGTGTTAACACAGCTGCAAAATGTGGAGTAAAACTATGGCGTCTTTTGACGTCCAGGAACAGCGAATGATCATAAAAATGTGTGTTTCGCCCGGAAAACGTACAGGGAGACGAAGGAAATGATTCACGAGGTATAACCACGAGACAACCATCAGTATGTGTTATCTTATCTATTCAGTGACATCGGCGATATTTCGACGGATGGGCCACTATGAAAGACAACTATGGAGCGGGAATACCGGCTACCGCAAATGACGGACTCACGATTTGTATGTACATTTTTGCGAAAGTACTTCAAAGTATATCGACAAGTAGAACGGTATGATCTCACCACCATGTAGTAAAAACATATGCGAATGATTGGTGTGGCTTGATATATATTTTGTACATAAATCAGGCCGGAGAAAAAACATTACAAACGATGAACGTTACTTTGAGAAACTTTAAGATGTACTGAGAGTTACGCCTATGACGTCGTGATGACGAATCAGCCTGGGCTGCTGGGTAGTTACGCCATGACGTCGTGATGACGACGCAGCCTGGACTGCTGGGTAGTTACGCCATGGCGTTGTGATGACGCCGCAGCCTGGGCTGCTGGGTAGTTACGCCATGACGTCGTAATGACGCCGCGACCTGGGCTGCTGGGTAGTCAGTTGTTGTTTGTAATTATGTATAACATTATTCAGTTTTAAGATATTTTAATAATTTATTGCCTATTTGACGAAAAGAAGATGTACGATATATATATATATATAAGATATCTGATAAAAAGATCCCTATATATATATATATATTTTATGTTATGTATAACCAAAGATACGAGTGACCGTGTGATGAACTTCATTCTGCAATGAGTTCAGTTATATTGTAATCATTGCATAAACTGTACACTATTGTCTTAAATACCTTAAACTTTGAGAAGTGGGAGCGTAAATTGCTTCCTTCGTTCTGGTTTTATTTGGAAATTTGCTAAACTATTTCCCTGCAGAACATACCGGAAAGGTGAGAATGATATCGGGTTTACCGTCTATTTAGTAACACTTTCTGTAAATTGGAGCTCATTTGGGAAATCGGTGTTACAGCTAAATCTGATTAGATCAAAAGAAGAAAAAAGACTGGAATCACTCCTTTTGCTTCACTGTAACAGGTTTTTGTCAGATACTTCTATGCAAATTATATCTTCCTTGGAAGGCGATATTTAAAACGTGTATATAACATCATTCTTTTGCGTCAAATGGATGTTATAAACAGTTATAAAATCATGTTTTAGCAAGTAACTCTACCTTAAAAAAAATCAAAGAAATAAAACAGTTTTATTGCTGCAAATAGTTTAGCTGAACTTATTTCATAGCTAAACTTCAAGTTTACGGGAAAAGAGAATGTCGTTCATTGAATAAAATGTCAAGGTCTGTGGATATCGGCGGTATACAAGCCTATAGATTGACGTCGGGGGATATTTTTGATATTGTTATTCATTCTTAATGATCATGGTTAGCATATTTGTTATCGCGTAACTGAAAGTAGATTCCTTTATGTCTTTACATTCTCTTCTTAGGTTTCACTCTGTGTCTTCAATTCAAATTCCTAGCCATGATTTGTTCACATGCGTTTAACTCCGCTAAATTTTCAGGCTTTTGCTACACGTTCCATATCCCGTGTTAATGTTTGAATAATTGTTTTCAATGTGTTTCTAAATTATCACTTTCTCTTCTCAGATCGTCAGTTGTAAGGAGATTCAATGTTAGTTCATATACTTGTATAAAGATTCTGTTAAACACCGATTGTTTCCTTCTGCTACTGTTTCAATAATATATTTTACATATCAAGAATCTAATCAATTGGTAGAGTTTTTAATGATGGCCTGGTTTCTATTATAGACTGTATACTACTCAAATTATTTATCCTTTTGTGTGATTTATTATGTTAGACAGGTAGTCGGTCTTTAAACAACCAGATTTAATTTACATTCAAACATCGTAAATGTGGTATTTCACTTTATGGTGTGACTTTTTAACCCATACAAATGGTTTCTATTACCGTTTAAAGTTTTAAAACTTAAGTAGGATATAATACTGAATTTAACTGGACAAAGAACTTGCAAGACACCCTTTGTGCTTTGTTTGAATGCCAATATTTATCAATTTGGTAGCATTTCCACATATTTTGATACTGATATATGTTCTATCTCTCGATAAGGAAATTTAAAAATAGTCACCCGGTCAGAGGCATAAGTTAATAAAAACATACAAAGCGCAGTTTATAGAAAATTCTTGTTCTTTGGATGCTATTATACTTTCTAAATGTTTAACTTCATGCCTTAACGCTATCATGTCGTAAGGTATACGAGAATTCTATAATATATCTGTTCTTGTCTATAAAACATCGGATAGGGTTCTAAATAAATTACGTATCAAGGTTCTCCGGTGAGCGCATACTACTTTTCAACTGTCTTCTATACTTTATTAAACTTGTTAAACAAAAACCTACATCACTGAATAAATAAGAGTTTGCAATAGAAATATTACATTTTTGGCCTATAATATCGACCCTGCTTTTTTACAAATGATAAAATTGACAAAATTTATAATTGAATTAGCAAAATCGTTAGTGAACTACTATCATTGACTTTAAATAACATTTGATTTGATGATAAGGTTGTTAGACAACGTGTATGTATTCCTAAATGTACCGATTGTTCACCACTTTTCGCAGATTTGTTTTTATACAAGAAGGATTTCATGCTGTGCATTTTGGCCATCAGTACCTTCAATAGCACTTTTAGATACATTGACCATATACTAAATATCGATACATCTTTACTCAAATGACATTTATCATTTATGCTATTGAGCTTTAGATCAACAAAGCTAAAGTTTCTAATTCTGAAGCTGACTTTGTCACACTTATATCTCCCTATCAGCAATGGTTTTATAAGTACAAAATATTTATGACAAAAGAAATAATTTTGATTTCGGTATAACTATTTTTCTCAGTGATGATGGTGCGCTTCCTGCTACACCATACATGATTATAAAAGAAATTATGGATTTAAAATAACGTAAAAGCTTTAGTTAAACCAAATCTTAGATCAGATTTATTGTCACAATTTACATTAGATGCTTCTTAGTTTTACTGCTGCAATTCTGTTCTCATTTGTAATAAAATATCTATATTAAACACTTATGTGATATTGTTAATGTTTACCTGACTTTCATGGTGATATGTTTTACAAACGTCGTACGATCCAGGGCCAATGTCTATATGTTATTTGTTGAATATATCAACACGTTTATTCAAAATAAGCTAGGCTTCTGTGATTTGAAGCTTATTGCATGTTTGATTGTTTATCCCTTTACAATTAGCAATCAACCTTTTCTCATTATCGTATAAGCTTTTGGTCTTCAAAGGTGACCTTGACCCTTTATATATTAACATACACTTGTGCAACTAATCATAGAAGAAACAACAAAGGTATACACGTGATTTTTCATTTCATTTCATGAAAAAAAGTAAAATATTGACAAGGCATACAATAGGACATTTAAAATGTGCAATATAGCATTTAAATTTGCCATTTTGTGTTATATATATGGTCACCGTATTACATTTGATATATTATTGTTCGAACATTTATATTGATATATACAACGTATTGTACTGAATATTAGATTTTACCAATTTTTTAAGATACTAACAATTGTAATATTTCTATGTAGGGAATCTATATCAAAAACAGCTTTTAGTGAAAGGGTTGCTACTTTTATATCATGAACGATGTACGAAAAGAATATCAAATAAACAAAGGCTTACTACAAGTACTTCCAGTTAATGTAATTCGTGGCTGCAATTAAATCCGAAATCAGAGACCTTTAATTAACCTTCATTTTGTATAACAAAAGCAACACGTAAGCAATTCGTCAATACCAATGATAAAAATATAATGGGAGTTTATCTTTCTATATCCGTGGCAACTTTTTAAAAGAGTGGTGAAACGCTCTTTGTGGTGATCTATCAAGTGTAAAAGATTAATGCTAGCTACTAAGCCACGGAGTTGAGCATTCTTCCATCCTTTAATAATGTGCAACACATATCAAATCTTGTAAACATGAATCTGTATAATATGCTTTAAAATTAAGCATTTTGAGGAATTAAGGTCGCAACGAATGTGTTTGTGTAAGAAAGTAATAAAACTGTTTTTCTTTTAATTGTTCATATTTGTATGATAAAGGTTTTATCATATTCTTGCCGTGTATGCAGCACTTACCGGATTAAATATTTCAGACCTAATTTTACACTACTGACGGTATATTATTTACATATATTGAAATAATAATTCGCTTACATTACGAAATATATTATTATAACTGAATAAATACCAGGAAACGGATTTGATATGTAAAACAATCAGTTTGTTATAATATAGACATATGCATGTTAATGCCTTTGACATATGTATCAATGATGTTTCCCATGCTTCTATGTACACATTTCTGGCCTTTCTGCCAAACATTATAGTATTGGTTCTCATCTAAATGACTTCATTATTTGTACGATGTGTTAATTCTGGTTCAGTGATTTTACCATACTGTGTAAAAATATAATTAAAGTTGATGCAGAACTGACAAGGTATTTGTTGATCTCGTCGATGCTATTTACTCTGTGCATTGACATTCCCAAGCTGCCTATGTTATAGAATAGAGGTTCTCTGGAATTAGAACTTGTTGCATTGCTGCAATTAAACAGGCATACGTGCACTATTGAGAAAATCCACGTGACTCTTACAGCGCCCCTAAAATTATCGGTATTGTATTCAAGCATAGGTTCCTACAGCTGATATTATCGTTGTTCTATACAAATGCTTCACACATAATGTTGATTAGGAAAAAGTCAAAGCCAAATACTGATACTAGCTACGAAATTTGTTTCACGATATACTACCGTTCTTTTTGTTAAATGTTAATGTGATCTGTTTTATTATCTGTTAAAGTGGAGAACATAAAAGTGATTAGTTTCATTAAATCTCATTTAATATGATGCCATTAAGACAATACTCTACATTAAAACTTAAGATGGAGACAAAATCACATTCAGCGTTCATGAAGCCAAATAAATATCTATCGCAATAAAAAGTAATTAAACTATTCAATTACTATACTTTTTTTAATAAAAAAATAATCAGTTCAACTGAACTACTGTTGTACCTATATGTACTCGATGAATTAGTTGTGCTTTAGGTGGTTAATGAACGCTTTGTGTCCTATTGGAAATTAATTTTCTTATTTTTTTATTACCTCTGATAACTGAAAGGTTACGATTTACAAGCAATATAAATGGTGACCATTGGACAGAACGCTATTAATGTCAAAAAACATTTAGATGAATAGTTTTTGTTTTGCCTGTAAGCAGGTAGTGGTTTATAATTCCACCTGACTCCTGTTCTATTTGTAAAAGGAAGCCGTCTCTTTCATTACTTCTGTTCAACCTTGTTGCATAATATATATGTGAAGTGCAAACCTCTATCAGTTTTATACCAAATTCTTTGTGGAGCGTGTAGTCCGGTGGTAGATCATAGAACCCAGGGTCGTGGAAGTCGTTGAGGCGTCATGGGTTCGATCCTCTGCCATGACTATATAAGGTATCCATAAATATAACACTTCATCCGCATATGCTTTGTACCAGTTCTATCCAGGAAGACGTTGAGCGTGATTTGTCCAAGTTATAAGAATTGGGTTCAAAATCGAGGTAATATATAAAAAAAAAATATATACCAAATACTAATCAAATTATTCTTCTAGCTTTCTAACTTTCTCTCAGAACGTAGACACTTAGTCTAAAGGCATTTAGTATAATGAATTAAATATTATATACTTATGAGGTACAAAGCGTCATCTTCGCGGGATGCATCACTGTCCTAAGATAGTTAAAACTTATTTATTCTACTTTGGTTGTGAAACAAGTTCTTACAACTTAGGCAAATCACGCTCGAAGTCTTCCTGGTTTGAACCAGGACTAAGCATATGGACTACGCGCTCCAAATAAGATAGTAAACACTATTATAACATTACCTCTGTAGAAAGAAAAAGTAACTAAACACCAGTAACTCGATGAAGATGACATAAATATACATTTTGATAAATTGTCTGACTTTATAGGATGAATGAATAATCAATTTTTACTATCACTTAAAATTAGCTATTTAACTGTCTGGTACAAGACGATATTTTGATCATGTGTTGCTCAATAGGACAACACCGGTCGGATGATCCTTACATTGGAACTTTATGTGACAGGAATATGTCCCAATATGTCCCATTTTACAGAAATGGCGACAACAATATCCAATCATTCTTTTGTATGAATCATAAATATGCCAACATCTGAATTTCAAATTGATTATATGCTATTTACTGGCTATCGCAATGGCATTAAGAAATTGAATTACACACACACACACAAAATACGATTAGATGTATTACGACGCACACAATTTCTGTTATACATAATGTCAACCATTGAAACCAGCTCGTATTTGACACCGTCAAGAAAGTAAAACGTTATGGAAAATCAATTAAAAGCATCGAACATCATAAAAGAGATGCAAGCAGTCATTTGAAACAGTAACGTAATGAAGGGAATAATCAACATTTATTCCATTCGCATATATATAGAAAATACAAAAACATATTTAAACATTACGAGTGTGTGAATGGTTTTGTTTTTAAGTACAGATTTTAAAGTATAAAGTACATTGGCGTTAAAAACATAGCATTTAAAGTACTGAGACGCAACTACTGAAACAAATTCATTCAATAAAACACAAATACAAGCATAATTGGGAAGAAACAGCAGACAATGCTGGTTTAGCATTTAAATGGTAAATGGCTTAAAAAGCAATGGGTTGTTTATATAAAAGTCATACAAGCATATATAGTATCAATAGATACAACAATTTAGAAAAATAGTTAACTGTGATGACAAATGATCGTTGTATTAACAATTGTACATGTATTATGACTATAACACAGTCACACAAACTAAATTAATGGCTGTATATTATTTTATATGCATACTTAAAAATACAACAAACATAAAAAGTAAAGTACAATATCATCAAATTTTTTAAGCTCAACTTTGAATGAAAGAGTGGACAGAACTTTTAAAACAGAAATTAAGCAAATATATTTCACTGCTTTTTTATTAACCATTTTGAGAAATAAGTATTTTTACTCTTTTATATCTGATAAAAAAAACGTTGTTTTTTTTCAAAATTGAATTTATGTTATGTTAAAGTTGATTATATAATATTTGTCTGTGGAATTCTTTTATTTTGGACAATACAAACTTTAGACAGATTTTATTTTGGACTAAATCTGTACTTTAAGGGAATTAATCAGGATTTTTAAAACCTTTAAAATTGGCTAAAACCATTTTTTTTCAATATAGCATTTCTATAAATACTCACTGACACCGAATTGCCAAAAGGCAATTAATTTAAACATACCGAATTAATATATTAAAATGATTTTCTAGCTTGGGCCTAGGTTAGACTAAAATAGATTTCCTGCTTAAGATTGCAACATATTTTGTGACGTAGTATATGAGTCACTTGATTTCATTTTGATATCAGTTTGACACGTAGTAAAAATTCTTTCATCTTAGAAATAGTCCGAATGACAATGAGATGGCCGTCTCGTCAATCAGTATTAAAATGTTGTCTATTTAAAATGGAGAATTCTTTTGAAGTTTACCACTCCAATATTAATATCACCTTTGTCACGTTTTGGTAGATTTGACATACGAAACCGTTCGGATTTTATTTATTAATGATAATGAGATTTTTTTATCCATTTTAATAATTTTTTTTTTTTAACTCCGGTTAAAGTGCTAAAACTATCCATACCTTCATTTTATGTTTTTGTTGATTATTGACATTCGAATCAGTCGCTTATAATATAAACATTATTCATTTTACTACCACCCTAGCAAAAATAAAATTCAACCTAAAATGCAGAAGCATATTCAGAAGAATAATTAAATTAGATTACAACGTGTAATTGCAGGAATAATTTGGTTTACGTTAACAAATTGCAAGACCGGTATTAATCTAACTGGCATAACAGCTATTTAGTGCCCTTGATCATAAATCTCTTATGTGAATTCCTTGACATGTTTTTTTCTGTAAATGTTTTAAATATGATAACGTACATTGTTCAAATAGAAAACTATTCATAGCAACTCCAATTGATTGGAAACTCCTCTTTGAAATTAATCACGATCCTCGTTTTGTAAACATATTTAATAACCTGATAAAAAAATTAATCCAAAGTTTGTCGCGAATGCAGGTATAAATGTCTTGTTTCCTCATTACAGTTTGAATATCTCATTAGACATTAACAATTATCAAACCAAACTGGACCTCGATGTATCAAAATACGCAAGTATTGCAACGAGACGTTACTATAACATTTAAGTCCGTGTTTGTTCACAAAAAAAATATGGTTGTATATATATTATATGTCTTACGGTTGTCTTATAATTTCGTTAAATGATCACTAAAACCAATACAATAACGGACTTCCAATATTCTGGTATGCTTACAGACTTTGATATCGATTCTATTCGATACACTCTTGTAATGTCGTTAAAAGGCATCATATTTCACATAATCGTGGCAATATATAACAAAAATCTACCACATACTTTACTTGCAACAGTTTATAAACACAATAAAATATCAACTTGTATTTTTTTTAGAATGTTTCATCAAATTTTCAAGACTAGCGTGACAGCACTAGTTTTATTAAAAAAAATGTTTATACTTTAATATTCAATTCCAGATTTCAGTGCTTGGTGATTAATCTATTCAAACAGTAATACGTTGACAGGTGTAAAGATCAATTTGATACCTGAGGATGAGTAATTCGATTAAAGCACTTTATTCCTTTTATTTATAAATCGGCATAACATAAACTTTTACTGAAATGAACAACGACAACACATTACATCATGTACTAAACACGATATATATAACAATAGGTGTAAACTATAATATAAATACCGTATATCGATATTACGATGAAAATATACAGCGCATTGGGTCCTTTAATGATCCTGAATATATTAATGAACATGACACGGATTGCTATGGAGTTATTTCTTCAAGTTAATAATGTCAAGATATTGCGCACTTAAATTTTGAAATTAAAACGGGGAATTCTTTAAGGCGATTACGTTTTCACTTGATAAAGCTGTAAAACAGGATAGCTTGAAAATACGTTGAACAATACATACATATATATTTAAATTGTAGTGCCACATCATTCGTTATTTTTAAATAAAATCGAATGATTCTAATATATAGAATATATATATATCCAAACTTTCATCTTCCTTACATAATATACAATTTTCAAACTTCCGTAGTTTTGAACGTACAGTATTTCAACACTATCTTATATGATAAAACAACGTACCAACGTACCTGAACAGCATATGTTTAAAAAGGGTTGTTTCAAACTTAAACAATCAAGCCTATTCTAATGTACATGGAACAATGGAACAGTGCCTAGTTTCAGCCCAAAAGACACACTAATAATTTCCCAACTTAGGCCTTCCAAAATGCTATAGCTCGTAAGAAATATTTTTGTCGTCATTTATACTCCCCTCCCCCAATGCACTTAAGCTTCTCTGGGGTTTCAAGAACAGTTTGGCGCTAAAAATATTGAGCTTATGTATTGCTTAATATATGGCATCACACCGGTCTTCCAATACAAGAAAATTCTCACAAGGGTATTTTTTCTTTAAAATGTCCTCTTCAACTCTTTTTGTCAACTAATGTTTAAACAGAAGCGAAATTAGAATTCATTACCTCTTCATATAAATTATAGCGCCGTGCACAGCTATTGTTAGGGAACAACACATTATTTTGACAAATATTAACTGTTTAATTTTATTCCAAGATACTTTCTCCCCAAATTAATCCAAGTTAAAGGAAAAACGAATAAGTAAATTTTACTTTTTTAATCGGCATCTTTCAGTTATATAACAGCATACCTTACTTATAATATATATACTTGTATATATTTTTCAATCCGTTTTGTCGCTCAATAGTAAGTTAACACCCGCAAGTTATATTGCTATTATTTGATCAATGGTGAAGCATTTGTCGTAGAACATCTGAAATCTCAGCAAACTTTTATAACTGTAAGAAATTCCCATATTTTTTTTAATTTAAAATTAACGCCAACAAGCTATGTCACGCTTATCTTAGCAGAGGTGCAATATTTCTCACACTATCTGGAACTTTCTAGCTCTCAGCACACTTTATACGTTTTCAAAAAAATATTTTAATTTAATAGCAAATTTCATTGCTTTAATTGCTTCAGAGTTGAAGCATTTTCAAACATCGGTAAACTATTACAACTGTGTGAAAGATGTTGCTTCAAATACATTTTACAATATTACTTTCAGTTATGTTTTATAAACATTGATAGAAATAACAGAGTATGCATGTTTTGTAATCAAAACCAAGTAGAATCGAACTATTAGTTTTACGTGTTTGTCCAGTAAACACACTATTAGAAAAATATATATCAACAGTAGCGCTTGGCCAACTATTCAAGTATTCAAAAATATTATGACAAAAATAAAAATGTACAAGAGCAGTTAGTAAGCAATCGATGTAAGAAAATCCCCCTCTCTTAGAATTTCAATTATACAAATGCAACCTAAGATTTAACTATGTTTCGTTGATATTATATGCTTTGAACGAACTATGTGAAGCCTGTGCCAATGTGTTTCAGCTGTTATATATCATTGCCATATTTTCACATTACTTGTTTCATAACTGGCCAATATTACTTAAGTGACCGATTGCCCAGACACATTGTAACACGTGATTTATAAAGAAAAACTATATGAAATACATTGCATATTTGGAGAGTATGATTTAAATAATCGCGCAAAATGCATTAAAAAAACACACTTATATCATTATATCTCGCATATACATTGTACATGCCACTTATTATTCAGCAAGTATTTCTGCTAACAGTATGATATGTACATACCTCTCTCTTTCTCTCTGATTTACAATTATTTCTGTTATTTAACTTGTTATTTTTCTGTTTTGACTTTTGACTCTACTTTGAAAGGACGGTTTGTATTGTCATAATGTTCATATTTAAAATGAGAGAAATGGTCGGTTCTAATACTGGCAGAAAGTATGACATGTTGCTATTTCAACTTATATTGTAATAAAGTATGTTTAATCTATTATTATATGATATAAATTATATATCATAATAAAATTATTATAGTTAAACATATTTGGTATTAATATAACTAGAAACTTTAATATTTCTAAAGATAATTTACTCTTTAACTTTAAAAATGTTATATATTAAATACTTTGTTTATAGAAAAATAACCTATCATTTTCGTTCAAACATTATTATAACTTCAAACATGGTTGTATTGTGTATGTAAGTAGTTCCGTTTTGTCAACACAGCTATAAACACACTGAAGGAAATGCGACGTATAAATTTACTTACGCTATCAAATGTCAATATATAAGTAGAAACATTTTAATAACTTACTTGTTGCTTAGATATAATCCGTGATAGTCCTGGATCCTGTAGCATGTAAATCAACCTTTCCGATAGAAATGCACTCTGATCTTGTTGCTATATGCCTTTATTCACTACCAATAAACATTAAAGATGTACAGGAAAGTTTCGGAAGTTTGTTATTGAGCAATGTAATAAAGAGTCGAGGTTCGCTATTTTATCGATACGTATCTGCATTGAATGATACTGACAGACAACTGAAAGAAACGCGATCTTGTTATAAGTGAGAATTTTCCGAAACGAAAATAAAGAAAATGCCCGAACGCCGAAGAATCTCAGCGTTCCAATTTATACGAAAATCAGTTCCATACTAACGTCAACTAAGTGTGGTACAAGGATAATATCAGCTTGTCCATATCCATTGCGCATGCGTCATTCTGGAGCTAAAGTGAGTATTATTACAAATGTCCAAAAACGGACATATCGTGGCGTGAGAAGACGTCGAAATGCAATTACGTTTCTATTTGTCAATTTACTATGGTTGAAATTTATCTTTACTACAAGAGTGGGGGGTTCCTATTTACATATGACTCGGACTGCAATATTTCAAATATTATATCAAAAATAATTCTTATTTACGAGACACATCATATGGAGTGGCTCACGCCGGGTAAACACTTCGTCTCGTCCTTAATTGATTTTTATTGTTCCTTTCTAGAACTTTTAATTGATCCCTGATGTTCACTTGTGGTTATACTTTTCATATTTTGTAATGGGTGGATGTACTTAGAGCTTAAAGTTTAAAAGGAATAAAGTCCCACTCAGTATATTTTATGGGATTGAGCAATGATAAGACCATGTTTCATGACATATTTGACGGTATGTTGCATGGATTTAATACTCAGACACATCAAACGTATTTTAATTGTTTAATGTTCAGTGTATGGTAGTATAACAGATGAAAATATAATGCAATAAATGGCTTTGGTCTTTTGTAAGTAATTAATGAGTGAGTAGGAAAACAATTACTGTATAGTTTTAAATCATCACGCCTTACGGTATCACAGCCTTGTATGCTAGAGGTTTGGCGAATTTGTAGTCCCCCTTTTGTTAGTTATAACTGTGTTTCCCTAATATCATCAATATAAATACTGAAAACGTACGGTATCTGTTATTGCCTTGACCATGAAATATATATCATACGTCAGTAAGCGTTACCTGAATAAAATCAAAGTACTTACCGTACCGATAGCCGAGATTTAATTAATACACACACGATTTCCTGGTTTGATTTGTATTTTTCTAGCGTTTGGTTTATTTTATATAACAGTTTTTAAAATGGCATCATACAATGTCCACAATACTGTGTTATTTGATTTGTGACAAATACGAAAGCGTGACAATTATAATTCAAAGAATAAAATGTACCATCCACCTGTAGCGTATAATCCATTTCGGCGGTGATAAAGACCGCATATCTTTATCACGGCGACATCAACAGAAGTATGTCTTTGGCATAAAGTCCGGCTACAAAGGTTACATACAACTGTGTTCTAAGGATTGTATAATATAGACAGAACCGCTATGACACTTTCACACCAATGGTACACATATTAATCAGATTAACATATAGAGACGGCAGACCAGTTACGTAGTACTGTCAATGGTGATATTTGCATAAACTACTGTCTGAACCTGGAGCTGACTGAAGTAAGCGGAATCTCTCTAGATGATTGAAACTAAATTTCTTAATGCCCACGGGTGACCAAACAGACACAACACAGTCTAGTACTCGATTACTTATAATCTTAGAGCGTATTGAATGTAGCTTGAAATGTTATATGTATTCGTGTACCTCCCACGAACCAAATCACTAAATCCGATTTTTTATATTCATTGTTAGTGTTTCCATGTATTATAGTCAGTCACTCAGTAATTATCGTATTTTTTTCCAAATTAGTTTAATAGGTTTAATATTGGAACCATGATTGGGTTAATTTGTCCACCCTGTCCAGACTGTGTTGCATGTAATTCCATAGTATATAAGTCATGGTCGACACCAAATTTATTGGTTTGGCAGAGGCCTTGATATTGTATCTATGGTTTGCAATGTAGCTAGGTGCAATCGCCGTAGTCTGGTCTGTACATGTATGTCTTGGTTATTCACAAATAATTATCTCCAT
Source organism: Panopea generosa (assembly GCA_029582155.1). Classification (NCBI taxonomy): domain Eukaryota; kingdom Metazoa; phylum Mollusca; class Bivalvia; order Adapedonta; family Hiatellidae; genus Panopea; species Panopea generosa. The sequence goes on along the minus strand of CM055902.1, from coordinate 47,972,859 downwards.
ATATATATATCATGCATCGTGAATGAGCATCTGAAAAGATCCAAAAAATCGTAAATTTAGTTGTTGTGAATTTAATCATCTCCCTTTATGAAATTAAATATATATGAATTCACTGTATCTATATAATCCAACGGGTTTATAAATCCGTTCTTTATATAGCATGTGAGTAGTCATGAATCCTTAACTGGATCTTACTCATATAAAGCTATCAGTCCATGTATGTAAATTTGTCCACCCTGTCCAGATGTGTTGCATGTAATTCCATAGCATATAAGTCATGGTCGACACCAATGACAGTCTTGTCTGTACATTTATTGCTTGGTTATTCACAAATAATTATCTCCACATACACACACGGAGACTTTTACATGTTGATAATTAACCAAAAGTACGCATTCAGAAATGCAGCCATGGCTAATGTATTTTTAATGGTACAGGTGTGACTGTATAGGATGCTAGCTAGGCCTTCAAATAGGACAAGTCAAATGGGGGAAAGGGACAGTTTACTTTGGTATGTGAGAGGTTATAGATCATAGGATACTTTGGAAAGTAGAAAGGGGGGGGGGGGGGGGGGGGGGGTCGGTTAGTTGCATTGTTTGATTGAGATAATGGTTGATGTTTGAATAGGAACTGATACTAAAAATGGGAGCGTACTTTGAACTAATTTAGAAAAATGTATCTGTGTTAATGGAATTCATTAAACTTTAAATGACAGTTGTAAAAATGTAAGAAATACACATTTATATAGAATAATGCTGTTTGACGTGTTAATGATGTACGATAATGACACACTTGTTCATATATAGCACAGTTGTACTGGTATGTCGAACATGGACAGGCAGATAATACGATATTTAAAAACATTTAGCTATATAGTAGAATAATTTAGATATGAAGTTTAAGAGCTGCGTTTTAGCCCATATATAAAGTAAATACAGTAATATGGCTTTCTATATTATATCAAAACAAATATCATAGCTTCGTGAAAAGTTACCATTGAATTAATTTACTTTATATATTCCCCCACTAAATATATTTTTGATAATATATGTCAGTATTGTAATTTGGGAGTCAACTAGTGTCTTAAAGTTGATGTTTAAAATAGTCATATTCAAAATAGTTTATAAACAGTTCATATTGCGTTAATTCATTTTGAGCTTTTTTTCTTATCTTCAAACTTAAATTTTTAATATTGAAATTTCAACATAGGATCATTAATATTTGGAAATGTAAGAATCAGTATCGCAACCGTCGGCAAAAGAGACATTTCACTTAATTTATCACAACATTAATTTTTATTGTACATGATACCATGCCAGTGGATCGTATTTATAGTTGTCTCCTAGACAATATGGACTTAATCCGACAGTTTAACATTGCAGTTTTAACATTTGGGAGGAATAACAGTGTAATAATGCAAAACTATATTCATCCAAAACAGCACATAATCGTGGAGTATGCAAATTAAAGGGAAAATAGTATAGGGGATAGCTTCCGCGAATACATCTGGACAGTGTTATTATGTAAATGCTTTTACTTTTTATTTGTGAATATATAACTATTTCACTTCAGTGGCTACAGAGGAACGTGGTTGAACTGTTTAACGTTAAATTAATACTGTACTAATAATAGCAATATATCATAATGATAATGGATAAACTTGTTCAGGTCCCACTATACAGTTAAAATACGGACACAACTGATGCATTTTGCTCTTTGTTCTATATAAGATAAGGTCAAGGATTTCCACGGTTATAAAGATATCTTTATATGATCTATTTAAAGTATTTTTTCCATAGAAGGAATGTATCTCCACATAAAAATGAATGCACAATAACTGGTAGATTGACCAGCTTTTTTTTAAAAGACTGTGCACTGTTTTTGCTCACAGATACATACATCTGTTAAACTTTTATAAAATTCACTTTGTGGTGTTCTCATTGCACTATATGCTGTGCCCAAGTTTGCTTTACTCATCTATTGCAAGAAATTACAGCCAAAATGAACCATTTTGAAAATATTTCAAACCAAATTACAATTATCTTGCTACCGTGACAAAAAGGGGTACAGCTGTGTAGTAAGACGTTAAAATATAATATCACTTCGATGCTCTCTTTTATATAACAATCAAAAGAAAACACAAACAAATGAAAGCAAAATAAAAAAGGAACGAAATAACATAATAACAATAAACCTTCAATACAACACCCCTCTTTTTAATATCTAATTTCAGACACAAACAAAAGGGAACACACTGTTTATATTTTCTAGTAATGTGATGTACAGTTACATAATAGTAATTAATTCTAAAGACTTTAATATTATCCAATGCTTGTTAGGTGGGTTTAGGAGAACCCTGTCCCTAAGCCCTAGATACATTTGGTAAAATAGACGAACAACATAACTAACATTATCAATATAACATAACAACATATAATCTAATAAAATACTAACTCCCTCTTTTTTAAACAATACTTATATCAAATAAACAAAACATATTAACTAGCAAAAAGAAGAAAAAGGTTCATCAAAAATACAGCATAACAGCAACTATATTGATATATCAAAGACAACGCAGGCAATGAAACAAACAAGAGAAGAAAAAATAAAAAAAAAAAAAAAAGGAAACGGGAAACGGGAAACGAAACATAACAATAAAATCTAATAAATACAAACCTAATAAAAATAACCGAAATTCGACACTGTTACAAACAATAAAAAATAAACAATATCAATAAAAAAGTAAAATTACCACAAAACAAAACAGTATAACATAACGGAAACCGAAAAAAAAGAGTAAAAAACATAAAAACGAAACACAACAAACAGTTATTTGAAACAATGCCTAATTTATATGAAAACATTGCATTCATGATAGAATTTTAAAATGATATCATAATACAACATTCATATGCCAAAATTCTAGTAGTTAAGTAAAGGAAAGTAGCACCAAAAACTGTCCGGAGTCATCAAATGTGGCCCATACTAGTAGTTAAGTAAAGGAAAGTAACACCAAAAACTGTCTGGAGTCATCAAAAGCGGCCCATACTAGTAGTTAAGTAAAGGAAAGTAACACCAAAAACTGTCTGGAGTCATCGAATGTTGCCCATACTAGTAGTTAAGTAAAGGAAAGTAACACCCAAAACTGTCAAGCATTTTGCAATGGAATATATAGCTATGCAACTATACAGGTGGAGCGCGCGGTCAAGTGGTAAAACATCGACCCCACGATCGGTCGTAGAGCACCGAATCAATGATTGGAGGATTGTGAGTTCGATCCTCTGCCACGACTATGTGTTTTGTCCTTGAGCAAGCCACCTTTTCCGCATATGTTTAGTACTGGTTCTACCAAGGAAGACTTAGTACTGGTTCTACCAAGGAGCGTGATTTGTCTAAGATGTAAGAACTTGTTTCACAATCGAAGCAAAGTAAATCCGTTTAAATAATTTCTACTATTCTATACTGGGTCGATCGATCCCTGAAAAAAAGTTCTGATATCATTTTCAATATTCGCGACAAACATTTTGGTCATACTATTGATCTTTGAGGGCGCGTTGTTTTCAGTTAAATATATTTCAGTCCGTTGATCAAATCCACAACTTTCCACAGGCAATTCTGACTACCGTCGCTTCTTTTTTCCTTATAAATTATAGACTAAATCAAAAAAGCTTATTCAATGACACGACATACATGTACCAATATAACTGATACAGATAATTAAGCTGTTAACTTAAATTGCAAAGAAAGCATAGTATCAGTATTAAGTTATTTCGTGCCAGTATTTATGAAAGAACACAGTACAAACAAAATACAACATGGCATCATAATGCATTTATTGGCTGGATTATTTAACAATTAGATCATTCATAAAGGTCCGAAAATAAGTATTTATTAAAACCGCAAAAAACTTTATTTAAAGATACATAATAAGGCATATTTGCAAATGGGCTGGCGATACAATTAAGTAAATCATTATGAATTCAGAGAGGTTAGTTGACGTTTTTATTTAGGTTAATAATGGCTTGTCTACTCAGATCGAGTACTGTCTAGATAGGAATCATACGTTTTATTTCATTTTGAATGGCAGTATCATTTTACCTTTCAGTTGTTTATGACTTTATAATACTGTAGTATTTTTTTTTTTTTAGTTTATTAATGAGGTTGCCTTTGAATGGATGAAATTAGCTGTCACATATCACATACTTTTGTACTGTAAAACTATGTTCAGTAAGTTAGATTTTAGAATTTGTATTTGTTATATGGATATAAAAATCCAAACACAAGGGGCAATAACGAAACTAACCAAAAGATCGCTGATGTTAAGCCAATCATTACCATTTGCCATTAAAACATATTACAACAAAGAACCTTTACATTAAAATACAACAAACATCAACAATAAATCATAGGACGTTCATTATAAGAACATTTCATGTATGTAAAACAATCAATAACATTGGTAGTCACCTTAGAACGGCCATTGTGGAGCTTATACCTGGTTAATCGGTGTACACAGCCTCAGTATGAATTCAGTATACATTAGCCTTTGAATGTAGAAAATAAAGTTATAAATATATAAAGTTTAATATGAAATGTATCCCCGTACATTAAAATCCACATACACGTTAGAGCTTGTGACAAAGTATTTGATTGTAAAAGGAATCAAAAGTTCCGAAACCTATATTTGAATAATTTAAAAACAGTGCTATTCATTTCATTTATCTATATTCAGTTTGTGGACCCATTCCTTCCTGTTTAAAAAACATTATTGTATTCAGGTTTTCCATTCTTATGTGTCAATTGCAATAATATACTACGTATTTCTAAACAATCTCTGAAGGTAAGCTTAAAAATGCCATGATAATCAAACTTTATTGAATTTACCTTTTACCAGTAACCCAAAATAGCTGCTCCCTAGACGTCGTGCAAAAAAAGCATACTATAAAATGGTTAGTTTGAAAAACTAAAAACAATGAATATTGTGACATGCTAATTTGTACCGTTACTTCATTTCATATTAATTCGGTCCGAAAATTAGCCGACATTTCATGCACATATGTCGATTTACGCTGTACACTAAGATTGTATATATTGGTCTCCGTAAGTACGTATGACGTCTCCCGATAACGTCATTTACAAAATATTCATTGACAGTAATTCAGAAGTTCGGTCATGTCAGAAAGATAACATGGGTGGGGTTCAATATACAACATTGAGTAGTCAGTTGTAGTTGTTGGCGCATGGTGTTAAGCGTCAGCTTTCGCAATGGTGTCTACTTGAAATATTATTCTTAGCGCTGCCACACTGGAGTGTCAGGCCGACCAGACAAAGAACTGTCATCTAAATGGTAAGCGCCAAACGGGAAAGCTTCTAGTACCATTTTTCAAGTTTTTGGTATTGCCTGACCGGGGATCGGACCCACGACTTTCCGCATGAGAAGCTAACGCTCTACCATTAACTGAGCAATGTATCGGAAGAGGTTTTTCATGAGGTTCTGTACCGGTAAATTGTGTTATCTTTTGATATATACCAACAGTTTGGACTATTATTCACATACATAATTTTCCTTCTATAGTTTCCTCCCTTCCTTCATCACAATAATTACATAACATCTAATGTGTAAAGCCATAGCAATACTGTCACGCTTAATGCAGTGTTGACAAGTTTCAAATGAACGGAAGACATTTTTCAGAATATGTATGACATCTTCCTTTCGGATTCCAAGAAAACCATTCGTATTGTAGTGACACCCGCCTCTAACAGTGACAACTGAGTATCACTTGTTTCATACATACATATATATATATATATTATATAAAGAGAGATAATAATTTGTGAACAACCAGACCGAAATGTACAGACCAGACTACAGTAGGCGCGCCTAGCAACAAGCAAACTACTCACACAATACTATAGGATCAACTTGTTTCAACCATAGATAATATATCAAGGTTTAACAGCATGGATTATAGAGACAGTTAGCATTATAAAACATGTACTTCTTACTGATAAGTTGAACTTACATATGATCCTGTTATAGAGTGATAAGAACTCAGACGCTACATAAAGATAACACTTCTATATACTATATGTTAACCTCTTCCTGTTAAATCATTTGAAACTTAAATACAAATGGCAATTTTTATAACAGTTCACTGAATACTTTAACGAAAACTGTTTGAAACATACGTCAGCAGCAGTTAGTACCAGGTTGTTGAGTCATCTCATATCCACCACTGTACAATCTCATTAAAATAAGATTACCTTTAAGCTTCCATACTATGCGCACAGTGTATGGAAGCTTAAAGTTGATTGGATTATAATTTTAATGATATTGCCACCATCAATCTCATACTTTTAATAACACTTATCATATTCAGTTATTTTGTTTTATTCTAATGCCTCATCCGGATATTCATGCCATTCCAGCCATAGTCCGTAGTACAAACCCAGCTATCTCGATTTGGTCCGTTAAATAGCAATGTTGGGAAAGCCACATTTGAGCACGTTGATTGGTCTGTTGCTTCAAATGAAAGTTTGGATGACGTCACCGATTAGTAAGCGTTTAATTGCTATGAATCGTGGGACAGGCATATACTTCCCTGCTTTTCATAGCGGTTTTATAGATCTGTCTCGGGAGAAATCAGGTTCTGGGATAGACAATTCAAGCCACAAAGACAATCAACATTTCTTTATTTCATCAGATTTAAACATTTACAAGGTTTCTTGCTCATTTTATCGTTTTGACTATATTTCCAGTTATGTTGTACGGATTGCTTCGCATACACATTCAATTACAACATCTAATAAATAAATGAGTTTGTCTCCGATAAAACCGAAACTGAGAGCTGTGCTCAAAACAATAAACGTGTTCAAGATAGGATTTCGTTTTAGTGCTGCAGCTATGAATTAATGTCGCGTAATTACTCATGATTAATGTTGATTGTTTATTCATATTAGATTTAATCTTTTTTTTAAAGGATGCGAGCAGCTTTAAGGAATATAATACTACTGTTAGTTTTATTGGAATTATAAACAGTTGCAAAAGTTGTAAAAAATATTTCTCCACAATATAACACCGCATCTCTAGCTGGTCTTGAATATTTATTAATTTCAACCATTGTTATGATTGCCAACTATAATAACAATATGAAAACAGAGGACATTTATTCATATGTATGAATAAATCCAAATCAAACTTCCATAAACTTATAATGTGGCGCATGTTGCTTGCGTCAATTTGGTCCGACGATCACTTATAATGACAAAGATATAATGCAGATAAAAATACGCAGCAATAAACACGGATTGATTATGCAAATTATATTGCATCGCAAGTTTGGTCTGATAAAAAGACAATAGCAGGCTGGATTTCATGTAAATCATTGTTATGGAAAAGCCGAGTGTCTATAGAGAAACGCAACCCGATTTGAAAATGACGTCAACTTAAAATACCTTATTCTCTTTCGAAAACAATGTTGTCTTAATTAAGTATTATGTTTCTTATACAAAAAATATAATTTGTCCATTTTTAGATAATAAACTTTATTTGTTGAGCATTCATGACATACGATCTTACATATAGAGTCGATTTTTACTCGTTGCTTGTTAGTTCATATCAATTGAATGAAGTCTATTAAAATACTGTTTGTTACTTGTCTAGCATTTATTTACTTGTAAATTAATTCATTTTTATATACGTATATCTAATTCGGTTGAATTGTAATTTTGTACAACACATTTGAGCTTAGTTTTGTTTATTTGAGACAATTTGACATCATAATCAATGACATGATATGCTGGAAAATTTGTTTTTACTACAAAATAACACCCAAGCTAAATTGACAGTTCACAGGTATGCATTCTATATATACGGCTGTATATGACACAGTTCTTTATACGACACAGTTCTGTATACGGCATAGTTATATATGCAATTGTGTACGGACACAGTTCTTTGTACGACACAGTTTTATATATACAGTCACAGTTCTTTATACGACTATATACGGCACAGTTCTATACAAAGCATGGTTCTATATATAACTATATATGACACAGTTCTTTATAAGACACATTTCTATATATTCGTCACTGTTCTATATACGGAACAGTTCTATATATACGGCACAGTTCTTTATTTGGCTATATATGACACTGTTCTATATGCGTCACAGTTTTATATACGGCATAGTTCTATATACGACACAGTTCTATGTACGACTGTATACGACACTTGTTCTATACACCACCCAGTTCTATATAAGGCACAATTCTATATACGATATAGTTATGTATAAAACACAGTTCTATATATGCGTCACAGTTCTTTATACGACATAGTTCTATTTAATGCACACTTCTATATACGACACAATTTTATGTACGATTATATACGACTGAGGTCTATAGACTACTCAGTTCTATATAAGGCACACTTCTATATACGTCACGGTTCTATGTACGACATAGATCTATTTATACGTCACAGTTATTTATACGACACAGTTCTTAATACGACACAGTTCTATGTAAGACTATATACGACACAGTTCTATACACCAACCAGTTCTTTATTAGGCACAATTGGTTATAAAATACGATTATTTGCAATCAAGACGTAATAACGTGAACAGTTTGTTAAAAATCAACTACAGTAACTATAATAATAATTATTATTATTATCAGTATCAAAAGATGAAATTGCATAGCATTCTTATTTCATCTAATAGAAAGGCATTCTATTACACATAAAATCGATTAAAATATCCATAAGTTAATGTGATTGTTTTTACAAATATTGGTTAAGTGGTCGAATAAAGCATCGCCAAGGCAATTAACATTTGAATTACACTAAAGCGTTAGGTACAAAAAATAAGGACAATAAATGCCAACAGAAGAATTATGACAGATCAATGGCAGAACAGTCGTGACCAAAACCATATTTGTTTAATCATAGTTTATTGCCATCCTATTTACAACAATGGAGTTGCGCTACAAGTTCCACAACATAAGTCACGGCCTTCCTCCTCAAATATAAAAAATAATTGAAGAAAAATAAACATGACGTGGCATAACAAATGATAAAAAATTGACCACACGTGACCAAAACAATATACACATAACGAATGTGCAGAATAATGAATTTATATATACACACAGAAGAACATTGTTTAATGTTATTAATAAAGCATAAAATGTGTTGTTATCTTGTTATATTTTACAGATGTCAGGTGCTTTATAAAATATCTTATAATATATACTCGTTTCTCGTTTAAAGTGCTCGTTTTAAGGAGTTTGAGAACATGAGAAGTTAGCATAATTATATATGTACAAACTAAACGGCATTCAATGGGGACAAGTATGTAAATTCTAAATTTACAGTACATGAAACAATAACATATGTTATACACGTTTAACATGAAATATTATGATTTGATAAATATCACAGAAAGAAAGGGAGACAGTGAGAGAGCGAGGGTGGATTGAGTGATAGGATTAACATCGTAAATATCACGATTTGATAAATATTACAGAGAGAGAGAGAGAGAGAGAGAGAGAGAGAGAGATAGAGAGAGATAGAGTATTGAGTGATATGATTAACATTGTAGATAAAGTAGTATTTATAACGATGTGAATGAGCACCTATTTGTTTTCCGTTTTAACTTATTTGTTACGTAGTAGATAATTCTTGAATCATTATCTTAAAAAAGTATTTAATTTCATGAATATTACAACAAATCTAATTGCTATACGAAGAAAGTGTTTGCTAACCTTCTTATTTGATACTGAGAGTGATCTCCGACCGATTAACTTCTGCAGTTCAGTCTCATTTGTTCAGTTACCGAGCTCATTTGTGACTTTAGGGCCAAATTGTAATTCCATTATTCTGTATAAATTACGCCGCAATATTGCTGATCGTGAACAGTCAAACAGCATATGAGAAAAAGCATTACTAAACATTATTCCACAGAAATGGCATAGGTGATGGTCGATATCTTCAGAATTTGACTTATCCACAATTTACCAACTGTATGTGCACAAGCTAAAGTAAATGTGCTTTTGGTTTTTGTTGCTTCCAATGATTATATATGTTCAATGTAAGGGTATAAGAAGCTAAAACAACTAAAATCACCATCGCTTTGATGACAAAAAACGCCAAGTTTCAGTTTCAAGTATGCTTATGTTAACTTAATCAATATATTCCACTTGTCTTTATTTCTGAACGAACCTGAGTGTAATTAACGTATAAGATGAACCGTCATGTAAGCGTATTTGCTCATTGTGTTTCAATGGATTTTTATACCATGTCACTCATTTGGCGTACACGTATTTGTAATGTAGTCTTTGTAAACAGTTGTAAGGTATTGCAGATGATACATCTTATATTATTTTGTGTATGTTGTATCAAGAGCATCACTAGTTATCTAAACATTTTCACAAAGGTCTTATCTAGTACATGAAATGTTAATTGGTTTAAATGTGCCTTAAGAAATGACAAGACGAAGGCAAAATTGAAATGACAGCTTATATAAACAAGTTCCTGTTTTATATCCTGAGCGATTGTGTATATAAAGAATTGAACGCAAAAAAGCGGTATTCAATGATTAAACACAATCATGGGATAACAATTTTAGTTATCATTTGTTCCACAACAACAACGTCGACGACGACGACAACGACGACGACGACAACAACAGCAACACCAACAACAACAACTCCCAATAATTATAATCAAGTTCAGAACAGGAGAAACAGACCGTTCTGAAAACTCGATGGAAGATCATCATCGTTTCATGTTAAGGGTTTGATTTTTACAAACAAGGATTTAAAAAGCTTAATACAATATGCCATTGCATATAGAAACAAGACGTCCATCAAGACATATATTGCTCCAATATTCATAGGTCCAATTTGAACTGGTCAAGAAACAGTTGGACATTTCACGTTTATTAACATATTTTACAACCTACAATTCGGTTATGTTTAAATACAAATAGAATTTCTTATGTTGTTAGCAAAGCAAAAAATTAGCTTTCTTGCCAAATTGACTTGATTTTCCCAAAACAAACAAATGGACATATACACAATAATCTAATTTTCATATACGTTTAAGAAACATACACACAGATTTCATCAAAACATCTCACAGGAGACTAGTATAACTAATCAGTTACTCATTTTATGTTTTAGTAACACTTACTCGATTTACCTGAAAAGCAATCTCAAAATTTGTTTTTATATTCCTGTGCACAAACTTTCATCATATTGAAAACATCGTAAAGAAATTAATCTATTGAGCAACTCTTTTTCAATCATCCAATGGCAACAATTTGGTTGTTGCTGATCTGATCGTATAAATATGCATTTTAATCGATCACGGGCCATAAACAAGTGTTTTTCAATTTTATATGGGCGGTTCAAAATCTCTATTTACTGCCAATGACAGTCTGAGCAAGTTTGGTCATCATCCAAAGACAATCAATGATGTATATAGCAGGGTTAACAAAGTAAACATCTGTATTTTATAACACCCAAGAGCCAAAACTCTGTCATTAATAATGTGCCCAAGCTTATTTTATTTTGGTTTAGATTGGTTCAGGAATATTTAAAGGCGTTACAGTGTTATCAAAACAATAACCAGCATTTCCCAACTATTCAAGGGCCTTAACTCTGTTGTTCGGGAAGATTTAAGAACTCGATCCCGAGCTTTAATGAATATCAGCAGCATAACTAAGTTTGGATGAAAACTCAACGTGTTTCAATGTTTGTAACAAACGTTAATTGACGGAGTCTTATCGATTGTACATTATAAAATGGAGCTGTATCTTTTGAGTTCGTTTATACGATTACATTTCCCAGATATAGTTACCATCACAATAACTTTTTGTTTATCGATATATAACAACTATTGTACCATTTTATTATCAGAAACTATAACTTTGTATTTCAATGTAAAACGTTTCTGTAAATTCATTCTGATCGCAAATATACAATAACGGTAGTTTATAACTCTAATCGCAATACCTTTGCGAAGTGTCAAACGAGCTTTGTATTTTCATTAAATAAAACAAATACAATTGATCACGAGAGTCATATATGTATGTTAATAGTTTTATCATACGAGGGAAGCAGATACATGAGTGACAAGTATGTTTTAAAAACAAGAATATATAAAAATTTCCTGTTAGAAACACTACTCTACAAATAAACAAATAAATAGTAACAAGGAGTACCAAGGTTTCACGTATCATGTTTGAGCCATTCATATCCTTCATACAAGATCAAAAGGTCATTTATAAACATTTACCACGTCACATTCGACACCATATTTAATGAAATAAATGATTCAGAAAACAACAGAAAATATGCGAGGGTACATACTGTCATCAATAAAAAGACGTTTAAGAAACTATTTTGCAATACAAAACATTTTTTATCTTAGATGAGAAGCATATGTTTCAGTCAAAGGCTTAAGTGAGGATATTAGTACACGACTTCAATCCAAGCTAAATTATAGATTAAATCGTCCCATTAGAACAATAAGGTGTATATGAAATAAGAAAACACTTGATACCTTTTTGCACGAATGGGGCGAATTATGTTCTTTTATTAAAATTACATCACAGTTAGAATCTTATAGTTACATCTTATTTAATATATATATTGATTAAGGAAAATCCGCAGAATGAAACTGAGTATAACCGAAGTCCTTCCGCAAACAATTGGTAAACCCATGACGTAAGCAGTAAGATATATGATATCATTGTCAACAATTGCGCCTTTAACCAATCGGCCACGGAAGTCACTTCCACAAACTTATAATGTTGTGCATGTTTCTTGCCGAAAAAGAATTATAGTGATACAGATTTAATAAAAGATTAAACGTGTTGCATTAAACAAAAATAGATTATGTAAATACTATCGCACCGATGTTCTATATGATATAAAAGAAACGGATTTAGATAGCTAACGTAATAACGGTCTGGCTTCAGCCTAGTGTCATGAAAATAGACGTCACCTGCAAATACCCACCCTGTTTCCAAACCAACTTTGACTTGATTAAATATACTATTTTAATCGATGTTTAGTAAACAATAAAGGTCTGAATTCCAAGCAAATGTTTATCACGAAAAAACCCCCAAGGGATTATAGAGATAAACACATGGTATGGACAAAGGTGCATAGTATGCTCTTGATTGTATATACAGTTCTATATATACTTTTTGCCAGTTTGACAAAGTCAATAACCAATAAACAGGAATGTAAACGCGAATTTTCATCACATAGTCATTTATTTTTTTCAGGTCTCCTCTGTAACAAAATATTCTCGCATATCAATTTCCGTATGACGCAAAGTCTCAAAGTAACGTCATTTTTCCATGACAAGTCAACGGCATTTATCTGTTTGGGAAAGTCGAAGGGTGGCTCAATATTTTAAGTACGAAAAACCGAGTTTTACGAGCAGGAATCGCCAAGCGATGATTTAGTAGTGATATTACACCAAATTAAATATGAAAAAAATGTCATTTGTTTATTACAATACAAACGAAGTACAAGTATCTTAGATGAATTATAATCCGTTACTCAGAACAAATGTTCGGCGTACGTATAGCATTCCCACATTCGTTTTTTAGCCTGTGTCGTATCACGTTTTTATTGTCTTTCTACGGATAACAGACATATGTACGCGGAAAAAAAGAAGAACCTTTATTATTTTAATAAAAAATAGTTATTATTTGTATTTAATACAATAAAAATGACCATATGTTGCTATATGAGGAATAAAGTTGTTTAACTGTTCATGATATATGAACTTACACATTCTAGCCTGTAAAGTTTAACTCTTTACATAGTTTCTTCATATCTAATGAACATGAATCTGTCAAAGGGTTAATAATATATAAATAATTATAGATTATCGATCATATGATATTTGCATTATCCTGCAATTTGGTTACTGTAAGTTGTCTGTGTTTTATGTTTTAGTTATCGTTCGTGTTGCTGCAGTTTCACTCGTAACGTCCACAGTTCAAACATGGCAAAATCAAATTTGTGGTCAGTAAACTCGCAATTTGACGTAAACAAACTGGCGAAAAGATTGTTCCCAACTAACAATAACAGTTTAATAAACTCGTACTGCGTACCAGATAAACTATTAATCCTATTACATAAAACATATATACACTGAATATTACATTACCCTCGTTGTTATACGGCTACTAAAGCAGCAACGTGATTGGGTTTTAGATTGTATAATGAGCGTTCCCGAAAGCACGATTTAGACTGTGTTTCTATAATGTATTCCAAAAAGCATGATCAAAAAGCGGACCGCAAACAATGTAGCTTAGTCAAAAAGTTCAGGTATGGAGATAGATAAACCCACTAATTACTAATACACGTAATGACAAGAACAATTAAAATATTGAATACCATATTCATTTTATATATTTCTTTCAATTGATTTAATTTTAAATCAATGAAGATATTTACAATTGAATTATTTAGGAAAATAGATTCACAAAACCTATTATCTTTCTTCTGGATCCCTTTCTTAATTGTGAATTAATATGTAAAATTTTATGAATAAATAATGTTTAAAGTAATTAAATTATTTCAACATAACCTTTATAACCAGGTGTGAGTGTATAGTTCACTATCACCACACCACATTCCGCTAGGTTTATTTCAATAAGACATGTGCAAATGGAATTTTTATTTCATACTCTACAATAATCTCATTCCTGGCGGATCAGATGTCAAAAAGAAAAATATGGCCGACCCCGTGATATTTACTCAAGTTCAATAAGTACGTGGCTAATTAAACACTAAATCACTTCATTACGTGTCTGTTGAGGTTTTATCAGATTCTCGGTTATTAGTCCACTATCAACAAATTGCGGCGTGTATTAGCGTATGAATGCAATGTTGCGTTACGTCTTATCACGTAATACGGGTAGTATACACCTAAAAAGATGAAGGTGTGTGAATCCCCCAAGCGCGACCACCGAAACTCTTCAATCCTAGGTTGCAAGATACAGAAGCTTGACCCGCAATCTGCAAGAACAGGCACAATTGTTTGCACCAAGAATAGCAAAATTTACCCCACAGCCAGGATACGACGCCTGATGACAGGAGAGTTGAAGCTGTCATATAGGCACGCGACGACTATACACGTTACTGACGATTGTGTCACAGAATGTCATGCTAGGGTAATATCCGCCATTTTAGTAAAATAAATTCATTTAAAAACGTATTTTAAACTCTACAGTTCCATACTTAAAACATATATATTTTTTACTTATATTTCTACTTTGATGTTTTGATTGAAAGGTACAAATAACTGATAATCGTGCAGGCTTTTTGAGTCGCTGAAAGTCTCTTGATACTCATCGTATCATTTTTTTATAGCTTAATTTGCCTGTATTCTCATTAGTTTAACCAATATTTTATTCACAATAATACATATGTGTACACATTTCAATGTTAACGTTTCAAACATTAGACATGTGGAAAGGATCCAGAAGGAAGCTTACGCTTATATAATCTGTCTACTTATCGGTTTAGTTTAATTGTAGAACGTGTATTGTCATTTATTGTCAACTTCCCGGTGTGTTCTAGGTGTATATATTTTCTATTTAATAATGAAAACATCATCATAGTTGTATTGTTTATATTTTTGTTTTCAGATGCTTTGTGTGGTGTGTGATGGGTTTTGCATTATGTCTTCTAAATGCTAGTCTACTATTTCATTTTCTACTTTACGTGCTGTGTTTCCAATGGATCATTACAGGTTAGGTGGTGAATAATTATTTCCGTCACATCATTTCCGTTACTACCCAGTAACTATATGTATAGCATCAATGGTTTTTAATATAATTTATATTGACAAGAGCATTTTTATGTTTTACAATATACACTTGTGCATGGTTTCGTATTTCTACGAGAATATTATGGTGACTTTATTAAAGTATGATATTTACGCTGTCGCTTCTATTACTATACAATATACATATGTGCATCGTGTCGTATTTCTACAAGAATATTGTGGCGACTTTAATAATGTATTATATTAACGATGTCGCGTCTTATACTATACAATATAGACTTATGCTTGGTGTCGTATTTCTATCAGAATATTGTGGCGACTTTACTAAAGTCTTATATTAACGTAATCGCGTCTTATACTACACAATATAGACTTGTGCATGGTTCTGTATTTCTATGAGAATATTGTGGCGACTTTACTTCAGTCTTATATTTACGCTCTCGCGACTTATACTATACAATATACACTTGTGCATGGTTTCGTATTTCTACAAGAATATTGTGGCGACTTTACTAAAGTCTTATATTTTCGCTGTCGCCTTTTATACTGTACAATATACACTTTTGCGCGGTGTCGTATTTCTACGAGAATATTGTGGCGACTATACTAAAGTCTTACATTTACGCAGTCGCATCTTATACTACACAATATACACTTAAGCATAGTGTCGTATTTTTACGAGAATATTGTGGCGACTAAATTAAAGTCATATATTAACGCTGTCGCGTCTTATACTATACAATATACACTTGTGCATTGTTTCGTATTTCTACGAAGATATTGTTGCGACTTTATTAAAGTCTTATATTAACGCTGTCGCTTCTTATACTATACAATAAACACTTGTGCATGGTGTTGTATTCCTACGAAAATATTGTTGTTACTTAACTAAAGTCTTATATTTACGCTGTCGAGTCTTATACTATACAATATGCACTTGTGCATGATGTCGTATTTCTACGAGAGTATTGTGGCGACTTTATTAATGTCTTATATCAACATTGTTGCGTCTTATACTATGCAATATACACTTATGCATGGTGTTGTATTTCTACGAAGATATTGTGGCGACTTCACTAAAGTCTTGTATTAACACTGTTGCGTCTTATTCTATACAATATACACTTGTGCATGGTTTCCTATTTCTACGATGATATTGTGGCGACTTTACTAAAGTTTTATATTAACGCTGTCGCACCTTATACTATACAATATACACTTGTGTATGGTGTCGTATTTCTACGAGAATGTTGTGGCGACTATACTAAAGTCTTATGTTAACGCTGTCGCGTCTTTTACTATACAACATACACTTGTGCATGTTGTGGTATTTCTACGAGGATATTGTGACGACTTTACTTAAGTCTTATGTTAACGCTACCGCGACATACACTGTGCAATATACACTTGTGCATTATGTCGTATTTCTACGAGAATAGTGTGGAGCTATACTAAAGTCTATAGACTTGTGCATGGTGTCGTATTTCTACAAGAATATTGTGGCGACTTTACTAAAGTATGATATTAACGATGCCGTGTCTTATACTGTACAATATACACTTGTGCATGGTGTCGTATTTTTCTATGAGAATATTGTGACGACTTTACTTAAGTCTCATACTAACGTTGTCTTGTCTCATGCTATACAATATACACTTGTGCATGATGTCGTTTTTCTACGAGTATATTGCGACCACTATACTAAAGTCTTATATTAACGCTGTCCCGTCTTACACTTAGCAATATACACTTGTGCATTGTGTCGTATTTCTACGGGAATTTTGTGGCGACTATACTAAAGTCTTATATTAACACTGTCGCGTCTTGTTCTATATAATATACACGTATGCATGGTGTCGTATTTATACGAGAATATTGTGGCGACTTTACTAAAGTCTTATATTAACGCTGTCGCGTCTTGTACTATACAATATACACTTGTGCATGGTGTCGTATATTTAATAATGAAAACATCATCATAGTCGTATTGTTATATATTCGTTATATTTTTGTTTTCAGATGCTTTGTGCGGTGTGTGATGGGTTTTGCATATGTCTTCTAAATGCTAGTCTACTATTTCATTTTCTTCATTACGTGCTGTATTTCCAATGGATCATTAAAAGTTAGGTGCTGAATATTTATTTCCGTCACATCATTTCCGTAACTGCCCACTTAATATATATATAGCATTATTTGTTATAATATACATTATATTGACACGAGCATTTTTATGTTTGTCTCGTCTTATACTGTA
This sequence comes from Panopea generosa, assembly GCA_029582155.1. Lineage (NCBI taxonomy): Eukaryota > Metazoa > Mollusca > Bivalvia > Adapedonta > Hiatellidae > Panopea > Panopea generosa. The sequence continues at coordinate 47,954,776 of CM055902.1, read as the reverse complement.
CAATATACACTTGTGTATGGTGTGGTATTTCTACGATAATAATGTGGCGACTTTACTGAAGTCTTATATAAACGATGCCGTGTCTTATACTATACAATATACACTTGTGCATTGTGTCGTATTTCTACACGATTATTGTGGCGACTATACTTAAGTCTTATATTAACGCTACCGCGTCTTATACTATACAATATACACTTGAGCATGGTGTCGTATTTCTAGAGAATTTTGTGGCGACTTTACTAAAGTCTTATATTTACCCTGTCGCGTCTTATACTCCAATGACGGGCGTAGAGCGAAGTAAGTTGCATCTTGTAACCAGGTTTAAGCTCCCAAGTAACGCTATTTGCTATTTAAAAGGTGATGGACGTTTTGTCAATACTCATCTATGTATGTATTATAAATATTAATACTTATCCTTATCTATACTGCTGCTTTGGCGGCTGGTACCTTTTAATGTTGGTTATAGATTTTCTTTAATTGTCAGGTATTACTGCAGAAATAGGTCTTTTTATCTATTATTTCGTTGACAATTGAATTCCACACAGACTGGCAAACTTTTAATTTCCTTTCAAAGTGTAAAAAGACATGGTAATTGGGTTTAGGCATAAGACACGTCAAATACTTCATACCGATAAATCACCATAAAATTGTGAATGTGTTTGTTGCAGAGTTTGTTTTTTAAATTAATAAACCTTATTTCTGACAATTATGAGGGTGTCCATGCTTTTGAGAAAAAACAACATCAACAACAAAAACACGTAGTACAGTAACAGGGTCTTTATATTCGTCTTTTTACGACAATTATTTTAAAAATCGATGCATTAATACGTGTTTATGTATATATGATTGATACTTTTGATACTTTTCACCTGTTTTATATTGTAGCAATCGGTGTTGTTGCAGATCAGGCGTCATGCTGAAACATCCGGTCACGGTCGATTATATTACATTAATTAGTTTTTGTTCATTATACAATAGTTTTTAATTTAGAAGGGTTATAAAACAGACTCGATCTCATCTTCTGAAAATATTAAATCAAACGAGAAAACATTTTTTTGTCATATATTCACATTTTTCAATTTTCGAGTTATTTTTGAATGGAAGATATTGGATTATTGGCAGTGGCGTTAATATGGTCACGTACACATTACACATTTAGTGAATGACATGAAAAGTGTGTATTGAAAGTCACTGTCTTTCAGGATACTTAGTGAAACATAGTTTTGAAGGCGAATCATACTTTAAACTGTAAATTCGGGCAATTTTTCAGGAATATACATACATACCTGCAACGTTTAGATAGATAATAGAAGTTCAAGAGTATTGTTTTTAATGATGATATACGTTGAATACTTAGAAATTGTTGGTATCTATATGCATTTTCAGAGGCTTGACTGCATCTTTATCTGCATCTTACAATCAATTCCGTCATTAATCAAATAGTTTGATGGCTACCAAGATCATAATCAAATATAAGTATACTGTGCTGCACCTCCAGTGTACACTAGTAGAGTATCCGTTTAGATATAATTTATATACGATATATTTATAAAAATTATATGTAAAATATTGATTGGAGGTTTATCGCTTGCTTTTATTTTACTATGGTTACGGACAATTACATGTGCATTTTTTAAGTCATACTTATATACAGTTGTAACTGGTGTTTTATCGTTTGTTTTTAGGCTAGTCAGTTGCACCGTCTTTAATGCAGTCTTCTATATGGCTTCCATAGAATTCAAATTTAATCTTAAATACAACCTAAATTACTATGATATTCACTTTCATTAAAATTATCAGTTAACTCACCTATGCCTGTGTTTGAAAGTTTGAAATTTTAAAAGTTATTGCAAACAAAAAATAACCATTTTCACGAACTAAATATTAATTTTATAAAACCACAAACTTTGACTTCATATTTTGATGTACATGATTATATCGCAATATGCAGATATATTAAATGTATCAGTAGTCTAGAATTTTCATTAAATACCATTCGAGGCAATTGATGTCAATTTCAGTTAGTACAGAGACTGACTTTAACAATATTTTGTTGTTATCTTAGGAGATCAGCATGTCTGATAACATCACATACTCGATAAATGACATAACTTCTCTGCCAATAAAACATTCTTTAAGCATCAACTCTGACGCACCAGACGCCATATTTGATAAAATAATGTGACTGGACAAACCTGTGGAACCGTTGTATTTAAGTAAAGCACTAACTTAGACGTTTGATGATTTGCGTTTTTTTTTAATTTTTAAATTGAAATATTCGTTTTAATACAGTATCATTTCTTTTATAAAATATAATTCTCCTTTCTTTTTTATCTAAAGGGCTAAGTGTTGCATATGTTGTCATTATATCATTACAATATAACACGGCCATTTCAACTGTTCATGCACATCTTATCAACTCACGTTTCGTAATAGTTTTATTATATGATAAAAAACGTATACGGTAGGAAATGTATGCATAAATATAAATTAAATATATTTTTACACATTTTCAGCAGAGGATGCAATTATGTTTTGGATTGTTCATCTAATTTTAAGATACACATGCGAGCTCTTTGATCGCCCTGTGTCTGTCGATATTTAGTTTAAACACATTTTTTTTCAGAATGCCCAATTTTATGTAATATATATTGACTATGTTAATGTGCTGTATACACAACTGTCAAATAAGAAAGTCATATATGTGTATATCGGCATTGTTAAGTAGAAGAAAAATATCATTGTTATCAAACGTTTATGCATAATTATAATAAAATAATAACAACTTTATTTTTCGAAGGTAACATATTAATAGTACATAATATAATATCACATATAACTTATTTTCAATATGGCCTTCAACAACAACAACAGCAATTATAAAAGCAATTGTCAATATTGCTAAATAATTGCTTAGATAATAATCAATAAAGAAGTTTAAATTGATATTGATCTATATGAACTAGACAAACACATTTAACTTTATTTATAAAAGTATTGTAAATTATTCAACGAAATTATACACTCAAATTAGACTTATAAAATCAATGATCATATACACTACTATGCATACAGTTTACTTCGAGTCTGAGCAATTTATATTTCTTTGTGTTTGTAAAAAGATGTTTTTTAAGATTGTGTTTGAAAGTGCATAATTTGTTATTTTTTCTAATGTCAATAGGAATTGTTCACCACAAATGTTCAGCTTTGTAGTTGAATGATTGTTTTAAATAATTAGTGCGAGGTCTCACCGGGACAAGATCAATATTTTGTTTGGATCGAAGATTATATTTTTCATTCTTTGCAAATGACAGAATATTGGTGATGTAAACGGGTGTAAGTTCATTTATAGCTTTATAAATCAATACACCTAAGTGGTTATAACATTTGTTTTCAAATGAGAGCCAGTTTAAATCATTTAGTAAGTTATCCAAACTTTTACGTTGCATGGTTATCCTTGCAGCTCTATTTTGTATTTTAAGTATCTTATTTGTGTCAGTTTTGGAAGTAAGTCCCAAAATGGTATTGCAGTAATCGATGGTAGACATTATTTATGCCTTACACTTAAGTATTTTCATATCAGGGGAAATAAATACGAAATTCGTCGCAAAAGTGCTATTTTCGAATTGATTTTGTTAATTACATTTTTTACATGGTTGTGCCAAGTTAGATTTTTGTCAACATATAGGCTTATATAGTCTGTTCTGTTACATTTTCATTTGAAGTATTACCAATTTGCAATTTAATATTCATTGCATGTTTTGTTTTATAACTTGTACTTAATATCATACATTTTGATTTTCAGGGATGTAGTGCCATGTTATTAAGTTTGCACTAATCATCAATATTTTTCAATTTGTTTTGCAATGTAGATTCAATTATTGATAAATCTCGATTAGATTCATATACAGTGGAATCATCCGCATAGAGGTCAATATCATTTGTCCTCGTTATAATTGGCATGTCATTTATATATATAAGAAACTAAAGTGGCTCGAGAATAGATCCTTGTGGAGCACCAGACTTCACAATCAATTTCTGTGAATACATATTTTTCACCTTAATCATTTGTGTTCGATTGGACAAATACGATTTTAATAGATTCAATGTTCTATCAGTAAAATGATAAAGTTTCAGTTTGTAAAGTAAGATATCATGATCAACTAGATCAAATGCTTTTTGTAGATATAGAAATGCAGCACCAACATATTTACCATCATCAATATCTTTTAGCCATGTATTTATCAATATTGTTAAGACTGTATGACATGAATTGTTTTGACGAAATCATGATTGTTTTTCATGAAAAATATTGGTAGTTTTGAAAAAAAAATTATTGTGTGGCAATATGTCGCTCGTAAATTTTTGAAATAGTTGGTTGTATTGATATTGGGCGATAATTGCAGGGATCCTCCTTAATTTCTTTTTTTTTTTAATTTTTTTTTATTTTGTATTCCAATGCATTACAATATATTACAATATTACAATTTCAATTTACAGAATATACAGCATTTACACAAGTGTTATTCTTTTAATTACAATTGTAAATACAATGTAAGTAGTTGTTTTGTTACAGACATCTCCCCATAAGGTATACCATCCCTTATAAAGAAATATCTGTAACAAAAAAATACCCATGGTATGTTTTAAATATATATCATTTAGAAAATTTAATCCATTCATCACATAGCTATGGTGTTTTGTGTTACAATTATAACCGTAAGTTTATCATTTTTAGTCAATATTCTATGTTTAAATTTATTGTCTCATATAAACAATAGCATTTGAACTTGTTAAGCAACAAACACCGTATTTGGTTTGCTTTTTTAGGAAAAAAAGACATTTTTAACAAAGAGTTTCATAATCAATTGTGTACCAAGTTTTTTCACATAAAACAGCAAAGCAATAGCAACACACACACACCATATCAGTATTTATACAAACATGCACACATATCTTTTTACAGTTACTATTTGTCATTCATAAAAAGGCATTATATTCATTATTAGCTAAGACTGTAAAGAAACATTTAATAATAACAACAAATTTATTTACAGATACGATTTACATAGTTCATGTATTGGGTTTACTGTTTTTTATTTCAGATTAATATAATCATTTTTTATAATCTAAAAACAAATTATATGGGATTTTTAAGATCAGGTTGAAAATTGGTTGACTAAATACTAAAAATCTGCATTTTTCATAATAATAATAATAAGATGAAAAAAATAGATTGAAAGAATAAAGTCTACTGTATGTGATTGTATAAATATTTAGGACAGTTTAACTACAAAACCAGTATAAAACTTCTTTTTTTAATCCACTGGATTTTTTTTTCAAATATCAAACTATAATTATAATGAAAATTATCAATTAAACATTTTTATAAAAGAAAAAGTTCAATACAAAAAAGACAGAGTAAAGATTACTGTATGAGATTGGATAAATATTACAAATAGTTTAACTGCAAAACCTGTATGAAACTTCTTTCTTTCAATCCATTGGATTTTTTTCCTCAAATATCAAACCTTAATTATAATGAAAGCTATAAATTGAACAGCATAATAAAAGAAAAGTTCAATACAAAAAAGACAGGGTATTTCCTTGGAGATGTGGTTTTCATTTCCAAGTAGGAACAGCAGGGAACAAACAAAGTGTGACAGCTACTTTTTATGGTTTTAAGGTATGCATTGTATTTTATCTAGACGTGTTGTAATTTAATACTTCATATGAGAAAAAAATATATACAAAACAAGTAATATTCAAAGTAGTGATTTAATTCCTTTTTTGATATAGGAAAAACATATCGTTCTTTCAGTTTTTCTGGAAAGTACTCCACTCACAATACTATTGTTTATTATCGATGCTATTACAGATGTTATGTGGTCACCACAGTATCGTCCTATGCCGTCCGAGGCCTGTTGATTTTGATCAAGTTTATTGATAATTTTCTTTACCTTAAAAGGCGTGATTTTCTCTATATCAAATATTTTATACGTTAAACGTTCGTTAAGATATTGATGTAAATCATTAAAATTGTTCTGTACAATTTATTTTTTCTATTATATCAGAAATATTGACAAAATGTTTGTTTAGTGCAATTAGTATATTTAATTTTCCTTCGATCCTCATATTTGAATTAGTTATTCAATTTATTTGGTATAATTATGTTGCTACTGTCTGAGTTTGTGATGTAAATAAACTCTTTCACAAAATACTTGGTCACTCATTATTTTGTATAGCTTTATCGTTATACTGTTTTTTACTATTTCGTTTCAGTTGAAGCGACAGTGTTTCTAGCAATTTTATGGTCATCAATTTTTTTTTATGTTTGTGTAAATAATCTCTGTGGTGTATTGCTTTATTAATTTCATTTGTGAACCATTGCGATTTATATTCCTGTTTTATTCTTTTTTGTTTGAAAGGTGCATCCTTCATTAGAATGCTGTTCAAAATATTATAAAACATATCTAAAGATATGTTAAGATTTGAGGTCATTTCAACTACCCCTAGTGAGGATTTTGCCAGATCTTCTTGAAAAGATGTTATGTTATATTTTGAGAAGGACCTAGTACAATATTGAATCATGGTTCTTTTTGTCTCTATGGCCTTTTCTAAAACACGTTGATCTAGTAAGTGCTACTGGATAGTGATCACTGATAGCGTAATTTGGAACTATAGTATCAACTATAATATCAGTTTTCGTTGTATATATATGACCAATAATTGTAGAAGTATTTTTATTTATTCTTGTCGGTGAATTAATGAGTTGTGAAAGTCCAAAGTTTGAAAGAAAGCTATCCCAACGTGTACTTTTGTATTTGTTTGTCTCATTTTGAAGAAAGGAATTTATGTTATAGTCTCCAAGTGCATGTATTTCAACATTTTTATAATCGGCCATGTCAAATTCATGTTTATATTTTCCTATCCAAGATATGGGAGAATTTGGAGGTATGTAAACAAAATTAATTAAGAATGGTTTATTTCTACATTGGAATATTTGTAACCACACTAATTCCATATTTTATTTCAGTTTAAAGATCATGACGCCTTACGTAGGAAATTTTGTCTGATATATATATATAAGGATCCCACCTCCCTTTTTTATTTACGATCTTTACGCTCAATGTAAAATGTTTATTTGTAGGTAATGATCCTCAGTTTTTCCCGTAAGAAAAGTCTTCGCATAAACTTAATATATCAGTAGAAAAAGTAGAAACAGGATTCAGGTGTTTTTTTATTTCATCTAATTTTGGTAAGATATGTTGTATATTAAGGTTGGCGACATGTAAGCCATTATTTTTGTAGGCAAATGGAACCATTTTGTTTGATTCATTATATGAATTACAGTTAATAGATAAAATGTAATTAATATTTGTACTTTGAACTGGTTTGTACGACTTACTTATACATTTATTATGATGTATTGCATTGTAATAGAATGTTAATATTATATATGAGATGCAGTTCATTATTTGTGTGCAGTATTGAATAAGCTTCACTGGAATTATATTTTGTTCATTCGAATTAATGATTCTCCTGATTGTATTTTCCTTTCTTTATAAACCAGTATGTACGGCAATAAACTACATTCAGAATTGAGTATTAGTTTGTTTTATGTATAATTTAGATATTGCGTAAAAAAAATATTTTTTTTTTAAGTTATATATAAGTTAATATCGTGACTGTTCTTTTAGAGCACTGTTACGTGTAAACAACGGAGATATTATTTTAAAACAGTGATCTTTTCCCGGTGAAATTTGTAAAGTATAATCATAAGAACATTGTACCTCGTCACATTCCGTGCATAAATGCATTATATATTCGTATAAGTTTTTTGTCGAATTGTGTTTGTCAGCACATAGGTAAACTGCAAGTCAATTAACTATTAAGGATTTTTTATACCGCAGGTTTTTTAAAACTCGCTCTGTACGATAAGTATTCGGTTCCCTACTTCCTACTTTGTCCGCTCTCGTCTATTGCACAATTCGATACACACTGTCGGACCAATCGCATACCTCTCATTTCAAAGTTTTTGTACACGTTCTGATCTAAGCTTCGAGTGGGCAAACTGATTAGCAATCTGGAGATTGGCTACTGAAATATGATTTTATTTTAATTTTTAATCTTTGAATAGATTTTTAAAACCTGTTTGGAGTAGAATTTTGAAAAATGTCTAACATACTTCTCCACCAAGCCATATGCAACCCCAGATCTTCAGCGTTCACAGCGCTTTGACTTTTTACAACTGACGAAAGAGGTGATCACACTTTAGCTCATTACTTTCACTCAGGTGATAGGTCATAATACACTCCAGCTCAACCAAACTAACATTTATGATGCTAACGCCAGCTTTATTGACTAATATGTCTCTACTAATAATGGTTTTATACGTACAGTACATATGACAAAAGAGAAAAGTGTTTCAATATGTTAAATAAATAAATGGTTTAAATATGTTTCGTTTAAAAAAGTATCACTAAATGTCATTTTTTACCAATCAGATTCATCACTGCTGGCTGTACTGGAACTTATGTACCAGCGACTAACATATTGTAGTAAAAAGTAGAAACCAGTTTGGTTTCTCCCAACCGGAAGTCTGAAAATACAGTCTAATTCTGAGCACTCAGAAACCTACCTCCAAAGAAGCAACAACTCACTCCGATAGATCTAACATCATTGAAGTAATAAAGCTATTTGGAAGGTCCTGATTCTATATCAGGTGAGTCAAAGCGATTATTTCAACAATATGGTAATGAGACCACATCCGGCTTAACGTCGAATGCATAGTAATGAACCTCAATAGGTGACGTCATAGTAAAGTTAAGAAGATTATTATATATATTCTCCTGTTCAAACATTATCAATGTATAAAGTATCTATCTCATAGTTGTCAGTATCGTTTAATTTCCATGACATGGTACTTAATAGGATCTCTTTCATAAAACTGAAAGAGTGTATTTCATCATATCATGCCAGCCTGTCAAATAGGTAATCGCTATTTTAAAACCAACAACTGTGTATACCTTAACTGAGAGTCAAAACGAAGGCAGTCGACAATCAATAGGGAAAAACCTACACAGCAAAAAAAACAAACTGACAAGGACACTATAAAGAAGGACCACCAACCAGATGTATGGATATACCCAATATTTCTATGTCAATAGTCATATCATCATAAAACGAGACAGGTAACCGCCAGGTTTTCTTCTTACAAAACGTGGCGGCATGAACATGTGTATTGTGTAAAATACAAAAATGAGCTCGGGGGGGGGGGGGGGGGAAAAAGAAACATTAAGCAATATAACAAGTGTTTCAATATCATACTGACAATCATCGATGAACACCTGCATATTTGCACGGCATCTACTGTATCATTTAGCAAAATAAATACTGATCTATAACAAAACTGTGGACAACATTTTTTATCAGTGGATCAGTTACTGGTTTCGCCAGTTAGGTGCCTCAATATACTTGTCACATGTAATATGCTACCATATGCTTGTCACATGTAATATGCCTCCATATGCATGTCACATGTAATGCATGTCACATGAAGCTATGAAGTTTAACACTGTTTTAGTGTATAATAATGAACACTATCACCCAATCAGATTCTGATTCAATAAATCGTTAACTACGTATTTTATAACAATCACATTTCTCTACGATCATAGTTCATAAAGAAAAACACTGCCAATCCTGAAATGTTTACACAAATTCAATTAACACGTTCCCTATAAGACAATAAATCAAGAGACTGAGCGGCTGTTGATGGCATTCGAATAGGTTTTATAGGATTAACTGAATCTTATTACTCGTTTGCTATCGAAACCGATGATAATAGATAAACGCCGTGAAAAGCACCGCTTTGTTTAGCTTCACTTAATACGCATGCAGTGTGTGTATTTTACTGTTCAAAGAATGATGAGGTACCATTTCAGCTATAAGTTTTGATCATTTTATATTTCGTAGAATGCTACCGTGTTTTACGAGAGCGCCTTTTTCTTGTTAAGTTAATATTGCAGAAAAAAATCTGCTTCGATATAATGGATGCTTTTATTATAATTATATATTTATTTACATAACTATTATTTTATGCATGGTGTATCCGTATGCATTTTCTCATACCAGGTAAGGATATATTTTACCAGAAAGACTGTACTAGTTTTATCTCATCCTAGGATCGAGATAAATTCTCCCGCTGTGACGTTCGAACTATTTATGACGTGACATGTGTTAAAAGAGGTGACGTCTGAAGTTATCATGGTTCAAAGACGGTAACGGATCATATCTAAATAAGTAGTCAAACAGTGAGGTATTCAAGATAATAAATAATTCATGGCTTATTCATTTCCAACAAACAAATTCTCTATTGGATCGGACTTTTTTTATCCGAACCTTAAACCAATGATATATTTTATATTGAGTATTAGTTTATGCATAATACAGCCATCGGAATTAGGAAAAGTTTCCGTGGGATATTCGACTGAGGGAGGGGTATACAATCATTGTTTCTTCTTAATTAAAGATGCATTTCCTTATTGATTTGCTCACTTTGTGATATCAATTGCATTATTATGTAATTGGAACGTTTGAATTCTGAGATTAGAAGAAAAAATGATGTTTGGAAATGGAGGTATGCATACAATATTTCTGAGTCCGCTTTCATTTTTTCAACAGTGAACGTACGAAACAGAAAATATTTCTTGGATGAAACGTGACCCCGGTTTCACTCAACTTCTTAAGTTGAGTATTTCCTCAAACTCAAAGTTCCACTCAAGTGAGATTTCTCAAGTTTTTTGTTTCACGAAATTTCTCAAATCGAATTTGAGGATCCTCAATTGAGGGAAATATTTGAGATTGCTTATTACAATCGCAAGCGGCCCAAATGCGAAGTTTTCAATGTTGAGCTAGGGAAGTCGATGTTTTTGTTGACAGTTCGCGCAAAAACGCGGTAAATTTCAATAAAAAAATGTGTAAAATAATTAAAAAGCAATGCAAAACAAGTGGTGGCATAATTTATACGTTATTGTCAACAATCTAATGTTTTTTTAATACTCAATTAGTTTTTTTCCTCCTCTTTTATAAAAATCGAAGACGAAAGTGAAACAAGATCACTAAAGAATGCAGGCTTTCAAAAACACACAAACAACTACTGACGTCACATCACTTGTGTGCAAGCGCGATCAATAAAATGTGTTAAGGTGCGGAGCACCAAACCCGATGAGCAACACGTTATATGTACACAATCCATGCCTTACCATCCGGGAATATCAAACATATTACTATATTAGTAATGATAGGAATCATGTGACTTTCTTAAAACTATTTAATTATTTCAAAACAAACCCGATTCTTGTATAAAATAACATCGTATTTTCAAGATGTCATTGTCAGTCACGTGACTCTCATGTATCGGAACTTCGAGATATCCCTCAATGATAGTAGGTTTGTGCGTTTTGGTATTATTTTATCCGTATTCGGGATATGTTGCGGTTGTTTCCCCCTCCCGCTGCGATCTATCTAAATCCTTTGCGTCTTAGTTTAAAATGCATCATGTAAACGATAATCAATTTTAACACTACGTCATCACTTCACCCCAGTGGCAAATATTGGATCCGCTCGATTGAAATAATTACAAGAAATATGACGTAGCGACACGTCTTACAACTGAGTAAGCTGAACTGCGTATTAATGTTGTGGCGATGCTCCTTGTAAATCTACTTCTACTTCGATACTGCCAGGTGTGACGCATCGCTGGTATGTGACGACACAAAAAAGGTTTAAAGCACTAGACATATTTACATTTAAAAACCTCTGTATGTCTAAGGCTGTGTATTTCTGCAAATGAAGATTAAATGTCATTTTTATGTTGCTCTTCCTACTCTATTGCGATGGAGAGGGTCATTTTTAAACTGGTGGAAAGCTTTACACCGCTTGATGCTGTGCGTCCGAGCCATTGTCGGTCCAAACACTTTGGGGGGAGAAAATTGATCTATAAATTTACTCTGGTAGAACCCTTGTTCACCAATGAATCCACTAATAAAACGTAGAATCTTGGAAGACTGGTTGTGTAAACATTAAAAAATAACTCTATAGCTCTACTAGTGTAGCTTCAGCAATGTATCACTTCACTCAGTCTGATGGATTTGGAGAGGACAGATGGTTCCGTACCTGCTACACTGATATTTTCTAAATATCTTTTAGTGAAAACTGAAAACAAGATACTCCACATCCAACCTCCTTGAGAATTACAAAATCCACATTATACCCCACCCACACGACTGCAAATACAGAATTCCCTTGTGCTACATGATATTAAAATAATTAAGACAACATTATTATTCAACTCAATCTAACCCCACTCCCACTCGAGATATTCAAGTATTTTCGTATGAATGTGATGTGTCAGAACTGGCATTTTAGTATATAGGAAAACACAAAACTACGAAGTATGTGATAAAGTTCAAAAACAAATTTATTGAAAGAGAAAATATCAAATTATTCATGCTCAATTTATAAATACAGTACAGAATGAGATTATCAATTGTATCTAATTCTTATTGTTTTCTAAATCTTAATAAGGCCATCCTTAGAAATTATTTGTTTGCTGTGCTCCGACCCAGTATTTTTCATGTGGGTAGGTAAGTAGCTATTTACTTTTCGGCAAATTTTGATTTTGTATTGTCATTATAAAAAAAATGGACAGAAATCATGAAAAAAAGTTAAATGCTTTGAAAGTCAATAAAAAGGTTTGCGTAGCTGTTATTTTGAGTGAATAGGTAGGAGCACGGCGAAACAATATATTTTATTATTATCAACCAATTAACATACATACACATGCAATTAATGAATCGATTATATTTTTTTGATTGACTAAATGAAACCTTTTATTTATGGCTAACGGTCTTAAGTAAAATAAATTCTGATTTACTCTTAAAATAACAGGTCTATCTTAATATTGGAGCGTGTCCCTACATTTTATCTTACAATGATATTTGATGCACCCAAAGTGACTAATGTCAATTCTTTGATGGCAAATGTTTCATCTTAAATGGTTATGATAGAATCCATACTTATTATTGTATGGATACAGTGGTGGCCGCATCATACCAGAGGTTGCGGGCCTCGATCCTCATGTTTATATTTATATAAAGTTATATAAAGCCGCCTCCAATATCAAGTATTACAATGCCATTGTGATTATGTGTTTGGATGAACTGGAACATAGCAAATTACAGAAAGAAGTATAGTCAGTCCTTTTAAATTCTATCAGAACATTTCGTTCGAACCAATTTATATCAGTATTAATTAGAATGAATATTGAACTCTAGCGCGATGTTCCACAACAATTTGATATTAGCTTACGTGATTGGGGTGTCTGAAAAAGTGGCGTACTTTTATTTGTCCCTCAGTACAGAAAACCAATTTTAATCTTTAGTAATTTATTCTGAAGTATTTCTCATGTACTTTCACGTAATGCAAGTGGTGCCCTATCTATATGAATATGTGTCAGCTGAACAATTAATATATAAGCATAGGAACTTAAATGCTATTAAATGTAATTAATAATAATGTTGTAAAGACAATGTTTAAACATATATACAAACAAATGGCATTGAAACAATAAGAAAAAGAACAAGAACTTTCGATTTAATAAAAAGTAATCATATACAGTAACGAAATCTATTGGCGATCAAATGTTAAATTTAACATTGTCCTCCTCTTGAGATTCATGCACAAAAACTTAATATGCAACATGCGCCCAGCAGTAATCATGCTGAAAAATTAAATATTTACAATATTGCTTGCATTCTATCGCGTTGAACGCCATTATTTAAAGCAAAGCTCCGTTTTTAATCGAGATAATAGTTAATCGTTTTCCGATGTTGGTGTTGTAAAAAACATTAGATAATAGCCCTATCATGGAACAATAGTATTACGCATACTTCGTGTCTCTTTATTTTATGAAAGGTTGCAAACGTTGTCATAATTTCTTCAAAATTAAACACCTCTACTGCAGCTTGTCACGAATATTCATTTATTTAAAAAAAAACTGAATAACAATCTGAACAAAAGGAAATGTATAGATATATGTATGAATAAATGTTAATAAAAACGTCATAGATGTGTCTTGTTGCTTGAGAGTTTGATTCACATAGGCAATTAAAACGACAGATATATAATACAGATAGAAAAGCAACAATAAACACAAATAGAAAATGGAAATACTATTGCATCGATATTTTGTCTGCCACGAACAACACGGTATAACATAACAACTTACCCAATATAGACCGTTGTTAACCATTGTCATAAACACGTCGGATGTCTATCAAGCACTAAAATACGCGTTTTACAAATGATGTTGTTACGAAAGACAACTAGTGACATTGTAATATATCTTAATGGGTGTTTGTTTCAATTTGAAACACGAGTTGTCGAAAGCTTGACTAATCTACAATACTCAAAAAGCAAATAGAATGGAAGTCATTCAACATTTCAAAAAAATGTAATTTAGCGAACATATAATTGATATTCTTAATTAGAGGCATTACTCATTTAAAATTTAAACAAAGCAGTCATTAAAAGCCCATAATAAGTCAATTAGAAACATAGTTAATGGCGTTTGTAAACGGAATAAAGAACTTAATAATTTGAAAATTCTTGAAAGAAATTAGATATTGAGAGGAAATTATGTTTCAGTTTTTTAAGTAGTTTTATTGACCAAGTTATACTTAAAACAAAGCTCAAGCCACCTGTTTATGTTTAAACCTATACACAGAAAAAAATTGCAATACAAGTAATAGGTAGTGTACATTTGGTAAAAATTTAACAATTAAGAAATCAAAAGAGAGTGACCACAGAGAGCGACCTGGGTTTCTTAACTGTTAAATCAAATGCTACTTTATGATGTAACGATTATGTATTTGAAACAAAAAAAGCTTGATAATAATAAAAAATACACTTCACTTTTAGTAATATTGCTATTTATCGTGTTAGATTCAATAGAAAGCCACAGACATTTGACCATTTGAAATAACTTCAATCCAATGTTTAATGTTAAGGTTTTGTCATTGTCGCTCTTTAAACAATTCATGTATAATCGATAAAATGAGTTTATTGAAAGATACTTAACTGAAAAAGTTTGCCATTTTTTCTCTATAATGTAACAGTATTACTCTAGCTGGACCGGAATATTTAAAACTTTTATCCATTATTATAGATTATAAACACAACTATCTGAATTCGATGGAAATTTATTTGTATAATATTTATTATATGAATATGCATATAAATCAAATGAACTAATATTAAAGCGCAAAAAAGACAATTAATAGCGACAGAGATATAGTGCAGATATAAAAGCAACAATAACCAGCAAAAATGATTATCAAAATCATATTGCACTGATGTTTAGTCTGATATTAAAGACAAGAAATTAGATAAGAAACATTATTACAGTCTGGCCCCAATGTGATTCGTTGGGATGAATAAACCGAGCGTCTTTTAAGTATGAAAAATGAGTTACTGATGAGAACAAAAGCTGGAATGCCTCATTTTTCAGTCATCCTCTTTTGCACAAATACGGCCACTATTTTGTATGATTATATTGCGAACACGTTTACAGAATTGATTTAAAGATATGAAGGTTCATATATTAATCAATATTTAATAACGTAGTTTTTATTGACATGATCGTTTGGTGAGTCCAGTGTCATACGATGTTTAAAGAATACTACCTTATATAATTATTTCTTGTACAATGTAAATTGTTATTTAATTAATTACACTCATTTGTTAAACGTTCTTGGAATTTGAATTGAATACAACACCTGTAATGTTTAACTTAAAATTTGGAGTGGTCCTTGAGCAAGACACTATTTCCGCATATGTATAGTACTAGTTCTATACAGGAAGACCTCGAGCGTAACTTTGTTATATAACTTGTTTCGCGATCGAAGTAAAATAAATAAATAAAACTATAATGGTTAACTCGTCGCTGGTAAATTGATACCTAATGTACGTTTACGAAGTAATGTTTGTTTGTTTAACCAAGACTGTACCAACATGTCTCGTTTACAATATTTGACACACTGGCAAATTAAGTGTTTTGCGAGTAGGTTGAATTCAGTTAATGGAACAGCAAATTCCAAGCTTATTACTCAGATACCATCGTATTGACTCCATTTTTATTTCAAACATTCCTGACGTTTAATCATATGTAAAACAACAACAAGCTTGCTGCCTTCACAATTACTATACTTTCTCCTGCCTACAGGAGCAGTGAAGGTATTGACTTGAACGTTATTTTGTTAAGTTTGATACTCAATCATACAAATACAAATGACACTTTTGCGTCATATTTGACAGCTATCTTAAATATGTTCAATCAAATACCATAAAGCAAAATAATAAAGATAACACAGAATCGTCTGTTTAAATTCAATTAACAGGTGACTTATGAAATAGTAAATATATTAAATGAGTGGCTGTTGATCACAATTGAAAGTGTTTTAAAGGATCAAATGATTTTAAGATACCATTTTATGTACACACTACTATCTGAATCTTAAACATTAGTTTACGTACACCCTACAGTCTGAGTGTCAGATACTAATGTATGTAAACTTTTTGTCTAATTATGAGATACTACTATGAACATCCTACTGTCTGAGTCTAAGCTACTAGTTTATGGAAACACTACTATCTAAGTTTAAGATACTAGTTTATGGATACACTACTATCTAAGTTTAACATACTAGTTTATGTATAAACTACTGGTATGTTAAACTTAGATAGTAGTGTATAAATAAACTAGTATGTTAAACTTATATAGTAGTGTATCCATAAATTAGTTTCTTAAACTTAGATAGCAGTGTATCCATAAACTAGTATCTTAAAATTAGATAGCAGTGTATACATGAACTAGAATGTTAAACTTAGATAGTTCATGTATACATTGCTATCTAAATTTAAGATATTAGTTTATGGATACACTGCTATCTAAGTTTAAGAAACTAATTTATGGATACACTATTATATAAGTTTAACATACTAGTTTATGTATACACTGCTATCTAAATTTAAGATATTAGTTTATGTATACACTGCTATCTACGTTTATCATACTAGTTTATGTATACACTGCTATCTAAGTTTAACATACTAGTTCATGTATACACTGCTATCTAAGTTTAACATACTAGTTCATGTATACACTGCTATCTAAGTTTAACATACTAGTTTATGTATACACTGCTATCTAAGTTTAACATACTAGTTGATGTTTACCCTGCTATCTAAGTTTAACATACTAGTTCATGTATACACTGCTATCTAAGTTTAAAATACTAGTTGATGTTTACCCTGCTATCTAAGTTTAACATACTAGTTCATGTATACACTGCTATCTAAGTTCAAAATACTAGTTTATGTATACACTGCTTTCTAAGCTAAACATACTAGTTCATGTATACACTGCTATCTAAGTTCAACATACTAGTTTATGTATACACTGCTTTCTAAGTTTAACATACAAGTTGATGTATACACTGCTATCTAAGTTTAACATACTAGTTTACATATACAACACTGTCTGAGTCTTAGATACTAGTTTATGCATACACTACTGTCTTAGTATAAAAAACTAGTTTATATATACAATAATGTCTGAGTCTAAGAAACTAGTTTATGTATACACTACTACTTGAGTCTAAGAAACTAGTTTATATAACACTATTATCTGAGTCAAGGGTGATACTTTATGTATACACTACTGTCTGAATCTAAGTTACTAGTATATGCATACCCTACTGTCTGAGTCTACTTGCTTAAATATACACTACTCTTTGAGTCTTAAATACTTGTTGATGTATACCCTTCTCTCTGATTCTAAGATACTAGATTATGGATACACTGCTATCTGAGTCTAAATACTAGTTTATGTATACCCTCCTATCTGAGTCTAAGAAACTAGATTATGGATACACTACTGTTTGCGTCTAATATACTTGTTTATGTATACATTACTGTCTAAGATATTAAGATTATATCTACACTACTATCTGAGTCTAAGATACTACTAGTTTATGTATAGTATTTACACTATCTGAGTCTAAGATACTATATTATGGATACACTGCTATCTGAGTCTAAGATACTAGTTTATATATACTCTACCGTCTGATTCTAAGAAACTAGATTATGGATAAACTACTATCTGATTCTAAGATACTAGTTTATATATACACTACTATTTGAGTCTAAGACACTAGTTTATGTATACACTACTCTCTGATTCTAAGATACTAGTTGATGTTTATTCTACTGTCTGAGTCTAAGATACTAGTTTATGGATATATTATTATATGAGTCAAAGATAATAGATTATGGATACACTGCTATCTGAGTCTAAAATACTAGTTTATGTATACACTACTGTCTGATTCGAAGATACTAGTTCATCTATACATTACTGTCTGAGTCTAATATACTAGGTTGTATATACACTACTATCTGAGTCTAAGATACTAGTTTATATATATATATACTTCTGTCTGAGTCTAATAGGTGTAACCCCTACATTGATTTTTGTTCTTTATTCTATAGTAAATAATAAAAGTGTGAAGGCTTGTCATTCATAGAGGGTCCCAAATGAAAGAAGGGAAACCTACATTTTACTGTTTATCAACCTCTGCACTATCAAAATATGATGAGAAAAGTAGGGTCATGTGTCATATAAGTGATTTTTTTTCTGCTCAGTGTGTACACTGGTGACAAAGTGAAAGTAGACTTCCGAAATCATGAATTCATACCCCAATTTCCAAGCATCATTTTTTTTTCTAAATTCACAATTCAAACATGACAATGCTATCAAAATGTTCAATAATGCCATTCAAATAAAAAAATGAGCATTAAAAATAGGAAAATGCATTTTTAAAGAAGAAGAATTGAGGATTATTTACAACCGCCATTATGCGACTACCCCACGGAAGCACTTCCTTTTTTGCAATGGTGGCACTATGCCTAATATACTAGTTTATATATAAACTACTATATGAGTCTAAGATGCTAGTTTATATATACACTACAATCTGAATCTAAGATACTAGTTTATATATAAACACTACCAGCTGAGTCAAAAAATACTAGTTTATATATACACTTCTATCTGAGTCTACGATTACTATCTGAGTATTTCGTACAAGTTTATTATATACTACTGTCTGATTCTAAGATACTAGTTTATGTATACACTACTGTCTGAATCTAAGCTATTAGTTTATGTATGCACCTTCTTCGCTCACTACAGATACTATTTTACTGTTTGCTTTCACAAAGGCTATCATAATTATGTTCTTTATATTTGGTTTCAGGCAGGTCATTCATATTTATTTACACCGATTGTAAACTAAGTTTTTACAGCTGAGACAAATCATGACACCCACACGATCTTTGGTCCGATGTTGAATCACGCGCTCGACATGTGGACCACGTATAGGATATCTGACAAGTCAAAACAGGAGACTGTTAAATCATTGCTCCGCCGGAGCATGCCATACTATCTACATGTGTGGCATGAGAATGCACGATGTTATGTTAACAATTTATACGTTGTCTATTTAGTCAATCACCATGTATTTATGTATTTGAAAAGGAACTATAACTATTGTTTTAACATTGATATCAGAAACACTAAATTATCCTGTTGCACTAGATAACAAAGTAAACGGTGATAGATAAATGTCTGGTCTTTTGTGTATACTGTGTATAGCATATTTATATGTTTGTTCAACAAACCCCTTAAAACTCAACTTGCAAGGCACCTTATTTCATATTCATTAGTGATTAACCTCAATTGACAACCAATGTAATCGCTTCAATTTTCAGAATTGTGTCGCTCTTATTTTATTAAACAGCCTACAAAATAATTTAAATATTTAGTTCATTCTTAATTACTAAGAAGTTCATCATCACTGCGCACGTGTGAATAGCATTGCACAGACTCCGCAGCTTGATTCAATTCTGATCGAGTCATGTACAAACTTCTAAGGCCGCGCGCAGCTATGCTTAGAAACGGCCTTAACAAACATCAATATTAAAACTGTCAATCAACTTCAACTTTCATCGAAGCTCCGCCCGGATTCAGTCAAATGACGTCAAACTATCACATGAAGTGCAACAATAAGCCAGTCGCCCCCTTTAGGTTTCTTAATTGTTATATTTTTTACTACATGAACACTTACTATAACTTGAAATTGTAGTTTGCATTGCATGTAATTTCGTTATTAATTATATGAAATTTAAAGTTAGTTTACAACGTTCATGTTATAACATATCTTATTTTAATTTTATAAAAGCAATGACAATGTTCAAAACACAAGTAATTAACCACACGTATGACAGGCGAAAAAAAAGTCAATACAAACTGAAAGCATTACCTTTTAGTGAACCAATAAAATTCCACAACATTAAAACTATATATTGGCTTTTTATCAAAAGAAATAAAACGTGTTCATTGCTTTGCATACCATCTTTGTACAATCTTACCAATAGTTTAACACTTAAGTTTAATAGATATCTAATTTCAATTTATTCAAATACATCTACAATCGAATTAAATGAAATCTCATCAGGTCAACATAAGCTCAACTGAGTACAATGCTTGTGAAGGAAATGGGAACTTACTATTTTTTTAGTTAAGCAGGCTTCTGACGCAGACATAAATATGCATAACATGCATGGGATTAGCTCATGAAGTCATAGAAAATAACGATTTGTAGAGTAAACAATTATCTCATCATATCATGTCCTGTTTATTTCAATAAATGCTCGTAACATGCCAATGGAATTTTTACTTCATTATCTTCAACATAGTCATCCTTCATTATTGCCAGACCTCAGTTAGTGTAATATACAGCTCATCCAGTAATGTTTGCTCAAACTCAATTACTACGTGACTCATAAAACAATAAATCACTGACAACTGATTGCGTGGTAGTTAATGACAATTGAGCGCATTTTATTAGCTTAAATGCATATCAGATACTAGTCCGTTGTCAACACCATGACCAGGAGTATCCACATACGGGTGCAGAGCTGTATAACGCACTATCTACCGGAGTTACCTGGGTCGTTTCCATATGTATATGCGCTTGCTACTATAGCTTCTACTAAGCCATCACGTACATATACGTATAAAATATCGTTCTTCTGTTGTATATTTTCATATACACCTTAGCTGTTTGTCGTTTTACATCATACACATTTAAATGATTCTAACTCTACAAGAAAACGTGTGACGAGACTTCCTTTACTAATATTTACATCGTCTTGTTTCATTGACAGACGAAGCGCGAAATTCCTAGTTTGACTGCACAATGTTTCAGTCTCCAGTGGCAGGTTTTCTGCTGATCTAGTTTTTGTTTTTGTATTATTTCATATTATATTGATTGTATTGTTATATATTATCTATATTACTTAATCATATTATTGATGATTATTCTGTTTAATGAGTATTTCAATACTATTTTAGTGGTCGTCCCGTGTTTGTCATATACTTTCTTAGTTGTATTTTACTAGTTAATGTGTGGATAATGTATTTTTGTTTGTTTATTTGATTATTGTAAGATGATCATAGCAGCGTGAATATGTTTTTTTTGCTTTCTGATTCTTTTCTACATTTAATATTGATTTGTATTTTATCTTTACTTATTTGTCTTTGGAATTCTATTCATTCATGGCTGAAGGTCAAACTGGGAACTTTCAACTTGTAAATTCTCCATCTGTTTATAAATATGTTTAAATGTGATCTTCAAAACAATATTTTACATCCCTAATGATATTAAATCCGTTTATGTTGTGATGTATTTAATTCTACTGCACCTAAAACACGTCACCAATATGTCAATACATTGATATTCATAGTAACAGAGCTTGATGAATAATGGCTAATGGGTATCCTTGTGTGAACATTATTTTACTATGCAGAGCAGTTGTAATTACTTCGCTTCGATATCTGCATTATTACTCATTATAAAACATTTTCGAATTCATATTTCAGCTTTTTTCAGCTATTTTAGCATTAACCTAAATGACATATTTATTGCTGTTTGAAATATGACGTAAGAGTGAACACGAGATATCGTAGCTGCGTTACGAATGTAAAACCATGATATAACAAGAGAACCACACGCCGATACAGACGTTAGTCTTTATAACAGTACATGAGTTAGGTCAAGGTCAAAAATGTAAACTTTTTTAACTTGATGGTGATCAGTTTACTGAATCAATATCATTACTGAAAAACAACATAGCACTAGAAAATAAAAGAATTTCAAACCTGAGCTGAACAAATAAAATTAACCTAATGTTTTGGAAGTTATAGTATGAAAATCCAGGTAACTTATATGCAATCGAAACTCGTTATTTCGAATTCCATGGGACCGTAAAAATAATTCGAAATATCCGGATTTCGATTTATCAGGAGTCTACTTTTGTGCAACTTTTTACCGTTAACCCACCCACTTCACAAATCGTTGAGAATATATGTGCAAATGCAAATACTTATTTTTGTTATTTTTTGCTCAAAATAATATGTTGTTGTTATATTTACATATAATATAAACTTTGTTTATATTGATGTGTACTGTGGAATTATCTTCAATCGTGGAAAATTTAACTGTTTACATGCGTCATTTTCTTCTGCGCAAGCGTATGTTGTGCGTTGTTTTCCGTGTGTAGGCTTATTGTCTATTTACCCTGTGTTTGAACATTTAAATTGTTTAAGTGTGCTATAATAGATAAATAAATTGTTGTTTTATGTTTTATTTTCATGAATATCAAATAAATAGAATATGCAACATAAAAATAAACACAGGTTATATACAAGCAATGGTTACACCAACTTTACAAATAAAAAATAAGACGAAAAAATAGAACAAATGTCTTCTTAAACTTCGTCACCCAAACAAGAAGCGGTGTTGTTTGCCTAATTAGCATGTGTCTCGCTTGTGTTTGTATCATAACAATTTGATGACACAATTACCATACCTGCCAGGACAGACACATGAAGCGATAAATAACAGATATTGGATCAGCAAATATCACCTTTGGCGGTTTGCCTTTCATTTTCATGCGGTGATAAAAAATCGAAATAACGAGTGCGAAATCAATAGAGTTTAGAATGGAGGAACCGAAGAACAGATTCGAAATAGCGAATAATTCGAATTATTGGAATTTTATATATTAGGAGTTAATTGATATAGAAACAGAAGGGGAAAACGGGACCGAACTTCAAATGTGAGATAACAAGAATTTCGAAATATAAGAGTTCGAGTTAGCGAGTATCAAACTGTATATATAATATTTGAATAACTTGATACGAATGTTTTATGAAATTTAGTCATTTTTTCATAAGCTATTTGTTCAGAAAAAGAGAAAAAGCTGAGATAAACATAAAACTTTAACCGCATAATGCAAGTATTATGGCCATTAAGTATGTCAAGGTAAGTTATGTAAATAGTTTACCATGATGATGACCAGTGTACTGAATCAATATCTATAACTAAAAACAAAAGATATTAAAAAAGCCCGAAATAGACAAAAGATAGAAAAAAAACAACTCTAACCTAAGGTTTTGAGTCCAAAGTATGGGTAGGTCAAGGTCAGTGATTGGTGATCAGTTTACAGACTCAATACCTAATTTCCTATTGTTAACAAAGAAAATAGATTGAATTAAAAAAATATAACGAGAGTTAAACAAAAACCTTTAACTTAGTGATTTAAGAACCAAAAGTATGAACATTTTTATAATTTAGCTACATGTACATTTATATACATTGTTTGCACAACATGAAATGTATGTGTTTATGAAGATGAGTCACTATACAAAGAACAGGCTGAGCTAAACATAAAAACATTTTATGCTCAGAAAATTGACAAAAATATAACTCTGCCAATAGCATTTCTGATCTCAGGATTATGAATAACAACATATCAAAGGTTCGAAGAAAAATAAAGATATACAACTCGTAAAACTGGACATTGAAATGTTTGCTGAAAATAATTGAAAGGAAGACGATGCATTTTCGGCGTCATCATACGAATTCATACATGACATATTTACACATTTATAAAATTACTTAAGTAAATATGCCGCCAAATGTTACCAGTAATAATAAAGAATTTGTTACACAGTCTTCAATTATTTATCTAAATACAGTTTACTAAAACACGCACCCTTCACGTATTCCACGCGAAAAAAGTGGATCATATCGAGTATTTACGGTATTGAGTATTTATGTTATCGAGTATATACCTAAAGATAAAAGTGATTCCAATAATAAAGCATATATGTGAAGCCATAGCGAGGATCGCGACAATATCAAATCCACGGGCAATATTCACAAAGTATTCACTTTATTATGTGACAATACCTAGTGGGTGTAAAGATCTGCAACGGAGCAATGCTATTTTTAATTTTTAGGGTACCATACTCGTTTTTTTTGTGTAAGGTTCCTTCAATACTACGTTGCTGCCATCTTATGTAATCGGCATATATGATAATGTCTAATATTGTCGCAAAATTTGATTTATTGCATTATTTAGCCGTCAATAAAACTAGCCCTAAAATATTTACTGTAGCACACCAGACTCCATAGTCAATAAAACAAGTTATTGGGCGAAACAATATCGGGATCATTGTATTTATAGATTATATATAAAATCGCTATGAATGTCTAAAACAATAATATTATTTCAAAATGGATACAAACCATTTTATTATCATTTATATATTAAAATACGAATGATTTAGCATTTTAAGTTCGCCGAAAACATGGTCAAAACGAGATTTTAATAGGAGTGGTAAAGTGGAAACGAAACGATCTCCATCTCGACTCATTTGGACGCATTTTAAAACTAAAACAAATTAAACAATGTGCAACTAACAGGACAATAACTACAACAAGTTAACTAGTCTAACTACAACATGTTAACTAGTCTAACTACTACAAGTTAACTAGTCTAACGGACCGAATCGAAATCAACATAAATACATTTTCCTCATTTGATACGTCAGAAAAGGCTTTCAATTTTAGGTAAGTAATCTATTTTAGTCTAGCATACTAGGCGCGTATGCTAATTTAGGAAACACTTTTATACATTATTTTGACATGCTTAAACAATGAGATTAGTGAGTATATATAGGCATGAATGATTGGGAAAAATGATAAAAACTGGCAGTTAAAAACAATTGAAAAAAATTTGATATACGTCGTTTAATGAATGAAAATTGCATATATTTGTTTTATTCTTAAATTGAAAGTCTGGTCAAAACATTATAATATACCAATATTTAATATGTTTGTTGTCCAACTCAAATCATCATTTGGCGATAAGTTTATATGCTTTAGGTAATGCAACATGTGATGATTTACTACCAAAGGACGAACAGTCGTTTTCGTTTTAACAAATTGAAGCAAAAATAAATAATCAAAATCTTGCATCGGCGAAAAAAACAAACAAACAAAAAACAACAAATTAACTTATTTGTTATATTGATTTTATTGTGATCAAGGACTATTTTAGAAATTATTTTTGGTATGAAGGAATTTTTTTTTATTAAATGGAAACCTACATAAAATATTATTTAAATGATAAAGAATTGTCATTATTTTTGTCAACATAATTTTAAATGAACATTTAGAAATGAAGTATTTATGACGGTTTCATAATTTGATAACAATCGTAACCGATAATGACATTCGTATGTACATGTATACATAAATCTTAACCAAAGTTCAAACATTTATACTATGTCGCATATTGTTTGTATTAAAACTTATACGAACAACTACAAAACCAAAGATACGCAGAGAACAGATACAACGACAATAAACATATAACATTGATATTTAGTCTGTTGTAAAAAATACATCAAGTCCTTAACGAAATGACGGTATGGTTTTATGCGGATAATTATCGTGAAAAGTCCAATTGTCTACATCACAAAACCACGTGGTATAAAGAGGCGTTGAAATAAGGAATACCGCAGGGCGCATAATGGTTCATAACCTACCGCTCAAATTTTAAGTACACATAGTAATATGAATTGTTCTCGGAAACTTAATTATTGTATCAACAAATGTAAGCTCATCAATTATATATACATATATAGTGAATCTTAACATTAAACTTAAGGGTATCATGTCAGCATTTATCTCCCAGCAAACTGTGTAATTCTAGTTATACCGAGTCATCGGAAGTAATAATAATTACAGTATTAATTCGATTGTTATTTGCGAACATACACTATACACTTACGAGGCAATTCATCTTATTCAGTATGCTACTGTTGTCAATCTTTATCAAAGTTGGTCAACATGAAGTTTAATTTTTAAAACTGACTTAAACAACTAATAAATAAATTTAGGGTTAATAACATTATTGAACAACAACAGTTTCTTTGTCAGTGAATATGTTACCAGTGTCGATACATATGTCTCATGGATGTATTGAAAATAACGAAGTGTAAGTACATAATAATGAACCCCATTACCAACCATGTCATTTTTCAGCAAATGATACGTTTACGAAGTATTTCGTTGAAATCTCATTCCTCTAAGATCATAGTTCATAAAGAAAAACACAGCTAATTCTGAAAATGTCGACTCCAATTCAATTAACAAGTTCACTCTAAGACGGTAAATCAATTGAATGCGTGGCTGTTGATGACTTTCGAATAGGTTTTATCGGATTGAATGATTCTAAGTGTTGCCAGTCCGTAATCGACACCATTGATTATGGGTGAAAGCCGGGAATATCCACATATGGGGTCACACAGATGCGTTCTGCCCCAGCTATTTCACGTATTGTTTTCTACTAGAGAGCTAGTTCCGCTAGTCTAGTTTTATATTTTTCTTAATCATAAATCATAAAGTGTTTGGAAGCACCGTTTTCTTATCAAATGACTATCAGAGAGAAAATTCTGCTTTAAAAAATTGGTTAATATTGTCAGTTTTTACAGCTGAACTTCGATGGCTCGAACCATACGGGACCGGACAAATAGTTCGACCCAAGGATTGTTCGATCCAAGTATTGTTCAACATCATACCATGCATGTACATGTATACATGTATATATAATCGAAAAAGAAATTCGGCCAGAATAAGATACGTGATTCGAGCTATATGTTGTGTTCGAGTCATCCGTGTTCGAGCCAACGAAGCTCGACAGTATTTATTTTCTCGCATACATGATAATGCTTGCTGATATTTTACCGGTGTGAGAATATATGAATCTAACATAGTTTTGATGTGCTTTACTTGAGATGAACATTTACTATCTGAACTAAATCACTCATGTTTTTTTTTCAATTTTTAAAACTGTTGAATAAACACAACGTAAACGGTAATGATGTTCCAAATTAGTTCTCGTAGAGATTTACAGATGCATGTCCGCCACAACTGATAAACAAACAACTATAAACACAACAATATTTTTAGTTCCCATGGTTATCTGGGTGAAATACTTTCAACTATGTTCAATACATGTAACCGTATAATAAAAGAAAATATATAGAAACAGAAGTAACACATGTGAATAAGTAAGTTAGTCGGTCTGTAACGGGATGAGGTTGATAAATATACGCAGAGATTAAAACGCTTTATGACAGTGATTATATGGCTCCTTCCGAATGTATTTCGTTGTCTGGACGACACCATTTGCGTGTGTATTGAGAATACCAATTGAATTTGCTACCGCTGATTGTGGCGTCATTTGAAAATGATGGTATTTTACTTATGTTTGAAAAGACATGCTTGTGTATAGGTTACCACAGATTACCTATGTTTATCCACGTAAGGTGGAGATTTCTTTGGCTGATCATCTACGAAAACAGATAAATGAGTCCGCACGCATCTCTGTTGGTTATACGTCTAACTTTAAGTTTAGTTACTGTTAGAATGGTGGAGGTAGAGCAAATTACTCAATCTTGTTAAAGGGTACATGTATAATTACGTTTAATTTCAACATTGAATAACTTAATTGGCAAGAACTTAGCAAAAACACAGACTGAGAATATTGTTGTAAACTATAATATACTTTTGAAAATCGAATACCAAGTTTTTTTAGATTACCGTTTGGCGATCCTTTGAATTTTTTCACTGACATAAACTTAGGAAATATATACATATTACTAGAAGTACTAAATAATATGTTAACTTGAATATAACTTTATTCTACTGAACTTTCAACTAAATTCAAAACTTATTCTTACCAGTCAAATGTTGCTTTTCTTGTTAAATCCTGCCCGATAGTGTGGTAAATACTCCATTTTCACTTATAGAATTCGAAGTCTCTGTACTTAGATGGAATCATTTTACTCGGTGAAACCTGTAAAACATACTTGAAAAAAATATTCTTTGAGTTCTTTAGGATTGGTGCTCTCTCCATCCTTTAGCACCTCTGCAAGCGGATACGTTTAGGTCATCAAAAACATCAGCCGGGTCTTAATAAGGTCAGTGTTCTTAGGAGATATGTACTGCCTCCGTTACAATAGTTATAACAAAATAAAAAATATACTTCTGGAATTTGAAACCTATATAATAATTATACACATGAATCAATTTATCGTTAAAACGATCTCAAGAATATAACAATATATGTATGCATATCACTGAATAAAGGCATATCATTCTAGCTTTGGTAGCCTTTTTAAACCATATTTGCATTCTATTAATATGAAAAAATAACCACAAATTTAATAAACTACTCTAAAATGTATATATATCTATAGAAATTAGTTTACTTGAGCTTAAATTCAACACATTCAGTTGTATGTTTTCAAAATATATCTTAAAAATGAAATGTTCATATAAACTTGTTTATTGCATTGCTTTGTTAGAATGAAAGAAGCATTACGTGTATCAGATGTAGTTTGTATTAAGTAGAATAAGCAAAGTATAATTCTTTAACATGTTCAGTATTAATCCAGTATTAATCCAGTTATAAAAAAAACAATCTCAAAGCATTCAATAAAATGAGTAAATTTCCAAAAAAAAATCATTTTTCTTATGTTTGGCAGCCATTTTTTCCCTTAACTAGACTTTTTCTATCAGATTATATATTATAACATGAATCTTAATATTTTGCGGTCATTCTAGTGATCATCTTAGATTTGTGACCAAATGCGCCAAAAGCCGTTTGTAGGAAATGGATTTTTGGACTCATCATACGTTTTACCACTAAAAGTAAAAATGAAACCAATAAAAGCATTCAACAAAATGAGTATAATTGCAGAAAAACATGAATTTCAATATTTGGCGGGCATTTTGGCAGACATCTTGAATTTGTGAGTAAAGGCCCAACAGCTGTTAGTATGAAATGGATTTTGGAATCAGCATAAAATTTGCCTCTAGAAACAAGTCTGGACATAAAATATAAATGAACACCCCTTATCTCTGGGACTAATACAGGTTGACAAACCGAAGTTACGTAAAGGCCTTATACTTAAAGAAACAGTCAATATACCCCAACTGTCTGTAGATAACCGTAGTGAAAAATCTAAAACTAATATTCTTATACGGCATGCACAGAAAGCAAGAGGATATGAATGTATTACGTGACAAAATAGCCCAGTATCAAAATTATTTAGCCAGTCGTTCAGAATAATCGCCCATTAAAGACAAAATTTTCAGTCGACAACAGAGTGGCACGCTGTTTATTACTAGACTAAGACGGCGTAAAACAACTGTCCCATGGAATTACAACATGTTTCAAGGTGTCAACAACTAATAAAGTCTTATATGCTTTATAACTTATATCATAATTATCTTGATCAGCTGATCAGAGAAACTCGACAACGTGTTTGTCGATTAATGTCTGTCATATTCTGTATTATATATGAAAGCGCTGATTGGTCCTAAAATGTACCTCAAGGAAGTACTAATCAGCGCTCTTCTTATTCGCTAGAAATGGTATTGCATTTTCAGGAAACAAGTTGGGAATTGTTCTGATCAGCTGTTCAAGACGAAATTGATCATAAAGGTTATATATGCAATTCCTGAAAATAAAATGCCTTTGCTCAACTTAAGTGTGTCACCATTTTTTGTTATATATATTTGACCAACAAACAGCAAATGAAAAAAATCATAGAGGGGACAAACCAAGGTCCGCTACTCCTGCCCGTAAAGCAATAGTAGAGATAAAATAAATATCAATGTTATGTGTAACAAAGTAAAGCGTGAGAATAAAATCGTTCTAAGTATTAATAAAAAATCTCGTTTTGAATGGTTGTTATGAAATTGAACCTAGGTAGATAACATT
Organism: Panopea generosa; assembly: GCA_029582155.1. NCBI lineage: Eukaryota > Metazoa > Mollusca > Bivalvia > Adapedonta > Hiatellidae > Panopea > Panopea generosa. The sequence goes on along the minus strand of CM055902.1, from coordinate 47,924,437 downwards.
TTGCCATTTATAATTCCTGTCTGGTTTTAAGCTGGAAACAACTGGAACCACCTCATTTCTAAACCCATTATTGTACCTCAAAGGTGACAATTTGTTAATGAAATGTCACGTAATAACACTGACGTCTCATGAGAATCAGAGTTAGTTTATATTGTCTGTTGAAAACACATCTTCAATATTTTAAGAAAAAAATGTTATACTGCTGTAATGATAGTGTTACTTATATTGTTTGATTAAATAAAGGTCATCAATTGACATATGTTTTTTTCTTCGAGTTATACACTGTTATTACGTCAAATTCGGTCCTTAAAACACAAAGCCATTCGTTTGTTTGAAATAATTGTAATTGCAACATGTTTTTAAGCATATAAAATACTTATATCGTATCCAAATTCGGTCCTTTAAACACAAAGCCATTCGTTTGTTTGAAATAATTGTAATTGCAATATGTGTTTAAGCATATAAAATACTTATATCGTATCAGCGTCATCTGCTGGTTCTATGACAAGTTTAAATATCAAATAACATATTTAAAAAAATATATTACTCATATCGAATAGAATCATCACTTCCATAAGAATCATAATAATAGTTTTAAAGAAAACAATTATATAGTTAAGTTATAAATTTTACATTTATCCAGGAAACACCTCGTTATTAAATGTGTGCTTCATTAGCTAACAATAGAAGATGCACAATCATGGAAACACAAGTAGTATACTATTTAATTGTATGACATCAGAAGGAATGAATACTCACTTTAGTATACAGAATTATACATCAAATCACATTAAACACAGCAGCAAATGTCGAGATGTATCGGTACCGTTCGTATATGGATCCAAGGAGTGCTACTATATTGAGTCACAGTCAGGTTTAATGTAAATTCCATGCCCTTAAATCCACACTGAATCTCATTTGACATTTTAAATCCAAAGTTAACTTCTTTTACAATGACGATGGAGATATTAATATATGTATTGCTTTTCAAAATACTATATTGCAGTGGAAATGTTATACAAAATATAAACCCTTAAGACTCTTGAAGATGATTAAATAATACGTTATACTTATATGAAATGAAACGTTGGAAATAGTTCACATATAATCTACAACAGTTTGAATTACGACGAGTGTTTAAATATGAATGCAATCGAATTCAGTCTTATTTTTCAGGGGATTCATGTGATTTTACGCATGTATATCTATATATATTATGTTTATGTCGACACCAACATAGTACTCATCCGTTTAATCTATGTCATACATTGATAATAAATGACATAAGATAAAAATTTAAAATACACAGAGAGCTTTTTAGAATCTAAGTCCGATTTAAGACTGACCTATTTTTAAAACTTCAAATGCTATGCGTTCTTCTTTTAAACAACAAACATGATAATATATTTGGAGGTCAGTGACATAATTTAAGTAAGAACTTTAAAAACTCAGAAGTAAATTGTCAAGTAAATATAACAAAAGGACTGTAAAAAATGCTTAAATAACATATAATATAATCAAGCATTCCACCTCAAATTTTAAACCTTAACATTTCACTGCGGATTGTTATGGGTTTCTATACGTTTTTAGAAATTTTAATGGCATCTAATTTTGTATGCATACTTTTATGATAAGACATTTACCGTGTTACATAATGCCATATGCTTAAACATCATCCATAATATTTTGTTTCAGTTATGAATAAATGCACAATTTAAACTAAATCTGCTTATTTCAAGAGGGAAAAACTTTTGTATGCTATAAAATTGTTGATGATTTTACTGTGAAGGATGTGAATGTTATCTCATTTGTAGGAGAACCGTATTGTCTGCTATTATTTGCTTTATGATATAATGACGTGGGAAGAGCGAAGTTATCTGCACCTGTTATTATAACAGTAGACAGCGGACACCTAGATCGTATACCTTTCACAAGTACCCACTTAAACATTTTTTAATTACATACAAACGTTTAATACGAGAACATCGTTTAATGAGTGATATTCGTACCGTGAGTACTTTTATATTTTACAGTGTTTTTAACCTCCAATTTTCATTGATAACTGTTTTGCGCTTATCTAACTCATTATATTTAGTTCATGTAAAATAAGCACATGATCGTATTTAAAAGAAGTATTTGCGAACTTCCAACCTCCAAAACATGTATGTCTTTAATTTTGCGCTTTTAGTTAATTTTATCTGGGGATAAAGAACTTAATCCCTGGCTAAGTGAGAATAACAATAAATGTTTTGAATATTTCATCAAAGTATTTGTAGTAAAAGAAACAGACTTGACTATATCAAACATAATTTCTAAGATTTCGACATTTTATGTTTCACAGAAACTCACCTCTCGGTAAATTTCGATGACGATGATTTATTACTAGAAAGCTTAGATAAATCATCTCATTCGGGCGCGGTTTCATTCAATTTAAGTCCAACCAGAAATATTGACTTAAAAAAAAATATTGTTCCTAAATCTATTTTGATTGAAATTAAAGATAGAAGTTAATTTTATTGTATTTGCACTGTATATTGACCTCCACACTATGCAGTTGATTTTTGGGATAAAGTTAACGTCTATATTGAAAAGGCTTCGGAAATACACTCAAATATAATAATTTTAGGTGACATAAATGAAGATCAATTAAATCCTTCTAATAATTTTTTTGTAATATACTTGAATTTAATAATATGTCTTATATAATAAAAGAACCAACGCGTGTAACTAATACTTCTCAAACATTGATAGATCCAAAAGCACTTTCGAACCAACTAACATGTTTTGATTCGGGCATTCACGAAACACCGGGTTTCATAAGTGGTCACTTTGGTATATATGCATTTATTAAAAGTGATATACATGAATACTTTTATTACAGAATTTATTGACTTAGCGAAATTATGTATTCCAACAAATCTTGTAACAATTCGTCCAAGAGACAAGCCATGGTACAACACCGAAATTAGACAGACATCCCGTAAGCACGATAGGCAAAAAAAAATAGCTCTCCGCACAGGAAAAAAATCGGATTGGCAAAATTTAAACATTTAAGAAACAAGGTAAGTAACATGAAAAGAAAATACGCAAAAGAAACATTTTTTAATAATCTAGAATACTCATTGGATGATATTAACTCCACAAATTTTCGCACTTATTGGAAAAAATCAAAATGTTAATTAAAGAAAATTCTAGAAGTTGTGACAGCATACCTCCTCTAATTAACAACAACAATTCGTATTCCGTGTCTGGTGAAGATAAAGCCAATGCTTTAAATGATTTTTGTTTTGTGTCAATTTCATCAATTAACGATTCTCAAAACAATCTTCCAGCATTTTAGACGAAAACTAACAAAAACTTAACTGACGTCAAAATCACTGAGACATAAATAACGGATATTTAATCTAATTTAATTGTAAACAAATCCAGCGGACCCGATGAAATAAGCCACCGTATGTTAAAAGAAACATGTAAAATTATTTGTCATCCACTTTGTATATTATTCAATCGATATTTGCAAGAAAGTAAATATCCAAATGCTTGGAAATTAGCAAATATTATGCCGTTATTCGAAAAAGGATCAAAAGATTCACCATCATACTACAGGCCAATTTCACTTATAAGTTGTGTAGGAAAGGTTATGGAACGTGTTATATTTAAACACATTCACAAATATTTACAATGCGAACAAACTTATGTATAAAAAAACAATCCAGTGTTTTACCTGGACATTCCACAGTTTACCAATTAATTGATATCTACCATCAAATTTGCAAATGCTTTTGATGATAAAAAAATCTCCATGTATGGTGTTTTGTGTTATTTCGAAGGCATTCAATCGACATGATAAAGGTTTAATCTTTTAACTTCGTCAATACGGAATAACTGACAACCTTATCAACAGGATATCTGACTATTTGATAAAACGTTATCAGAGGGTATTTGTATCTTCTTTTTCTGAAATAAAATATCTAAATGCTGATATGTGCCCATGGTTCTGTTTTAGGGCCTCTCTGGTTTTTAATTTAGTCTAAATGATATTGCCAACTCTTTACAAAGTGTAACGCGATTGTTTGCTGATAGTAGTTCTCTTGCAGTATCATCAGCGGACACAACATTATTATTAATGGAGACCTGCAAAAAAATATCTATTTGGGCTAAGCAACGTCTAGTCAATTTCATTCCGTCTAAAACAGAAGTAATATTATTTTCACTTACCAATAGAAATCTCCATCTTTATGTTTTAATGATACACAATTAACATTCGTTGATTATCATAAACATCTAGGAGTAACACTTAGTCATGACTAGTACTTGGCACGAACACATTTCGAATATAATGCATCGTCAGCATCCAAAGTACTCGGTTCGATGAGGATGATGAAATGAGATTAAAACGCAAAACCCTTAACCAAATATATATATATCTTATCTTCGCCCTATCTTAGAATACTCATCCATAATTTGGGATAACTGTACTAAATACGAAACTGATACTTTGGAAAAAAATCAATATGAATCAGCAAGAATTGTTACAGGCCTAATGCGTTCTGTTTCAATTGAAAAAATACTAAATGAAATTGATTGGATTTCTTTGACAGACAGGAAGAAAATGCAAATATTAATTCTTGTTTAAATAAATAAAAACAAGGCGATTTACCAAGCTATTTGTTCCCCTTTACTATGTCCGAGTAAAATCCGTACAATCTAAGAAACCATTCTGACTTTGTTACATTGACTAGGTGAACAAAAATATACACTAGATCAGTTATTTCCTCATCACTGACACTTTGGAATGAACTTGGTATAAATATCCTACATCTACATCTCTTCTATCGTTTAAAAGCAAACTTAAAGATCTTTTTAAACCTCCAGTAGTACCCAATGTTATTTTTATTCAGTGACAGATACTTATCAATTCAACACATTCGAATAAGAAATAATTGCAGTAATTTAAACGCCGACCTATATGTTAACCACTTAAGAGATACTCCCATTTGTGCCTGTGGTGATGAATTCAAGGATGCAGAACATTTTATTTTTCGATGTGACCTTTTCAGAATTGAAAGACGGCAACTATTTACAAATACTCGTAAATTCTACCCATTAAGTACCAATACATTTAATAATAATGCAGATCTAAAATTAGAGAATAATCAACTTATTTTTCAACATTTCCAGAAATATATTAAACAGAAAAAACGTTTTCAACCTAAATACTAACTTAAATTAACTTAGTGCTGTCACTATTGTAGCTTAAACAGTGTGTGTTGTGGAGTGATGATTCTATGGGGACTGGGCGGCTTGGTATTATTTTTGTTGTTTGCTTTCTCTCTTACTGTTTTTTCTTTCTTTCAATGTGGTTTTTCTTTTTGTACTAAGTTCCTTTTTCGTTATTTTTCTCAGCCCGGTAAACATATACATTCATATAGCCGCACTGGAGAAAACTGTAACTAATGTTGTTATAACTTGTAGTTCAATCCATTGGCATATGTTTTGTTTTGTTATCATTTTATGTTCATTTGTATATATTGATATATGTAACATACGTAATAAAATATGTTTAAACTAAGTATCTGTACACCAAGTTCAACTTCACCATTGGCAGTTATGCTACTGACCGTTCTAAGGGGGTGACCCGTCTATTGTAAGTTTGTCGTGTACTTATTTCAATCTTTACAATAAGTTTATATGTGCATGCTGCTGTGTACCATCGAATACTCTCCATTTATTATGATGCATGGAGAGTGCCGGAATTGAAATTCGGGATGTCCGACGATCGCTTTTGTGGGGACTTGACGAATGCTTATTTGAACAGTTCTGTATTTGTGTAGGTATTAATTGTAATTTTTATGAATATGTTGCATTGTCATTATTTCTTTACAATTTAACACTGCAATCCCATGAATATTTAATTAATTTAATATTTTGTGGAAATTTTATGTCATGACAGAAATCATAAAATGATTTGTATGTATGCATGAATTTAAATCAAAGTGCAATAAGCAGATTACGTGTCACGTGTTGTTTATGTCAAAATTCCGCTCATATGGACAACTACATTGTCAGAGATAAAATACACATTAAAAAAGCAATTCAACGACATTTAATATGTAAATATTATTGCATGTGAAGATTTGAACTGATATAAAGACAGGAAATCATATAGCTAACAATACTTGTATAATGTTGTGACGTATTATGAATATTTTCCATCAATAAGCAAATAAATAGGGGTGTCTGTAAAACAAGACAAGCACGTTATATGACAAATACGTTAAAAGGAGGGATACGGGGCTGCTTCCCTCTAGGGTCATTCCAAAATATTCTAACAATATTGATTGTGTGTGATATACGAATTGGTTTTTATTATGAATAATACAGATGCATCACGTTTTTTTATGAATTACTTAAACAGTTTTGATGTGTATGCAATGTATTTATAATGATATTTAGTAATGCGTTTGTATATATGTTGTTCATTGTTTTTATGTATATATTAAAAATAAAATTAAAATTTGATTAGGTAATGTATTTGAAACAGTGTATTGTACGTAAAATTGATTAAGATCTAAGAAGAATTAAATTATACGTTTATTTTAATCAATGTTTTTATTAAAATCACCGGTTGGCGATAATTCTGTGAAACGATTTTAAAGACTACCATAGTATTGACCCTCAAATTATTATGTTTGGTTATGCAACTCTGAATATGTTATTTCAAGTGTTCACTTAAAGATTTGACATCTCACTAGACTCACAGTTTTAGCGTTTTAAATACACTATGCAATGGATTGTAAAAATAAAAAAATGTGTTTGTATCGCAATAAAATTTAATATCATTAAATCGAATATATCAATTCTTCTGAAATATCATTTTGATGTAAAAAGTTACAGTTATATAATTTGAATTTTGATATTATTAAAGAAGAACGAATATAAAATCAAAACCATGACTTTTCTTCTATGTATTTCCTTAACATGCAATTACTAATTCTGATAAATAATTAATGGCAGCGACGGTGATTTGACTTTTGATTTATAACTATATAATATTTCATAAACATCGGATGACAACGCTTTTCAACTACATGTATATAATAAACAAGTCAATTTTACAAACTTTGCTAAATTAATTTAATTTAGTCACTTGGCAAGTAAATCTATAAAAAGATAATTTTGAGTCTCATGTCAAATGATTTGTAGATGAGTAAAAAGATGCATATTATAACATGAAATTAAAAGCAAAAATAATATTTTAAACGTATTTATACTAATTAAGATATTTAAAAAACCGCTTCCACGTTAAACAGAAATTGACTAATGACGTTACTACATCACATCATTAACATAGTAAGGTAAAATCATAGCGTCATTTCTTCTTTAAAAAAGCATTTATTGGTTACAGTATTAGCTCTTCCGTCTTGTGTGTTTTATGTTCATCTATCTGGCAGTGTCCTTTATACAATGCAGAAAGAGTATCGTACTTACTTCAGTACATGTTTATTTTTCTATTTTCTATTTATATATATTTATATTTTCATGTCTTTTTTTAATAAAATATATTTGAAAACTTTATTCAAGTTAACAACAACGATAATTTGATTTTTAACCGAAACTAAATTCTTCATTATGTAAAATGAATAGAAGAACACAAGCGTCAAGATACTAGACTGATTACATGATGAGATGATACCATTTCTTAAAGATCATAGTTCACAGTAGAATACAACTAATCCTGATGTATTCAATAAACAATAAACAAGGTTCAAATAAAACAATAAATCAACCGATTGCCCAACCGGTTATGGCAATTGAAAAAAGGTTTTATTGGATAAAAAATGAAGCTTAGTAACTAGTCATCTGATTGAATCATTGATTATGGATACATGCCGGAAATATACGCATGTGATCGCATTTCTTTGGGTATTTTTCACTTATTTTTATAAAATATGTGTATTTTTTTCCAGAGAGATAGTCATAGTAATTTAGTTACAATTTTCATTCTTTTGGTGTGTTATATAATTCTATTAGAAACACCGAAAATCTTTCAACATGAATATCCCATGGTTAACACTTCATTTATAGAATAAACACTGTTGCCTTTAATTTCAGCAAATTAGCTATATGCATACTTTTCTTATTTAATTTCAAGTGTTTTATGGATTTATTGAAAATGGATTTGTGCTATGCCTACATATGTACCGTATCATACATAGAGCTGATACTGCGCAATGAAATATACCTGATAATCCGCTTTAATTATTTCGTTATGTACAAATCAACGATATATTTTAATTGAACGGTCCGTAGCGATGTTTTCATCACACTTTCATAGCTGAATTTGATATTATATTATTTGTTATTTAAAAAAAAAACACGAATAATTTAAGCAATATTTCGATATGAACAAAGAACAAAACTATCATCGTGTTTTAATTAATATTCTCTTGCCGCATGCATGCGGCCTTGTTTGTAAGAGAAATGTTCGGCAGTGTTATTTAATTATGATGCGAGGGGGAAGAGTGAGATCAAACCGAAAACTATATTTAATTAAACTATTGAAATATTGTGTCACTTCACCTGTGTGGGTGATTTTTTTTGTCATGATTAGTCATTTTTTTATTATGATGTTTTGGTGGGCGTGTCCTATAATACTACGTCTCCTATTGGCACTAACTAAATAAATATTACTAAACGTTTAATAAGTTAGATTTTGTTCAAAAGATGTAACAATGTAAATAATAACCATAAACTGCAATTGAATGGGAGTACCTAGCACTTAATAATGATTTTGAATGCTCGTAATAAAAGTTAATCGTGGTATATTACATAATGCTAATCATAATTCCTACGTCTGGTTTCAAGTCAGACACAGCTAGTGTTGTTTATTTTCTAAAACAAAATTAGTGGAACTCAAAGGTGACTGTATATTTAATAAAATGTTATCGAATTATACTTGCGACTCTTGAGAAACAGAGTGTAGACAAATCGTAATATAACGCCTATTGAAAACACATCTTCAAAATAAGTAAATGGTAAATTACATCAGTACTTATAATATTAAATATATAAATGTGAGCAAATTACATATGTTTTTCTCAGAATTGTATACTGGCATGACGCCAAAATCGACCTTTAATGCATTTCGCACTTCGTATAATTGAGAAAATAATCAGTATGGGAATTGCAACATGACATTTAGTACGCAACCGTCACAATTATATCACTTTTGTCAGGTATAAAAAATGAATTCATTGAAATAAAATCTTTAAACAAGAGGATTCACTCATATCGAGTGCATTGAAAACAATCCTGTACTACATAAAAACATGTTAAAATCTTTATTAGGGTGGATATAAGTTGAATTTCACAGAAACATTTTATCGGGATTAGTTTTACATCTATCGAAGAAACAACACCGAATTTAGTTTTGTCATACACTCCTTACAAAAAGAATATTTAGGCATCAATAACCGCCAACAATTTCGATGATTTTGAGTGTTTTACATTCAAGAATAGAAATCAGCAGACTCGGTTTTATTGAATGTGTTCATGCCGCATAATGAAGCACACACCATGCCTCACGCGCACTAGCACCGACTTCGGTAATTATTTTAGTAGTTATTTTATTTTGTTTTCGAGCAATACTTAATGAGCCGTGTGTCGCAATAGGAACATGTCTTAGCCATTTCCGCCTATTGTTGACATCGGTTAGACGGAAATGACCGAGCAATGTTCACATGGCCAGTGGCGAATCATAACAGTGGTGCTGAGTTTGTGTTAACACAATATAGTCAATATGTAAATATACCATCTGCGTTATATTTTAACCTTTCATTCAACTTATGTGGTAGTTAGAGCACCGAAAATGTCTTCTTTATCAAATAGCTTATGTGTTTCATCACTGTAAGATAGTTGCCATACTCTATAGCTTACATGTCCTTACACGTACATCAGTGCAAGTCGTTTCTCTTCCTCTATAGCTTAAATGTCCTTACATGTGCATCAGTGCAAGTTGGTTCCCATCCTCTATAGCCTACATGTCCTTACATATACATCAGTGCAAGTTGGTTCCAATCCTCTATAGCCTACATGTCCTTACATGTACATCAGTGCAAGTTGGTTCAAATCCTTTATAGCCTACATGTCCTTACATGTACATCAGTGCAAGTTGGTTCCCATCCTCTATAGCCTACATGTCCTTACATGTACATCAGTACAAGTTGGTTCCCATCCTCTTTAGCTTAAATGTCCTTACATGTACACCAGTCGTTTCCCATCCTCTATAGCCTACATGTCCTTACATGTACATCAGTACAAGTCGTTTCCTATCCTCTATAGCTTACATGTCCTTACATGTACATCAGTATAAGTCGTTTCCCATCCTCTATAGCTTACATGTCCTTACATGTACATCAGTCGTTTCCCATCCTCTATAGCCTACATGTCCTTACATGTACATCAGTTAATGTCGTTTCCCATCCTCTATAGCTTACATGTCCTTACATGTACATCAGTGCAAGTCAATTCCCATCCTCTATAGCCTACATGTCCTTACATGTACATCAGTGTAAGTTGGTTCCCATCCTCTATAGCTTACATGTCCTTACATGTACATCAGTGCAAGTTGGTTCCCATCCTCTATAGCCTACATGTCCTTACATGTACATCAGTGCAAGTTGGTTCTAATCCTCTACAGCCTACATGTCCTTACATGTACATCAGTGTAAGTTGGTTCCCATCATCTATAGCTTATATGTCCTTACATGTACATCAGTGCATGTCGTTTCTCATCCTCTATAGCTTACATGTCCTTACATGTATATCAGTACAAGTCGGTTCCCATCCTCTATAGCGTTTATGTCCTTACATGTACATCAGTGCAAGTTGGTTCCCATCCTCTATAGCCTACATGTCCTTACATGTACATCGGTGCAAATTGGTTCCCATCCTCTATAGATTAACTTAACGCACATGTAACTTCATTTTAGAACAAGAAAATTAATTATGTATTAATTATATCAAGTGTAAGGAAAAGAAAAGAATAACAATAATAATTAGTTCAATATTAAATTATGCAATTTCCTTCAGGCATAAAAAACAAATCAGTGTTTCCACTAATCCGACCGATCGCCAACTTGAAAGGTTTTTTTGGTTTGGCAAAAAATAATAAGTTGGGAAATGTTATTAGTTAAAAGACACTAATTGTATTATGTATTTTCTTTAGAAGCTATATTGCTCGTACATCTATTCAAAATATATGAAATAATGCTGTCTAACTAATTTACCATCATTTTTTTAAACATGGTTCAGGAAAGACATTTAACCAATACAGGATCCCTTCTTCGCAATATTTTCAAAAACAATGAGGAAACAATTTACCCGTATTTGAAAAAAAACCAAAACAATGACATATTGATATTATTATACATTACCCGAAGCCGGCTGTCCGTGTGTTTGTTGATTTCTTCATTATCTGGCACGTGATGGTAGTTTATATATGACTGACTTTAATACAGAACATTTTTAATCCAATCTTAAATAAAATAAAATCTGTTTCCTATTACATGTATCTACATTTTTACGCATGATAACGGAAATACAGGTTTTTTGACCTAAGTATAGTTTGTATGAGGCATGTCCTAAAAGTAAAAGGACAACCCCGTCATTGTCGTATTGAGGGTGCCACATGCAAACCAGTGGTATTAATGGATAGATCAACACTTCTTGTATTGCCATAAAATTTCAAATTAACTGTCAGTGATCGGTAAGTTTATTCAAAAGTCAACATAGTAACATGAGTTTAGAAATACGGTTGACTTTGAAATAAGACGCTATTTAGAACAAAAACCATGGGCTTGGAAGGACGACAACTTCCTCAATATGGTACCAAACTGTATGAAATAACAGCAGACGTAATTTCATATCAAGTGTGAATGTCGCTTTAAATTTCGATATTATCGACAAACATTTGGAATATTGTGCGTAGTTTTTGAAATAACAAGTGCGAATTTGAAAAGTGAAAAAAATAGTAGGCGACGTCATGTCTAGAGTAGATATTTTGAGTTTGACTCATATGATGTATTTAAATTGATTGTATTTTAATTTGAAAATTTTTTTTTGTGAACTTGTTATATTCATTCCATAACAATGCAAATATATACAACCGTTTTCTATCTCAATAACACGGTGTGTAGTACGATTGATAAACCAAGCCTGACACATATTTAGCAATCTCATTGTGTAACATCAACTCCGTGTGATAGAGATCATTGCACACATCAACTTGCTTTGTCCTAAAGGTGAATATTGCCAGTATCCGTCTTGCTTATTTACAACGCAACAAATATGTATATGATATATTTCTATTTTCAATTTAACAAATACATGTATGTATATGATATGTTTCTTTTTACAACATAACAAATACGTTTATGATATATATCTATTTTCAACTTAAAGAATATGTATATGATATATTTCTATTTTCAACTGAACAAATACATGTATAATATTTTTTTATATTTCTATTTACAACATAAAACGCTTTTTTAAGTAAAAACTTGTTGCCTTGAGCAGATTAATTTCGTATTCAGATTAGGAAACTCATAAATCAAGAAAGAACTGATTTCATTTTATTATATGTTTTATCTGGGATACTCTTCCCATATTGTTTGTTTTTATGATTAGTTTTGTTATCAATTCTAAAGACAGAAACGAATTAAGGTTAAAAGACATACACGGCCTTGGTCCTGTCCTTGTGAATTTAGTTTTACAATATAACATATCATGCTCGAGTAATATACGAAGTATCGCATATCAATAAATTTGGCCCATTTCTAAAAAAAGTCATAATGAAACTCATCGAATTCAGTTTTTATTCAGTGATAACAAAATTAGAGAGTCGTATCAGAGTCACTAATTGTATCCAATTATAATGTCTTATTAAAAAAATGAATTGGTTGAATGTCATTTTAACAATTTCGGGTTAGATATGGCATATACAGTTTTATTGGTGGAGGAAGACCTCAGAATGAATCTGAGTAAACCCACCGTAATTTATCAAGTTACTAGCTAACTTTCTTACATACAGTTTTTAAGTGAGCGGGACTAGAACCACGTCGTTAGCGGTGAAAAGTAAATGACTTTGAGACGGCGCCCTTGACCGCTCTGGTAAAACTTATATGATGTGTTAAAATTTAAAAGACGGAAAATCATTTTTTGGTTTAAACAAAGCCGTTTCTGTTTATTGACCAAAAATATATTCTCAATTTTGTTAAAATATCACGATTTGTTTTAATCGTTGATATGATTTTAAAGTTCCAAAGTCACAAAACCGTGCATATGATTTTATTCCTTAAAAAGTGATATTGAATCAATTTTACAAAATATAACTGAATTTTGTTCAAATATTTTAAAGCAATAGTATTTTAAAATCTCCAATTGACGTCAATTTTTTTTTAAAATTAATGGGTTTTATGTTTTATTTTTAGGTATTATGTGGCATATATTTATTGATAAATGAATACCTCAAAGTGATTCTATCTGAGTAGAACCACCGTCATTCCGTAAACTTTTTAACAAGAAGTATTCGAAGAGGTTGTCAGCACAACACTATTATATATTTTCATATAAGTATACACCGTGTACCGATTTCTGTTATGTGCACATCAATAGGTAGTGGAACATTTCAGGATTTTACGACATCAAATAACGTTAGGGACATCCCTCTTATACCACATATTGTTTATGTTGTTCGTGTTTTAGTCATTGTGATCGCTGACAGCTAACGTCTTATGTTATTAATTTTCTTAAAGGCATTGCATGTCTTGATGTGTTGGTGTATAACGTTGAACGCAATCACCCCATTGCATCCTGTTCCAATAAATCATAGATACATGCCACCATTACTACGCATTTTATAACAACCCAATCCCTTCAAGATCAAAGATCACAAAGAGACGGATAATCCAGAAATGTTTGCTCAAATTCAATTAACACGTGACTTATAAAACAATAAATTAATTGATTGCGTGGTTGTTGCGTGGCTGTTGATGACAAGTGCAAATGTTTTATCGGATTATATGACTCTCAGTTACTTGTCCACTATCGATACCATTGATTATGGATGAATACCGAGAATATCTGCACATGGTCTTACAGCCGTATGACGTTCTATTCTTTTCTCTCTCCTACTATAGATACCGATACTTCCTGTCCTCGTCGATTTCAGATATATAATCAACTGCTATGGATTTCTTTATAATTTATATGTATGCCTTTTATAGACAATATTGCTTTTTCTTCATCTTAAAGATCGCTGAACATTTTTATTTGTAAAATAAGTATCTCATAGAATAGTTTTGTACCACGGACAACAGTTTAATACAATATATCTAGTAAGTAATATTTTATGAATATATATTGTACTCAAGTTTAAAAAATCACATTTCTTTCATTTTCGTTGGGTGGTGAAAAACATTAGGTTAGTTTAATGTTCGGTTACATTTAACCGATTTTTATATTTAAAAAAAAATAAGATTATACGTACTCACCCGCAAAGCTAATGTCAACACGCTGAAAGATTGCCTACGTTCCATTTCAGCTTTTGTCATGTGAAACTAGTAACGTCACACTGACAAAACAATATCACGACACAAAGAGAATGTTATCTGATATTCGAGAAAAAAAAGTAGTTGGTTTATAAAGTCCATTTTGACTTACTTCAGTACAAATGTAAATATATGTGATTTGTATAAAGTGTTTTTACATGATAAAGGTTGCTAAAATTATTTTTAATATACATTTGCAATTAATATAACAAAATTTTATTTATTACAAATTAATTTAGTTTTGTAGATGTATGAGACAAGGAATTGTAATGTCACAAAGACAAGTCTGATCGACGGCCCTAATTAAATACAATGAACTCGAGATCGTTAAGACATAATTCATTTCAGTGTTTATAATTAGATTTATATGAAATAGTCAAGCGCAGATTAAAATGTTTTTCAGGCGCCACGACCATACAGCCATTTAAGCCGTAAGGTATAATTTAATGCATAGTTACCATCATATTGCGTATTTCAACATTTGATTTAAATTCAATAAATGGTTGATACTTTTAGCAAATAGCCTGAGAGCTTATTCGTTAATTTTGTTATAGTGATAAACACAACGCAGGTGTTTACAAATGTCAACGTAAAACAATATAAATATCAATACTATCGTTCTGTTATGTTCCACATAGAAGAAATCACTGCTTAAATGATTAAAGTACTTACTCTCCGATTATGCAAATTTCACTACCCACCAATCTATTTTTATCACATATACAACATTATTTGCACATTTATATTACTTTCATAAATCGTAGTTAAGACATAAGAATGTTATCTTTGATTTTGAGAGGTTATGATATTGCGAAGAATGTGTGTCAATATTATGTTTGCTATGTGACTTTTAAATTGTTGATAATAAAATTCATTAAAGGGGTCCCCAATTTAATATTTATATACATTAAGACAATAACAGAAATCAACAGTATTTGTTTTACTTGCAAACAGAACAGGGTTCACCGGATTGAAACTGTCAGCATCAAAATACGGCACTTGAGGGCGTCAAATTTCATTGAATGGTAAATGAATAATTTGAGAGGTTATAACCAGTTAAAAAGTAATTTTAGTAGTCACTTGTGATACAAATAAATTTGCGACGTTCATTAAACTAGTTAGTTACGTTCGTGATACTCAAATATTTGCCTTCATATAATATTGTTTGATTTATGAGGGTGGTCCCTAACCAATGTGACATGTTCTATATATCGAGAAGTAATAAGTTCAATTTTATAAATTTACATACATTTCATAAATCATATGTGCTTACGCGAGTTGCTGTACTTGTTTTATGTTCATTTTTTTATGAGAAAAAAAAAGAAGAGGGTTGCACTCGATTTACGGATGAAACATATGGAATAATTAAGTTTTCAATGAAGATGAATACATGATACGATACTTTTTTTTCTTTTGTCTTATCATAAATGGATAAAATACGCTTAAGCAATAGTATTAAAAAAAGAAGTGTTCAACATCATTTAATATGGAAAAGAGGGTCGGAAACGGTGTTATTTTTTTTATTTTACAAAATAAAATGTTGCGTTTTGAAATGTACTGAGTGTAAAAATGTTGCCCTTTTGCTGCATTATATCTTTGTTATACGAATGTTGACAAACAGTAGTTTACGCACCATATTATAGGTTAGCGGAATATTGGTTTAGATTTAATTATATCAATATTTTTTGGTTTCAGGTTCCTTTTTAAATCTAAAATTCATAAGTTGGTAGTTTTAAAAAAAAATATTCATAAACGGTTGTTTGTTTTAAGTTTTTTTTTTCAAACACGATTGTTTTATTATTTAGTTCACTATATTTTGAAATTAGAGAACAGCTGATAGAATATTTACTTAAGCCAGTGTTATAAAGCCTTAGGGTGGCTACTAATTCCAATATCCTCCTTGGACATAAAACCGAGTCTCTTTCTTTCTTTGCATGTTCTGCGATTCCAGGGGATCCTTTTTTATCATTTATAGTTATATTTCTGCTAGTATTGGAACAAACGGTTATACACTTAGATGTATACGTTAAAGTGAGTTAACCAGTATAAGAAATAAGTAGATATAGGCCAAACAAGACAAGTAGCATTCGAAGGGGACATTCAGCAAAACAATGTCAAGCCTCACAGATGTTGTTTACAATCGACCGTTCCAAGTCGGTGACCCCTGCTGTCAATTTATTTTCATGTAAGTATACATCATGTAACGATTTCTTTTATGAGCACATCAAAAGAAAGTGAAATATGTTGTCTTGTCTTTAACATTTCAGGATTCTACGACATTAAAAAGTGGTAAAAGAACATTAGGGACATCCCTCGTATTATGATTATTCGGCATATTGTTTATATTGACCGTGTTGTGGTCATTGTGCTCGTTGAAAACTATGTCTTATGTTATTAGTTTTCTTAAAATCATTGCATGTCTTGATGTATTGGTGTATAACGTTGAACGCAATCACCCCATTGCATCCTGTTCCAATAAATCATAGATACATGCCACCATTACTACGCATTTTATAACAATCCAATCCCTTCAAGATCAAAGATCACAAAGAGACAGATAATCCAGAAATGTTTGCTCAAATTCAATTAACACGTGACTTATAAAACAATAAATCAATTGATTGCGTGGTTGTTGCGTGGCTGTTGATGACAAGTGCAAATGTTTTATCGGATTATATGACTCTCAGTTACTTGTCCACTATCGATACCATTGATTATGGGTGAATACCGAGAATATCTGCACATGGTCTTACAGCCGTATGACTTCCTGATGCTTTCTCTCTCCTACTATAGATACTGATACTTCCTGTTCAGGTCGATTGTAGAAATATAATCAACTGCTGAGGATATTTTAGGATTTATATAAGTATGCCTTTTATAGACAATATTGTATGTTTGTTTTCATCTAAGAGATCGCTGAATAATTTCATTTGCCAAATAAGTACCGCAGACGGACATTTAGCTTAGAATGTATCATGGACACTAGTTTGATACAATATATCTAAATAATATAGAATACACCATATATTTACTTAAGTATGAACAAGCACATTGGTTGTCGTTTGGTGATGAAAAAACATTAGGTCAGTTTAATATTGTGAAGCCCGGAGCGCCTACCGGTAACATTAAACTAGACTATTGTTTTGTTGAAAAATAATGAATATGCTTTAAATATTTATGTTTACAATATACATTTCGTAAACGTATTAATACATTATTGTCCCATTTTGATATTCGAAAAAGCAGATTATACCCATAAACTAGCACATGTCAGTATTAGAACAGAGACTAATCAATATTGCGCGCAATTTCATTGCAACTTACGTGACATTAAACTCGTAAGGTCATACCGACACAACACTATCATGACACTAATAATATGCCAACTGGTCCTATTAGTTTCGCCCTGCTGCAAATATGTTTCACTGAGAAAAAAAATAGTTGGTCTATATAGTTCATTTTGACAAACTGTAGTAGAAATGTAAATATATGTGTTTTGTGTAAAGTGTTTTACATGATTAAAGATTGCAAAATTATTTTAAATACAAATCTCAAATTAATACAACATGATTTAACGTATTACAAATTAATTTTTTTGGGATATGAATTAGACACTGGATGGTATTGCCTTTAAGATCAGTCTGATCGACGAGCCGAAGCAAGAATAATGGACGAGATATCGTCAAATTAAGATTCATCACAGCGTTTATAATTATTTTTTTATGAAACAGTAAAGCACTGTTTAAACTATTTTACAGGCGCCATGATCATAGTACCATTAGAGCTGTAGGGTGTTTTTTAATGCATATATTGCAATTATATTGTTTACATGAACATTTGATTTAGATTCAATACAGTGTTGATACTTTCAGCAAATAGCCTGAGAGCTTAATCGCTATGTTTTTGTGTTATGGTGAATAACGCGACGCATTATTTATGTTTACAAATTGAGACGTAAAATATGTAAATAGTAAATATCATTTTTATCGTTCTGTATTTGTGCTTTATAGAATTACCCAAAATTCCTACTTAAAGGATATAAGTACTTATTATCCAGATTTCACTACTCGCTCTTTGAATCACATAGTTATGCAAAATAATTTCATATTTTATTTTCCTCTATTTAATCATAGTTAAGATGTTATATTGATATTCTTGATTTTAACTATTTGTTATATTTTGCAGCATTAGTGACAATATCGACCCTGCATCATAATTAGAGCACCAACACTTTATTTCTATATAAAACAACTTACATTGCCTACTAGTGTAAGATGGTACCCATCCTCTATAGATCAGTTCAATGTGTTTGTAACCGCATTTTCCGTTCGGTAAAAAATATCAAACGATATAAAACCTTTTGATTCGCACTCTTCCCACTCGGGAGAGACATTTAACCGATAAAGGAACTCTTGCTTTCCGCTCTTTCCCTCTGAAGAGACATTCATTCGAAAATGGAATTCTTGCATCGTACTCTTTCCCCTCGTGAGAGATATTTAACTGATATAAGACCTCCTGTTTTGCAATCTTCCCCCTCAAAAGAGACATTTAACCGATATAGGAACTTTTGCTTCCCACTCTTACCTTCTGAAGAGACATTCACCTGATATAAGACCTCTTGTTTTGCACTCTTCCCCTCGGGAGAGACATTTATCCGATATAGGAACTCTTGCTTCCCGCTCTTTCTCCCTGAAGAGACATTCATCCGATAATCGAACTCTTGCATCGCACTCTTTCCCTCGTGAGAGATATTCAACCGATATAAGACCTCTTGTTTTGCAATCTCCCCCTTGAAAGAGACATTCAACCGGTAAAGGAACTCTTGCTTCCCGCTCTTTCCTTTGGAGACATTCATCCGATAATCGAACTCTTGCATCGCACTCTTTCCCCTCGTGAGAGACATTCAACCGGTATTAGATCTCTTGTTTTGCTATCTCCCCCCTCTGGAGGGACATTCAACCGATACAGCACTGTTGCTTCCTACTTTTCTCCATCTGGAGGGACATTCAATCAACATAACAGCTCTTGTTTCGTACTCTTTTTTATTTAAAAAGAAAGCTATACCGTAACTATGTCTCTTCTGAGGGAACGATTTTCCCGTATTCAGAAGAAATTGATATTATCAAATATTTTCCAATAGCCACATTGTATGATAGATATCCCTGTGTTTGTTGACTTCTACATTATCTTCCTCGTAGTGGTGGTGTATATGTGACTGACTTTAATTAAAAACATTTTGAATAAAAAAAACCTATTTTTTACCTTTTAACCGATTGCATTTTCACCATATTAGCGGAAACACAGTTCTTTAGGACTCAGCACGTGTGCTTTGTTTGTAATTGATTGTATTTCAATTTGGACACTTTTTGTGGTACTGTTGTTTTTCTGATTCACCATTAAATGCAAAAACATACATTTTCCTCACTATCTATATTTTATACTAAAGATGCGTGCCCTTTTCGCTACGTTTTTTTTAAACTGCATTTTATCTTTGTTACTATGATTGTTTGAGAAATAAATGTTCACGCAAACACTTTACACCACATTATATGGAATTTCATATGTACTAATATATTTTTTGTTTTCAAATTTCTATTTAAATTTAGAATTTATTACAATTGTTGAACTGTGTTACAGTTGTCTATTTTAAGTTATGTTTATTTTTGTTCCACAGACAGATTAGTTTTTGTTATACAGAATGTATATAATTACGAAGAAATAGAAAATATATATAGAATTACTGTCATATTGTATTTGCATCAACAAGTTGGACAGTAAACTATTGTAAAACTTTGATAATTTAAATAAATTTATTCGGGATACCAGTTTGTACTGCTCAAAAAGTTTAAATTATAATAATTCACATCACTGAAAAACTGTGTATGCTATTGATGGTAATTAATTAATTGATTGATTGATTGCATATTTAGCGTCATTTTTATACCACCGAGGGCTAACAGACAATCAGTTTACCTTACCACTGTTTCTTGGGACTAATCAGTACACCCCATATCTGCAAGTAACTGATAACTTTCCCACTTGAATCAGTGGTGACAGACAAATGATAATGAGACACAAAATCGTATATCAATCGTCACGGAGACTGTTTCCGGGCGGGGGATTCGAACTCACGACCCCAGGATTGATAGCCAGACGCGTAACCGACTAGCTAATCGGGCCCGGCAATTATTTTTTTTTTTATAATAAAGTGTTTGCAATGTTCACCTTGTTTATGATAATTCATGATATTTTTAAAGGGAACATTAGTTTCAATACCAGCTCATTGTGGTTTTTTATAACATTGATAATAAATCATTAATGGGCCACACATCAATATGTTTAAGGTTTTGCGTGGCTATTTCCTTTGAATACTTCTTCTCCGATTAATTATTTGTTATTGATAACGTCCGCGGCATTCCGACATAGACAGTTCTTCGTAGTATTTTGTGGAAATGCTTCAGGCTACTGACCATCATTAACATAGTCATAACTATTTAGAAACAAATACTTATCAAAGTACTCAAGTACTGGTGGCCGGTGCATGTTTTTCTAGGGAAATATTTATTGAGATTCACGAAGAAAGTAAAATAGGGAAGAGTGTTTTTAATTTTTTCCTTTTTTAACCCAATTATTGAATTTTTTCTCACAATACAGCAACAACAAATGGTTGAACAATTTGATTTCTAGGCACAGACATTTTTTTGTCTAACTACTTCAATCTGCAGTAATGACATAATTTCAGATTGTGAAAGTTTTGTCACAATGCCTTTAAATATCAGTTTTTTTCTTGCGACTCAAAAACTGACAACAGAGGACATAATTTATCAAGAGATGATGTTACACCCCAACTATCTTGACCATGTATTGTCGTCGGAGATTTTTGAAATAAAAAAAAACAAGAGACCCAAAGGGGTCTGTGGACACTCTACTGGTAAATAGTGGTTGTTGTTTAATGTAACAAATTCGACTAATCAGTTTTTGAAATAAAAAAATATCAAGTCTTTTTGGGTCCCTCCTCGGCTCCTTATGGAATTTCAATCCTCTTTATGTAACAAAAAATATTTGCTAATTCTACACAATGGTTTAAATCTCAAACTCAAAATTGTTTTCGCAAAAATGCTGGAGAAAATGAGAATTTTCTGTTCTCCCATAGAACTCCAATGTAAAACGCAAAGTCCCCATACAAAGCCCCTATCCATTCCAGCCCCTTGATGTGTACAAACTTCAAACCCCAACCCAAAGGGATAATTTTATATAAAATATAAACTGATTTGACTGACCAGTTGTTGAGAAGTAGATTTTTGAAAATATTCAATTTTAATCCTTGCGAGATCCCACATGGCCCTTTTTGTAAATTAAATCCTGCTTATTGAACCACATATTATTTGCTATAACTAGATGAAGCTTCAGAACTCAAACTGAATAATATGAGTGAAAAAATGTGAATTTTCCGTTTTCCCATAGGTTTCCTATGTAAAACTCAAAGTCCTCTAACAAGGTCCCTATAAATAATATCCATTGATTTGTAAAAACTTTAAACACCTATTCATACGGATGATTTATATCAAATATAAACTAATTTGACTGACAGGTTGTAGTGAAAAAAGATTGATGAAAATTTTTAAATTTAAGCTTTTTGTGACCCCCACCTGGCCCCTTATGGAAATTTAATCCAGCTTATTGAATCAAATCTTATTTGCTATGACTAGATGATGCTTCAGAACTTAAACTGAATAATTATTTTGCACAAATGGTTGAAAATATGAGAATTTTCCGCTTTCCCATTGTATCCCTATGTAAAACTCCAAGTCCCCTCACAGAGCCCCTATGAACACTAGCTCCTTGATTCTTATCTTGATTCAAACCCCTAATCATAGTGATAAGTTATGCTGACAACTATATGAACAAATTTGACTGACTGATTTCTAAGAGAAAGATTTTTGAAATTCCAATTTTTTTTATCCTTTTTAGGCCCCTCCTGACCCCTTCAGATAGTGGAATCCAGTCATTTTAACAAGTCTGAATCTCTTCGACCAAACAATGCTTCTGTGAAAATAAAAGCAATATCAGTTGCATTTTTTTATTTATGTGTATTATAATCACGTGTCCCCTAATTAAGCCCTCGGGGCGGGGTCATTTTTAACCCTAGGGACACCATTTGAACAAATCTAATGGAACTATATTTGGTGACCGGTACTACATAAATATTTTCACAATCTGTTTGGCAGTTCACGAGAAAAAGTTTTATACTATTTTAGTAACGGTGGCCATCTTGAATTTTAAATAATAATTATAAAACAAATCTTCTATATCATTTCCTATTCATGAGAAACATCCATGTTAAGTTTGAGTTTACCTGGCATAGTGGTTTCAGTTAAAGTGCTGCTAACGGACGACAGACGTCGGACAACGCGCCATCGCAAAAGACCTTCTGGCCTTTGGCCAGTAGAGCTGACAAGAGATCCATGGGCCTTAACGGTCACCTGATTATCCTTGATGACATAAAGCTCTATGAATCTGTTTTCCAACTTCTGTCCTTCGGGAAGCGGCAAAAATTCAAACATGGATTTTTAATGTCATATCTGCAACAACAAATCACATCATTTTCTCTTATATAGATTAAGTAAATTAGTACCCACCCCTAGGGTCAAACCGTGAGACCCAGGGGCATGAAATTCACAATTTTTATGACAGACTTATAGGCCTCACAGTTTGTTTTCCAGTGCTTCCTATAATAATAATAATAATAATAATAATAATAATAATAATAATAATAATAATAATATAATAATAATAATTATAATAATAATAATAATATTTTTAAAGATTACCTTGAATTTGACTGTTTTGGCCCTGGTCCAAGGTTAGGGGGGTGGGGTGGAGGGGGGTTGGGACTCAATAAAACATAAGCATTAACCGTCATGTTAGCAATAACAAATTACACCAAAAATCATTCAAATAAGTATCCAGTCATAAGAAATGACGGTTTTGCCATGTTCTCTTATATAGATTTAGTAAAGTATGCCCCACCCAGGGCAAAACCGTGAGACCCAGGGGCATGGAATTCACAATTCAATAAAGGACCCAAAGGCGTCCATAATCATGATCACAATTTGTTCCTGAGTGCTTCCTATAATAAGAAGAAGATTTTTTTAAATTTACCTTGAATTTGTCTGTTTTGGCCCCGCCCCTAAGACCTAATGGGGTTCGGGACCATGAAATTCACATAGGTATTAACCGTCATGTCAGCAACAATAAATCACACCAAAAACATTCAAATCAGTCTATGCAGTCATTAAAAATAACAGTTTTTGTCATTTTCTCTTATATAAATCAAGTAGGCCGCACCCAAAGGGCCAAACTGTGAGACCCAGGGGCATGTCATTCGCAATATTTATAAAGGACCCATAAGCGTCTATAATCATTCTCAACAATTGTTTCCCAGTGCTTCCTATAATAAGAAGAATTTTTAAAGTTTACCTTGAATTTGACTGTTTTGGCCCCGTCCCTAAGACCTCATGGGGGTCGGGACCATGAAATCCACATAGGTATTAACTGTCATGTCAGCAACAACAAATCACACAAAAAAAACATTCACATAAGTCTATTCAGTCATAAGTAACAGCGTTTTTTTGTCATTTTCTCTTATATAGATTTAGTAAAGTAGGCCCCACCCCAGGGCAAAACCGTGAGACCCAAGGGCATGAAATTCACAATTTCATAAAGGACCCATAGGCGTCCATAATTGTGCTCACAATTTGTTTCTGAGTGCTTCCTATAATAAGAAGAACTGTAAGGTACTAAATATAAATAAGAGAAAATGATGTGATTTGTTGATGCAGCTATGACATTCAAAATCCATGTTTGATTTTTTGCCGCCTCCAGAAGGACAGAAGTTGGAAAACAGATTCATATAGCTTTATGTCATCAAGGATAATCAGGTGACCGTTAAGGCCCATGGGACTCTTGTTAGCTCTACTGGCCAAAGGCCAGAAGGCCTTATGCGATGGCGCGTTGTCAAGATAAGAATCAAGAAGCTAGTAACTATAGAGGTTCTGAGAGGGGACTTGGAGTTAGGGTACAATAGGAAAACGGAAAATTCACATTTTTCCACCATTTGTGCAAAAATATTATTAAGTTTGAATTCTGAAGAATTGTCTAGTCATAGCAAATAAGATTTGGTTCAATAAGCAGGATTAAATTTCCATAACGGACAAGGTGGGGTCAAAAAAGGCTTAAATTTGAAAATTTTCAACAATCTTCTTCTCTAAACCGGTCAAATTAGTTAATATTTGATATAAATTATCCCTATGAAAAGGAGTTTGAAGTTTGTACAAATCAAGAGGCTAGTATTTATAAGGGCCCTGTTAGGGGACTTAGAGTTTTACATAGGAAGTCTATGGGAAAACGGAAAATTCACATTTTTTTTCATCCATTTGAGCAGAATTATTATTCAGTTTGAGTTCTGAAGTTTTTTCTAGTTATAGCAAATAATATGTGGTTCAATAAGCAGGATTTATTTTCCAAAAAGGGGCCAGGTGGGATCTCAAAAGGATTAAAATTGAATATTTTCAAAAATCTTCTTCTCAACAACTGGTCAGTCAAATCAGTTTATATTTTATATAAAATTACCCCTATGGGTAGGGGGTTTGAAGTTTGCACAAATCAAGGGGCTAGAATGGATAGGGGCTTTTTATGGGGACTTTGCGTTTTACGTAGGAGTACTATGGGAGAACAGGAAATTCTCATTTTCTCCAGCATTTTTGCAAAAACAATTTTTTATTTGAGATTAAAACCATTGTATAGTATTAGCAAAGAATTTTTGTTACATAAAAACGATTGAAATTCCATAAGGAGCCGGAAGGACCCAAAAAGAGTTGATTTTGTGAAATTTCAAAAACTGATTAATCGAATTTGTTACATAAAACAACAACCACTATTTACCAATAGAGTGTCAACAGACCCTCTAGGACCTCTTAGTTTTTTTTTTAAATTACAAAAATCTGAAATGATGTCATTACTGTAGACTGAAGTTGTTAGACAAAAAGAGTGTTTATGCCTAGAAAACAAATTGTTCAACCATTTGTTGTTGCTGTTTTGTGAGAAATAAATTCAATAATTGAGGAAAAAAGGGAAAAATTAAAAACACTCTTCCTTATTATACTTTCTTCGTGAACTTTCAATAAATATTTCCCTATAAAAACATGCACCGGCCACCAGTACTTTTGGTACTTTGATTAGAAAAGCGACGGGTGACTTCAAAATAACGGCTATGGCTATTTTGGTATTTCATTTCGACATTATCTGATTTAAATCGAACGATAGAGTTGTGGATGTGTATTCGGCACATAAACACGTTAACGACAAGAGCGTTCAAAAGGCATATTCAACAAAATGACAAATATATAACCAGTATATGGAAAATTTATAATACATACCGAAAAGAACATACGTTTATATTTCGTATTATATCATAAACATTACCCTTATTTAACATTTAAATCAATAGCTAGTCATGTCAACATTATATACAATTACGGTTTTTAAACTGTATATTTTTGATAAGAGAATTTAAAAAAAAAATTATTTTGGAAATAATTAATGAAATATTTTAGTTAATCGATAATTATTCAAATTTACTACGACCAGTAAACTAAATTACTCGGCTGATACCCGAGTATTTGACGTCATATAGTATCGTTTGAATTTAGGTGAGGTGGATTACACAGCAACTGTTTGTGCTTACAAAAGTCGCTGCATTTCTTGTAGGTACATTGGGAATTGTTTATTAGGTTTTGCATTCATTTCGTATATGATTTTTTTTTTGAAAATCGATTACGTCTGTGAATATAAAAAGAAAAATGAAGCTAATACAAAAGTGTGTGATAAAAAGAGTGTTCGAGATTGTGTTTTTTTTCTATTAATTTGTTGCTTTTATTTCCATTAACTGATTTTTGAAATATAATTCCTGGGTGCAGTTATGCACTTATATACATGTTTAATGAAATAGTTCATGTGTTTATAACGATTATTGCCAATATTGACATTAACATATATCTATGATTATGTTCAATGTATACGCTGAACTGTTTCGTTGGAATAGCGGATAGTAGTTTTGTATTTTAACAACATTCAACCAATTTTAAATTATATAAGCATCTTGCATCAGTCCGGATAGCTACTCCAGCATAGCCAGTTTTGCCTTGTGCCGTTATGAAATGAATTTACATGTTTCATTATATTTGTTTTTCAAATTATATATACAAACATTAAAGCATTTTTTCTCAATGTTATATGGTAATCATTTAGTTGATGCTACATTAATGTTACAGTAACAAGGAAAATACTTGTTTTTTAAGGCGGTGACTGATAGTGTCACGTCGCCTATTTGTTTGTAATGCATTCATTAATGTGAAGCGCGTGATCCAGTGGTAGAGAACCAAACCCATGATCGGAGGATTGTGGGTTCGATCCTCCGCCACGGCTATTTGTCGTGTCCTTCAGCAAGACACATTTTCTACATATGCTAAGTACTGGTTCTACCCAGGTAAACTTAGAACGTGGTTTGTCTAAGTTGTAATAACTTGTTTCACAATCAAAGCCAAATAAATAAGTTTAAACATATGATTAATTAATAGACTGTGTATTGATTGTATTTGTAATACTGTGGTGACGGTTTTCTCAAAAATGCTACGTCTTCTGCTGTAAATGGAGAGGCCTTTATTGTGATTAAACGAAAAAGGTGCTGATCTTGTTACATGTATGCGATTCAATAAATACGAGATGGAATAGATACAGTAGAGTATATTGTTTACCATTAAAATCATCTATAGCAAGATAAAAGCAAATTTTAACGACTAAAATAGCCAATGCTTCTGTACTGTTACGGTGTCCGTGCGCTTTAACTGTTACATTTCTTGTTCTACATGTATTATTCTTTTGAATGTTGCGTTTGTTGCATGAAACTGAAGTGTGAATCTATCCAAAAAATACATCATCAGCATATATATAAACTTAGCGATTTTCCAGGGACGCAATTCACCAATGAATGTATTTATTATTAAACAAGTTATTATCTCCCTTTTTTATGTTCTAATGTCAATATCAACCATCACTTCAATAGATTACGTTATACTTTTCAGACGTTATCCTGATTCACCAATTTTAAACAAGCTAGATAAACAAGAGACCCAAGAAGCCCCGAATCGCTCTACTTGCAACACATGGACAGATGCACATTTCAGAGGAAATGGTTTTTGTAAGATCCTCTTCAACAAAAGTAATATTTTAGGAGACCTCCATGCAATGATACACGTAAAATATTTAAGGTATAAGTCTTTTTAAGTTACGTATAAAATGGGCTTATAAGCCCCGTAGAGGGGGCATTTTTGGTCGAATCACTCTGGTTCATTTGTAGTTATATAACTGCTGTGCAAGTTTGGTTCAGATTCAATTAATAATGGGGGTGGGGGTGCTATCGCGTCTACATTTTTTCCAAATACAACTCTACGTAAAAGCAATGACCATGTGGCGGCCCTAAATTTGACCTCAGGGACCGAACTTCAACAAACCATTTAGGGTACCCCCATGCAATGCTACAAATTTATCATCTAGGTCCTAGACTTGGAACATTAGAGAACATGTTTTTTTTTTCTTAAAATGTGCTTAAAAGCTCTGTGGCGCGGGCATATGTGGTCAAATCACGATGGTTCAAAAACTCGTCCGAGATCTTGTGGTTATATAACTGATGTGGAAGTTCGGTTAAGATTCAATAAAAAATTAAGGTTCTATCGCATCTACATTATTTTCTCTATTTAGCTCTATGCAAAACAGTGACCCATGTGGCAGTCCCAAATTGATCAAACTTTAACAAACCTTATAGGGGACATCCATGCAAAACTACACATTGACTATTCAAGGTTTAGGTCTTGAACATTCAGAGGAATTTTTTTTTTTAAAGTTTTACTTAAAATTTGCTTATAATCCATGTGGCGGGGGCATTTTCTATTGTATCACACTGGTTTAAGACCTCGTCCGAGATCTTGTAAAAAATGAAGGTGCTATCGCGTCTACAAGAAACAGGTTAACGGGAGAACAACAGGCGGACGGACGAACAACGAACGACGATTAATTTATAATGGCATAAGCGTTGCTGGCAAAAAGACAGTAGAGCTAAAAATTTATAACCCGTCATAAATAATATAAATTGATCATACCGTATTATTACCTGAAAATGTATATTTGTTTCAAAACTAACTTAATTATGTATACATGTTAGTAAATGAACAGTTTCTATTGTATTTGTTTAAAAAACAGTAAAATCAAATTTTCAAAATAAAATAAAATAAAAATGAATGTATATTAAAAAAGGAGCTTGGCTTTGAAATTCTAAAACAGTAATAATAATGACATTATTTTAAACTAAACATAACGTTTTATGTGTAAAATTTACTGCTTAAACATTTTTTTCTGTAGTAGATCATAAAGATGCGCAATGACATGTAAGTGAATTTAAAGATGTATTGATGGTGCAATGTATATGCAAATAGAAAGTGAAATACATTTAAAGCAGAATGTTCAACGAAAAACAATAGAGCATAGGTATGTCCACAACGGAATGAGCAATATGTTAAAGTGATTTATACAAAATATAACGGTTAAATGGAGTATGGTAAGGTTTTCCTTGAATTAGTTTGACCATTTTACAACGTTGGTATTTGTTAAAAGGTTTCTTAATTAAAAGGGAACTGCTAAAATATATTTATGACTGGCACCAAGTCATATTTGAAATAGCTCAAGTATATTTATTTGCATTTATAATGTAGCTATATTCAACTCAACACATTTTGTTAATTGATAGTCTTTTATTTAGTATATACACATCATTCAATAACTATCAAAAAGTAAAATAGCTAAAGTGCAAAACAAAGGAAAAATTGATAGCTGTAAATAAAATAAAGTAGAATATACTTTTTTAATTAAAAGTCAAACAATTCTTGGAATGCATTCATAAGAAGTGCATCCTATTATTTCATTTATCATTTATTGATATATGTTGGCAAAGTTAAGATAATTCATATGTTTTACGGAATGGCCAACGCGATGGTTGTCATTTATTAACACTCTTGCTATCAAGCTTTGAAAACATTTGCTTATTCTTCATCTATCATCCCTATTTCAATGTTACCGGGGATGCTCAGTCAGTAAACTTTCTGACTGTGTTTCTGGTATAATCTGCATTTAACTATTAACATCGTTTGTTTGATGACAACAGAAGAATAAACATTACCAAAACAAAAAAAAGAAAATTACGCAATATTAACATATATACATGTATGATATGTAATACATAGGGAAACTAGTAGTAAACTACGACAAAAGATTATTATCCATACATAATTATTAGGATTCAAACATTATTAATATGCATAAAAAGGATAAAATAGTATATATGAACTATATATGCATAAACTTGTAAAGCGATGTAAACGCAACACATATATTTTGATTTTCATACATTTTTCAGATTTTAAAAACAAACAACAACAAAAAAATCTATTTGCGTATAATATCTGATATATCTGTCTAAATGTTTGTTAAGTATATCTATTGCAAATGGTTGTATTAAGGAAATTCACTCATAACTTAGAAAATATAAAAATAAACAAACACCCATGCAATATTAATGCCATGCCGCATGTCTCTAACAAGCTCGGATATAACAGCCATTTTTTAAAATAAAAAATAAGACCAAACATGCTCAACAAAAGACGAAGTTTTTACAGGACACAGATGTCACCGCCTTGGAACGATTTGTACCACGTTTTGGGCTTAAACCTTCTTTAGCTTAAACCTACCCTCATTCTCCCCATTCTATCATCACACCAGGGAGTAGACAAAAGCAGCTCCGCCACACTATTCTCCATCAAATACGTCAACTCGAACATGTGAATGGCGTAAAACGGAAAAAATACATAGATGTAACATAACGTATAAGTAATAAACAAATACGCAATAACATACCTTTATAACAGCAATAACAGACATTAATAACAGCAATTACAGTCATTACTAACAGCAATAACAGACATGAAATTAATGTATACGTAGTTGTAGTCATAGTAAACAATACATCACTGCACTTATTGTTAAACATTTTCACATATGTTTTTGTCTTCTTTATATTTTATTGAATATTCCTCAATGTGATTAAATTATATATATTACCAATGATTATAATGCATTATGATATAACTCACTACTTAAGGGTGAACAACAACAATTCATTTCATTAGTTGTCAATGACGTCATATATTCCGTATACTGTAAACTTACAACTGTAATCAAACTTTATCGATATCTTGGTTAGACTTATCGTCTTATGAATAAAATACTGCCATCATTTAATTCATAACATTTCAAATTGATCAACAATGATGATTGTGATAGTTCTCAATGACCACAATGTCCTGATAAAGGTCAAAAGACCGAAATATGAAAAATAAAAATAATAATTAAATAGATACAATAACAGTCCAAATTGTATACTGAAAAGATGTTCAGATTATTGTTTTTTCTGGAAATATTTTCTTCATATGAAAAATGAATAAAAATGAAACATAGTAAATCTCTCAATCACAGAGATTGTAGCCGGGCCGGGACTCGAGCTCATGACCCCTGGACGAATAAGACTTCCATTCCAATATAATGTAGTATTTATATAAAGTTAAGGCAACGGTTATACTGATTTACACAACGTGTAAATAAGTTAATCAGCAGTGTACCTGCTGAAGTCTGTGGAAATCAATTTCAATGAATGTGTATGTTAAACTAGATAACAATAATTTTTTCAGTAAAAACAATTAACTAAATTCTAGGCAGTAAAATTGGCATTACAATTTACGTTAGAATATTATTACCTTTATTAATATATATATATTTATTATTTCAATGTTTCCGTCTTAAAAGAAGACTGTATGCCTGAATGCCTAATGATATATGGAATACGTAGAGAAATATAAGATAGTTTCACAAATTTCTCAGTGGTTAGACAATATATATATATTAATTCCGTTGTTGTGAATTTAATTATCTCCCTTTATTAAATTAAATATATATGAATTCACTGTATCTATATGATCCAACTGGTTTATAAATCTGTCCTTTATATAGCATGTGAATGGTCATGAATACCTAACTCGATCCTACTCATATAAAGTTCATGTATGTAAATTTGTCCGCCCAGTCCAGATGTGTTGCATGTAATTCCATAGTATATAAGTCATGGTCGACACCAAATGTTTTGGTTTGACAGAGGCCTTGATATAGTGTCTATGGTTTGCATGGTAGCTAGGCGCACTCGCCGTAGTCTGGTCTGTACTTTTATGTCTTGGTTATTCACAAATAATTATCTCCATATATTAGAAAATATATTAGCTTGTGTAGTAAAATTATATAATCTTAATAAAAAAACACACATAAAAAAACACAAATATATTTAAATGGTAAACAACGGTAAAAATATGTTGATGTAACTTGCTAAAACGTGTAGAAGCGGTAAATATCGAACTACGCCTAACACGATTTCGTATATTATATATTACAAAATAAAAGGATCCATTTGAAGCACAAAATGCAACCAATAAAATAAAATGGCGACTTGATTACATTAATTGTGTTGATGATTTGTACCATTAGATACAACATTCCTCGTATCTCCTGTCACCAACTTGGGCAGTAATAACATACTGTTTTTAAATTAAATTGAATGTGTCCCATTATTCAAAAGTAAAAGTAAAAGCACTGACAAAAATATTAAATTAATATATTAAGACTAATAAACCATTAAAAGAGATTTTCAAAATGTATGATAGTTCTATTGAAAGAAATGCATTTTGTAAGGCCTTTTGTATAATTCGTGTATATAGATCAATACAAAAACAATATGTAAATACTTTCAGTGACACAATGGTTCCTTTTAAATAACGCTGTTTCGATTTACTTAATAAGATACACTTCGAAGTTTAACAAATGATAACAACAGTTTTGTCACTGTGCATGATAAAATGTCAATCAATAGAAAATATTAAAAAATAGTTTTTAAGCATTCTGAAAATACACTTGACGATATGCATCCCATTTTTGCATTTGTAGTTAATTTGATTATTTCTGTAATAATGTGTCATCTTTTACTTTAAACATGTAGTCATATTCTTTATTTAGATAATAGCAAACACAATAATGTAAACATAAAATCGAACGAGTAGATAAACATCCATTATTTAATATATAGTAAGACACATTTTCAAAATAAACATTCCAGATTGGGAGGTACATGTTCATGTGACATACTTAAACTAAAGAATAAACGGCTTCAAAAGGCGCAAGAAAGGAAATATATATATATTATATATAATAATATAAACATTACAACTATCTACAAACTGTTTAATAAATCAAATTAAAGAAAATAATGAAAAGAAAAGAAACAAAAAAATAAATGAATAGTCAGAAAAGATTACTGTCTTTCAGGTGTAACCCCACCATTGATTTTTGTTCTTTATTCTATAGTAAATAATAAAAGTTTGAAGGCTTGTCATTCATAGAGGGTCCCAAATGAAAGAAGTGAAACCTACATTTTACTGTTTGTCAACCTCTGCACTATCAAAATATGATGAGAAAAGTAGGGGTCATGTGTCATATAAGATATTGTTTTTCTGCTCAGTGTGTACACTGGTGACAAAGTGAAAGTAGACTTCCGAAATCATGAATTCATACCCCAATTTCCAAGCATCATTTTTTTTCTAAATTCACAATTCAAACACGACAATGCTATCAAAATGTTCAAAATACATCAATAATGCCATTCAAATAAAAAAATGAGCATTAAAATAAGGAAAATGCATTTTTAAAGAAGAAGAATTGAGGATTATTTATAACCGCCATTATGCGACTACCCCACAGAAGCACTTCCTTTTTGCAATGGTGGCACTATGCCTTCAAATCCATCCAAATCCAATAAAAGAAACAAACAAAATAATTGAATAGTCAGAGAAGATTACTGTCTTTCAAATCCGTCCTAATCCCATAAAAGAAACAAACACAATAGTTGAATAGTCAGAGAAGATTACTGTCTTTCAAATTCATCCTAATCCCATAAAAGAAAACAACAAAATAATTAAATAGTCAGAGAAGATTACTGTCTTTCAAATCCGTCCTAATCCCATAAAAGAAACAAACACAATAGTTGAATAGTCAGAGAACATTACTATCTTTCTAAACCCATCCTAATTCCCGGATCAAGCTTCCTGCCATTTTTTCCTTTTTTCAAAAGTTAAAATATCGTGTCTGGTCGTCGATATCACTTGAGACAAGCCCTCAGTCGTTAGCCAGTGCCTCAGGGGTATAGCCAAATCCATCAAACCTGACGTACTTCATAAGTGTATTCACAGGTTCAAGTCATACATTTTAAACCGCGGGGAATACTTTAAAGTTTATTTGGTAATTTCACCCTTTCAATTCTTTGTAAGATAATAGACAATAAACAACATATCTAACAGCGCTCGTATTCGTATTGGTCATGGAATTTAACAGTACTACATAGTATATAGGCAGTACTTAACAGTACTACATAGTATATAAGCAGTACTTAACAGTACTACATAGTATATAGGCAGTACGTTACAGTACTGCATAGTATATAAATAGTACTTAACAGTACTACATAGTATATAGGCAGTACTTTACAGTACTACATAGTATATAAATAGTACTTAACAGTACTACATAGTATATAGGCAGTACTTTACAGTACTACATAGTATATAAACAGTACTTAACAGTACTATATAGTATATAAATAGTACTTAACAGAACTACATAGTATATAGGCAGTACTTTACAGTACTACATAGTATATAAACAGAACTTAACAGTACTACATAATATATTAGCAGTACTTAACAGTATTACATAGTATAAAGGCAATACTTAACAGTACTATATAGTATATTGGCAGTACTTAAAAGTACTACATAGTATAAAGGCAATACTTAACAGTACTACATAGTATATTGGCAATACTTAACAGTAATACATAGTATATAGGAAGTACTTAATAGTACTACATAGTATATAGGCAGTACTTAACAGTACTACATAGTATATAAACAGTACTAAACAGTACTACATAGTATATAGGCAGTACGTAACAGTACTACATAGTATATATGCAGTACTTAACAGTACTACATAGTATATAAATAGTACTTAACAGTACTACATAGTATATAGGCAGTACTTTACAGAACTACATAGTATATAAACAGTATTTAACAGTACTACATAGTATATAGGCAGTACGTAACAGTACTACATAGTATATAGGCAGTACCTAACAGTACTACATAGTATATTGGCAGTACTTAACTGTACTACATAGTATAAAGGCAATACTTAACAGTATAACATAGTATATTGGCAATACTTAACAGTACTACATAGTATATAGGAAGTACTTAACAGTACTACATAGTATATAGGCAGTTCTTAACAGGACTACATAGTATATAGGCAGTACTTAACAGTATTACATAGTATATTGGCAGTACTTAACAGTACTACATATTATAAAGGTAGTACTTAACAGTACTACATATTATATAGGCGGTACCTAACAGTACTACATAGTTTATAGGTAGTACTTAACAGGAGCACATAGTATATAGGTAGTACTTAACAGTACTACATGTATATAAACAGTACTAAACAGTACTACATAGTATATAGACAGTACGTAACAGTACTACATAGTATATTGGCAGTACTTAACAGTACTACATAGTATATAAATAGTACTTAACAGTACTACATAGTATAAAGGCTGTACTTTACAGTACTACATAGTTTATAAACAGAACTTAACAGCACTATATAGTATATAGGCAGTACGTAACAGTACTACATAGTATATAGGCAGTACTTAACAGTACTACATAGTATATTGGCAGTACTTAACAGTACTACATAGTATAAATGCAATACTTAACAGTACTACATAGTATATTGGCAATACTTAACAGTACTACATTTTATATAGGAAGTACTTAATAGTACTACATAGTATATAGGCAGTACTTAACAGTACTATATAGTATATAAACAGTACTAAACAGTACTACATAGTTTATAGGCAGTACGTAATAGTACTACATAGTGTATAGGCAGTACTTAACAGTACTACATAGTATATAAATAGTACTTAACAGTACTACATAGTATAAAGGAAGTACTTAAAAGTACTACATAGTATATTGGCAGTACTTAACAGTACTCCATAGTATATAGGCATTACTTAACAGTACTACATAGTGTATTGGCAGTACTTAACAATACTACATAGTATAAAGGCAAAACTCAACAGTACTACATAGTATATTGGCAATACTTAACAGTACTACATAGTATATAGGAAGTACTTAACAGTACTACATAGTATATACGCAGAACTTAACAGGACTACATAGTATATAGGCATTACTTAACAGTATTACATAGTATATTGGCAGTACTTAACAGTACTACATATTATAAAGGTAGTACTTAACAGTACTACATAGTATATAGGCGGTACTTTACAGTACTACATAGTATATAGGCAGTACTTAACAAGACTACATAGTATAAAGGCAGTACTTAACAGTACTACATAGTATATTGGTAGTACTTAACAGTACTACATATTATAAAGGTAGTACTTAACAGTACTACATAGTATACAGGCAGTACTTAACAGTACTACATAGTATATTGGCTGTTCTTAACAGTACTACATAGTATAAAGGCAGTACTTAACAGTACTACATATTATATTGGCAGAAGTTAACAGTACTACATATTATAAAGGTAGTACTTAACAGTATTACATAGTATACTGGCAGTACTTAACAGTACTACATAGTATATAGGCATTACCTTACAGTATTACATAGTATACTGGCAGTACTTAGCAGTACTACGTAGTAAATTGGCAGTATTTAACAGTTATACATAGTATATTGGCATAACTTAACAGTACTACATATTATAAAGGTAGTACTTAACAGTACTACATAGTATATAGGCAGTACTTAACAGTACTACATAGTTTTATGGAAGTACTTAACAGTAATACATAGTATATTGGCAATACTTAACAGTACTACATAGTATATTGTCAATACTTAACAACTCTACATAGTATATAGGCAGTACCTAACAGTACTACATAATGTATAGACAGTACTTAACAGTACAACATAGTGTATTGGCAGTACTTAATAGTACTACATAGTATATTGGCATTACTTAACAGTACTACTAGTATATAGGCAGTAATTAACAGTACTACATAGTATATAGGCAATACCTAACAGTACTACATAGTGTATTGGCAGTACTTAATAGTACTAAATAGTATATTGGCATTACTAAACAGTACTACATAGTATATAGGCAGTAATTAAAAGTACTACATAGTATATAGGCAGTACCTAACAGTACTACATAGTAAATTGGCAGTATATAAATCTACATCATCTTAGTATATTGTTATTTTCATATTATTCCCATTAAAGTAACTAAAGCTCAAACATTTAATGTTTACCGTTATTATGACATCCCCAATACGAAATTGCATTGTCTGGACCGGTAACTTTAACTTCCGATACAATATAATATTCACTGGTCTGATTTATCTATCATTTATTCTCGTACCGTTCGTTATCACTTTTCGTTTATATAACAGTAGTATGGAACATACAATACCTTTAGACATTTTATGATTTATCCCATATAATGTAAACCGTCTTCTTGATGCAATGACTTTAATTTTAAAGTTAACGTCATTTCCGTTCCACAATGGTTACATGTTTTTTAACGATCAAACTGTTTCTCAATTTGTCCATATCCATAAAAAAGTATACAATAAGCAAGGGTACAATAAATACGCTATTTGTGTAGGAATTATAAATTATACATGTTCGTAAATGACTTGAAAAGTGACTCAAAAACGTTTAAATTGAGTAAGTCGCCTATTAACTCAATAACAAAACCAATTCGCAGTTGTCATCAAGTATAAATGAACATTTTGTTTGGAACTATAAAACAGCTTTGAAATTCATAACTCTTATTTGTTGACGGACGTATTATATTTCTTGTAAAGCTAGATAATATAAGAACAGATGATGGATTAGAAATATTCTCATTTTTGGTCTCGTTTTTTCATAGCTAAATTTAATGATTACACAAGAGATAATTTGTGATGAAGGTTTAACTCTTATTATGGTGACCGTAGGCGTTTGAATAAAAAAATAATATATAACAATATAAACTATCTTTGTATCGAAACTATTGAGTGTCCTTTTGAGAAAGATCTGTCTAAAGGTTTATACGTCCTGGTTTTTATCATATTTTTATCATGAATAACCTTTATGTCTCAAGTGTGTTTACAATAAATCAAGAAGAAGCTTTATTCATACAAGCTAATTAGCTTTTTTTCAAAATCCTAATTCTAAGAATTGTTTGTCATTTATGAATTGCAAATGTTATGTAATATACTATGTACAGTTCTTGAATGAAATATTGTTTAACCCAATAAAGCAAGAAGTACAATATATTTAGTGCTAAGTGTGTAATAAGTATGCAAAACAGTTACGATTGTAACAATTGTATCAGTTATAAAAATGTTTTAATATCAAGTATTCCAATTGTTCCATATATTCCAGCTGTTCTACATGCTCTGTTTTTTTACTTCAAATATTTGAATTGAAATTAAGATATTGCCTAACTTGTGCAAGTATGTTTCAGGCGTTCCGGACGGAATTGTTTTTAAACAGTTTAGCGAATTAAACCAGTTGCAGAAATGTTAATGCAATTAAAGAATTTTCGTATTTGAGGTGTTTCCATTGTTCATTTTTTAGTTAGTCCAGTTTTTCTAGATTTTCCACTTGGTCCAGATTTACTTGCTGTTCCAGATGTTCCTGTTACTTTTTGACCCTTTGAGTTAGATCCATGACCTTTTACGTGTCCATAAATCGATGCAGCAGTATCTACCATGTTTAATACCGTTTGGGCTACACCCGCATATTGCATAAATGTATCCGGTTTTTGCTCTGAATTAATTTTTTTTTCTAAAGCTTCCCTCTCTGCTCTCTTTGCTTCCTCGATCGCAACTTTCATTTGTAACTGAAGTTGCTTTTCTTGCTTTTCCATTTGTTTTTTAAGGTCAGCTTCGAACCTTTCCGTTGTTTCTTTAAGCTCGATGTCCTTTAGTCTAGTTTTTTCTTTTTCTTCTTCAATCCCCTTTACGGCTAATCGATTTTGTTCACGAACGCGTTCTAATTCTTCTTTTTCCTCTGAAATGATACCGAAGAATAGTGTCAAAACGTTTAACAATATGTTTATACATCTGTAGTAAGTAGTACAATTCGCCTGTAGTTAAAAGTTTATAAAATTGCTACAATACATATCCTGACTTATGTATTTTAACAGTGATCTTAACCAAATAAATATAATTACAATCACAGAGGCAATTGACTTGGACGTACAATTCTTAAAAAGAAAGGGAAAACATTATAATGAGAGAATGAGTAAAACTAGTTCCGTATTCGCCCATTTTACATAAATTCCTTTGGTTTCAAAGTTTTGCCCTGATTACATTGTCACGATAGTATTTATTTCTATTTTTTAAAACAAAAGAAGAAGAAAAGTGTAGACAAATTGACAATGGGGGAGGTTTAATTAAGCCGTAAAAGAGGTTTTAAGTACACATTTTTGCGGTTTTGATAATTACCGTTCCAATATGCTATATTTTGTTTAGACATATTTTATTTCGGAACTCGCATACATGTTATTATACTTACTATAACAATAAAATAATGAAATGGTAGCAAAACACGTGTGGAGTTTGCATTGAAGGTGAATTGTGTAAATGGCAAAATGTGGTGAACTTTATGTGATAAAACTAGGCCGGAAAGTGAATAAAACAAAAGAGAATGTACATTAATTAACGTTGCCGAGTTAAAAAATGTATGTTATTATAGCGAAAGGGAATTGTGTGCAACACAAGGGAGGCATGGGTAAATCATTATGTCGGTTATAACATAAGTAAACCTTTTAGGTTAACATGTTAGTTTATATATTGATAAACTATATTTATACAGACAGGTCGCAGCAAAGTTTTTTATTATAATCAGAGAAGATTTCTGTGACTTATTCAGGTTCTTATATTATTCTTGTTAGCATAATTGTTGTTTGTATTGATAATGTCTGAACGGTGTGACAACTGTTTTCTATGAAAGCAAAGACTCCGTCTGGACACATATTTTTTTAATTTGAGGGTAGACACATATTTGCTATAAAATTTCAATTTATAGTAAAACAGTTATTTGCTTTTTTGCCACAAAAATGACATAGTTTTATGGTTAGACCTCATTGTCTTTAGAATGCATGGTGTCAGGTTCATATGCGACTTCGCTTCCATGTACTATCACAGTTTGTACTACTACTACTGCTTATACTATTACTTCTACTACAACCACTACTATTACCACCTCTACCGCAACTACTACCACCACAACAACTACTACTACTACTACTACTACTACTACTACTACTACTAATATGGCTACTATTACTACTACTGCTATAACTACTACTACTACCACTCTTACCACTACTACTACTGCTACCACTACCACCACCACTACTATTATTACTATCACTGCTACTACTACCACTACTACTACTATTACTACTGCTACTTCTTCAACTACTATTACTGTTACTGCTACTGTTATCATCACTACTACTACTGCTACTATTACCACTACTACTACAACTTCTACTGCTACGACTACTACTACCACTACTATCACTACTTCTATTATTACTTCTACCACTGCTACGACTACTACTTCCACAACTAATACTACTACTACTATTACTATTGCTACTACTACCACTTCCACTTCTATTACTACTACTTCTACTACTGCTACTAGTACCACTACTGCCAATACTACTACCACCATTACTAATACTACTACTATAACTAAGGCCACTACTACTGTAACTACCAATATAACCACCACCATTATTACTACTACTACTACTACTATAACTACTGCTACTACTACCACTACTGCTACCATTACTATAACTACTACAACTACTACTACCACAACCCCTACTACCGCTACTACTACTACCACTACTACTACTACTACTAATACTACAAGCACTACTACTACAACAACTACTACTAGTACTACTACTATGTTACTACTACCACTTCCACAACTTCTACTACTACAACTACTACTAATGATACACCACTTCTACTACTGCTACTACTACTTCTTCTACTACCACTACTACTATTACTTCTACTACTACTACTACCGCTATACACGTACTACTACTACTACTACTACTACTACTTCAAGTACTACTATTACTTCTGCTACTACTATTGTTGCTGCTGCTACTACTACTACTACTACTGCTACTACTTCTACTACTTGTAATAATACCACCACTATTACTACTACAACTGCTAATTCTACTACTACTACTACTACTAGTATTACTACTACTACTACTACTACTACTACTACTACTACTACTACTACTACTACTACAACAACAACAACTACTACTACTACTTCTACTACTACTACTACTACTACTACTACTACTACTACTACTACTACTACTACTTCTCCACTACTACTAATACTACTACAGTTACTACTATTAGCGTCCGCTTCGCGGAAAATCGTAGGTTTGATGTTATTGACTTGAAAAAATGTACTAGAAGTTTCCTGTCTTGGCGCTCAGCATTTACATAGTAGGTCTGGCCGGTCCGGTGTCAGGATAATGCGACTGCTGTGTGGGTGTCATACCATGTGTCTGCGACATGATACTCTAGGGTGGCAGCGCTCAGAATACTTTCTTAAGTAGACACCGTCTACCAGCAGTGTTTCCACTAAAACAACAACAACTACTACTACTACTAGAACTATAACAACTTATGTTGTGGAACCAGAAGGTTATAGTATCGGGTTTTCACATCAAATATAATTTCAACGTCTTTCTTAAACCTTCTGACGATATATTCACATCACCTTCAATATCAGTATTGGAACACAAATGCTTAGATAGACATGAGATAAGATAATAAATG
Organism: Panopea generosa; assembly: GCA_029582155.1. NCBI lineage: Eukaryota > Metazoa > Mollusca > Bivalvia > Adapedonta > Hiatellidae > Panopea > Panopea generosa. The sequence continues at coordinate 47,882,599 of CM055902.1, read as the reverse complement.
TATTTATATTCGGTTATTATTAGGCATTTGGAATCTAGGAATCGGATGAAATATAGATTGTTCAATGCAGACCTGTTTCATTTATATCAATATATTGTTTAAAATACGGTATTCTAAATTTTACGTCCTTAATCAGTTACCTTTATGACAGACTGGGTAATATTGTATAATAAAATCATAACGCTATAAAAATAATGTTACAACTTACGGCATTACGTATAAAGAACAGAGAATTGAATCCTGACGCTTATCGTTTTAAGATCATTAAATAATTGCATATTTGGTAAACGCCAAGGGCATAATGTATATAATTATTATCAATATATGGAGGTAAGCGTCACACTCATTAGCATATTCATACTTAGAAAAGGTTATTGATGTGTTATAGTAAGCTTAACCAATACTAGTTATGCATGAACGAAACTTTACACGTGTCTTCAATACTATTTAGGTCACTCAAGAAGAAAAGTGGGATAATTTTTTATTTTTATAGTGACGTCACCATATAAGGCGCAGGTCATAGAGAATATCTACCGAAAATCACTGGAGTGGATTAGAGCGACCGAAAGAATTCGACATATTAGCAGTTCCAGCGTTCTCGAACGCGGGCGTAGTTGTATATCTTATGGTAGTGTCAATGAAAATATGTCAGAAAGTGTAATGTTATACAATTTGTTATAATATAAAATGTGCGATGACATACAGTTTGTGATAATATGATTGCTTAGTATAATTAAGTTATAAAGTGAAAGTGAAATATAGCATTAAATAGATTATTATCAAGACGAAACGCAAAGTAGAGTATATATAATATGGCCAATAAGACAGTTTGAATATTTTGTTTTGAACGATATTCAATGTTTTATTTTGTATATCTATTCATCTATGTTTTTGACATGTTAATAAAATAGATATTTTATAGTAGATATATTTATTCGCCATTGATGCATCTTTTGACTATTTATGTAACACTCTTTAATGTCTATAAACATGCATACGCTTCTTCTAAAAAAGGTGATATATTAATATGAAAGTTCACATTTCTATTCATATATATACGTTATGGAGGAATAAAGTGGCAAATTTATTTTAATTTGTTTTCTATACAGATATTACTGATTGATCCTTCGGAAATCCTCAAAATAGCATAGGTGATTTAAATACAAACACTTCTCGCTAACTGTTGTTTAAGAATTAAGTTCTATAATTGCTTTAAAATTAAAAATAAAAGATTGAAGTATCCGTCTTCCCACTGTTTGCAAGCATTATTTGATAAAATGACACTTTAGCTGAAGTTCATTCTATGATATATAGCCTACATTTTATAAATTACATTTATACATACTTTCAAACTGTTTTTGGGTTTCTGTAAGAGATTCATCTGACTGCCGAATCATCTCTGCCATTCCGCTCATATTATCCTTGAATGTCAATAACTCATTTTCTTTCTGTGTATCAAAAGTGAATAATAACATTAGACACTGGGACTTAGCTGTAACAGTTCTGTCCCGGCTTTAATTATAAAGTACAAAGTTGCAGCCATATTAAGAAAGTTTTCATATTGATCTTTGACAATATATAATTACATAACCATAGCCTTAGTATACATGATTTGTAGGAAAGGCATATTTGAGTGATTTCTAATTGTGCAATATAATTTATATTTATAATACACTGTACATATAAGATGCCAGTCTAGTATGCCTGTCTAGTATGTTCTTGTAAAACTACATTATTCATATGTTTTAACTTTTTTAAAATTATACGTAATTATATTAACATGTTACAATATTTCTAAATATTTCAATGTTAAGTAAATGCATCACATACCCTCATGATTAACGGTAATGTATGGTAGACAATTTATAGTACATTTAGCAAATAATAATGCTGTTGCAGTAGTTTTAAAACACTTTAATACAGTTATATATTAATTTTCTATTTATACTCATAAGAATTTTTATATATTTGTATTAGAAAATTAATTTACTAGCTTATGGCAAAATATAATTAAACCGCATTTTCTGTGAGGTATTTAAGCGACAATCTATATGGACTACATTATATTATATTGATAATCGATCATGAATGCGTATACTAAGATGTTATAATAATTATGATATGGAATAAACCTGAAATCCCATTCCTTCAGTTGTATTATATGCTTGTTCTACGTCCTCCATGTCTTGTTGGAATGATTTGTAACCGCCAGGTTTTGTATACTCGTTTAACTTCTGTTTTTCATTAATGTTTTGGTATAAAGTCTCAAGTCTTTGTTTACACAGTTCTGCAGATCGAGCATTTTCAGTTTCTTCAATAGCTGTGTGCAGACGGTCAGTTTCCGTCTGAAACATAAAGGAGGCGGATACTTTGATAAATATCAATTTACATATTACACTTATTAATACGATTGTAAAGAGTGTGAAAAATCAAATGAAAAAAAAGTATTTGAAACTAAAGGTAATGATAAATGACCATTACATATGATTAACAGGAAGCTTTTTGTAACACTACAGTGCAACACATGTATGTATTACCTGAAACTCTTTAATAAATTCGCTGACAGTTGTATCCGTGTAAGCAATGATACCATTGCTAACGATTGATACTGATTCGACATATGCCAAGTGGTGGTAATCGCTTAGATCCTGAACAGTTGGAATTGGCGCTTTTCTTTTCTCCTTCATAAAATCTTCGTATTCTTTGACAGCTTTCTGCAAAACACGCTTGTTTTCATCTTTTGAAGCCAGTTCGTACGCCGATGAAATACAGGGAATATGTCCAGTTTTCATGGCTTCCGTATAGGATACTATCAAATCGGCGTACACTGAAATATCAAATGTAGATATGCTTCCACATTATTTATTTAAATTAAAAAGGTTTCAGTTTAATCATATTGTATTGCCATCTTATTTAGTGCAGTGAGGTTTAGCCACAAATTCCCACAGCATTAGTTACGGCCCTCCCGATAAAGGAATATACTATGTCTTCATAAAGGATAATTCATAACACTGTACAATTGATAAGTTCTTGCATTTTATTTCATTTCAAGCAAAAACGGAGTTACATTCTCTAACAAACCGATTAAGTTTGGGAAATGAAAGCAATATGATGAAGATCGGGTACATTCCTTCCAAATGAGGATATTATGTTATGCAATATTGAAATCATAATCATCGCATATTTTTGTTAAATAATTATAAAACTAATAATGATATGTCAAAGAGATCAAAATTAGAAACGTACGTGTTAAGATGGAGCTCACTAGGAAAAGTATTTTATACTATTTATAGGCAAAGATAAGTACGGTAATAAGTCCATATATGACAACTATTAAGTTTAGCATTCGTAAAGAATTACAGTTCAAAAATGTTGTTTTCTTCTGGTCTTCTTCAATAAAAATGAGTGAAAAATGTATAAAACGTTGAAACATCGTATATGTTTATCGGGAAGCTTATTACTACCTGGTGCGTAATTCATTTAAAGCAACCATTCGAATTACCGTTCAAAAACAGTTGTCGTTTAACATATTTTTTACAGTAATAATTGTCAACAACTGAAAAAGTTTGGCTGTAGTGCATGCGTTAGAATTTGCTATAAAACACGCTTTATATTTTCTTTGTAACTTTCCCTTTTTTTCCTCTATCCTTTATCACTATACTTGAATGTTTATAATGTTTGTCATTAACAATATTGGATTCAGTGGGTGTATAAACATATGTGTTTCCTAATTCTTGTTGTAAAATATTGACAAAAAATAAAAGCCATGTAATGATAATATTATTTTCAGTTTTATTAGCTGGCACAAACAATAGTAAGAATGAAATGTGTTTATTTCAACATAATACTTCTTTAATATCTAAAAATCAGATATATTTGGGAACATTAACTGTATTTGGAGTAAAACGATTGAAGCCAAAGACTTCCCAAATCTTTTTTTATGCGAATTTGAGGCAATTTTTGCGGTTTATTGTTTATTTATTTTCGTTATGGCACAAAGGTCGACCACAGAAAATAGATTTAGATAGAATTGCCTTTCGAATACATCTTGTTATTCATACATATTGTGGTCGTGGATTGTGCGTTACTATAACATTAATATTGCCCGATTGACAAAAACGGGTGTTATGTATCCATGGAATACCAATATATATAAATTTGATACATAAACACTTTATTTAGTCAACATTAAAACATTAAAACAATTGTTTATTGTTTATTCTTTATTAAGTATTTTTTCTTCAAAAATATGTATATTTTTTTCTAAATGGAGTTAAAAAATGCTCCATGTTTAAATATTTTAATGCAAGAAAAGAGGTGGAAGATTTTGCCCAAATTCTGGTTTATCCGACACCTAAAATATCTATTTTCAATGACTGTTTGATTGATTTAATATCAAGCGTCATTTTTATGCCGTCGAAAGCTAACAGACGATCAGTTAAACAAACCACTGCTTCCTGGAATCATGAAAGGTTAACCAGTACTTTAACACATCCCATCTCCGCAAGTAACTGATAACTTTCCCACTTGAATCAGCGGTGAGAGACAAATGATAATGAGACACAATATCGAATATGAATCATCACGGAGACTGTTGCTGAGCGGGGATTTGAACTCACGACCCCTTGATTGATAGTAAAACGCCCTAACGACTAAGCTAATCAAGAACACTGGATGAGAGCCAGAACTTTAAGGCATCAGAGATAATTAAATCACTGGCCAACTGAATATAATTGGTGTCAACTATGACCTATATACATACACTATGGTTTTACATGTAACCCATCTTTACTGGAAGGACAATTTACATACATTATCTGATAGCTTTATATGAGTTGAATTCAGTTAAGGGTTCAACTACTCACACGCTATACATTTTCTAAGGACATACATAGAAACCCGTTCGATCATGAAGATATAGTGAAACTGTATGTATTTTTTATGTAAATGTATATAGATATATAATGATTTATTACCAGGCCCATTGAGAGGTTTTCCTTTTAGGATAGTCATCTTCTCACACTCGTTATGGACGTATGCCAATAATCTAGTCAGTTCTTCTACAAACATTTCATTTAAATCTTCATCCGGCAATTCCTCAAGCTTTTTCAAAACTTTGGGTAATCCTGGACTTTCTAATGCAAAGCATTTTCTCTTCGTGAAGCGTGTTCGTATCCATTCTCTTGCAGCATCATGTTTTTGGGATTTTGTGAAGGCCAGACAATCATCTAAATACTGGTCGGCTGTAATTGGCTCACCATCTATTTCTAAATCGAGACCAAAGTCTCGAATTGCAAGAATGAATTCTGGAAATACATGTATCATTTCTTTCTCGTTGCATTCTTCAGTGTTGTTCTTATTCACTTTAATGCGTTCCGAAATTGTTGTTGCAAATCTTAACTTAGATAAGTATCAAATATTTAACCCATCCTTCGACCTATAGCTTAAAGTAGTTTCAAATATATCTATCCTGTCTTAAATTGATTCAAAATGTCATTTGAAACTACAGCCGGATAAAATATACATGTATGTTTTGAAATATGAAGAAATAAAATATGTTAAAGGGACAGTATTTCAGTCTGAAAACTAACATTTAGTTATATTAATTTTATAATCTCGTTGTATTTGTGAACTTACTGTTAGGAACATAAAATAAAATAATAACTGTGTTCACATTTCTAAAATATTTAACTTATAACTAACAAAATAAGCAGATTTCTCGAAGTATTTTGCTAGAATGACAGTCCAATGAGTTTTCTCTGGAGCGCGTTGTCCAGTTATAGAGCAACGAATTTATGATCGGAGGGTCGTGGGTTCGATCCTCCGCCACCGCTGGGTGGTGTTTTTGATTTTTTATTTTAATTATAGAGCATCGATGTCAAAAAGTTTTTTTAGTAACAATCATGTTTTAACATAACTTTCTTTAGTAAAAATCATCTATCAAAATTTGCAATGAAATTATTAAGAAAGATCTCCTTAATGCGAAAGGTATTCAAAATAAATTATAAAATACTGATTATTTTTTATTTAACACTGCGGTTTTACGGATACATTACTTATGTCTGTCCTTCAAAGACTGTGTTAACAACAGTTAGAAAACATTTTGCTGAAACAAGCGACAAAAAATTCAAAACCAGAATTATATTATAAGGTTATTAACAGTGTTTTGTACAATACAGTTTGTACAAAATATTAATCATATTGGACTCGACACCTTCGGCGTCTCGTCCAGTATTGTTTACATCACAATACGTACTCGTACAACTTATTCCAATATTGTACAAAACTCTGTAAAATGATATTTTTATTCTATACCTCAATCTTAAATTTGAACGGTACAATATAAAATATTTTATTATATCCAATAAACTTCTATATATTTTACGGTCACGTTGTAACACCTGAAGTTGGCGATTGGCTCTATATTTATAAACATAGAATGAATATGATTACATGGTCTTTATAAGTTATGTAATAATTAAGTGAATGAATATGAGCGAAACAGATTTGTCATAAAGTCAAAACATTTTAATATGTTGTAATCATATTGTGACTATATATACATGTAGTACTTTCACATATTCAAAGGATACGAAAGTTTTTCCAGCGCATCGTTGTCAAGCGTTCCCTTCACGTTATATATGAGCGTGCTGCAGAGAAGTATGGTCAATGTAAACAAACGACTGTCGCATTCAGTTGTGTTGTTCTGAAGAAGTAAGCACACGAGAAAAATGAAATTATCATTACAAACAAGAGTAAATTAATCAGTATTACTATCATGTTCAACTGAATGTGTGTTTTATGTGAAATAGAAATATCAATAGAGTGTGTGACGTAAACGTACCATTCAAGGGGCACAGCCATCTTAACCAACATCATACATATTAATGTCCTCCGTCTGATTATCGTCTAACACTTGCAAATATATTAATGGGAGTAAATGTATATGTTCTTTTGAAATGACAATAAACTTTCATTAAAGTCAGTCCACATTCGACGATATTTTTTATGTTATATGGAAATACAGATTTTGATTATTCTCATTCAGAGAGGCACTCAAACACAATAAAGAATATGACAGCCCCAGAAAATACTAGGCATGGACTGTAATGATTCGATCACAATTCTTGTCTTATAAGAACATTTTAATATATACGTTCGAAACAAATCCCAACCTCATGCTGATATTCGCTAACAAGTTAACAAAATTTGGTTACGAAGTTTCGTAGGAGTTGACAATAAAATGTGATGTACATGCGGACGGGCGTACGTACGGACATTGCCAATTATATATGAATGGCGGGAGCATAAAGCAAGATAATGACAAAAAAGATGAAAACTATATTTCTTAAAGGTTCGATAAGAAACTGGCAGAAGTTGGCTATAAACTGAAAAACAGTAAGTCTTTTCAAATTTGTCGAAATGTAATAATTCTGTCATTTTGTTTATGAAATGCATTTTCTGCACAAAGACATTTACAAAAAATGTGAACATCAAATAGATCGAGACAATAAAGAAAAATGAGTTGCTCTCTAGTTATAAAATGCTGTATCAATTATCAACGCAGTTTTTTAAACTACCTGCCAAAGAAGTATGGACACTTGAACACATACCACTTTTAGTAACTTTTTCCATCGATAACATATACGTTCTGTTAATTTACAACACTTACCTTCTTCGGATCTGCAAGCCCTTCTGAATCTATTATAACAAGCATTTGTTCTTTATGGACAGGATGAGGCCGACACCATATCCATATTCCTTTCGTACACGCCTGCACAGAAGACCCCAATGAGAATCCTTTAGAAATAATTACAAAAAGAGTATACAATATCGAGAATTATCATTTTACAGTGTTATAAGCCTTCATTAGAGGAAGGAGAAAAAAAAGAAACACAATTATCGCCGATAAAAATGCTTGCACACCGACATTTGTGAGAAATTGATTATTAAACTAAATATATACAAATGAATAAAAACCGTAATAGGAATATGACAACATAACTTATATTTATTTATAGTGTGAACATCAACTTGTTAACTAAATAAACTTTATAAACATTTATTATTAACCGATGTTTAAAATGTTTAAAATTGAAGTGAACTACATAGAAAACATCTATACAGCGCGAGGTTATAGAGCGGTCACGTGATCAGAACAGTTGTATGGATAAAAATATAAGAATTGAATACAGGTTCCCTTTCGTGTTAAAGAGTAAGTGTTGTAGACAGCCCAATTTCCCAAACCGATCAAATAAAAAAGACTTACACTCAATATTTAACAAATACTATATAAACGAAATAAACTGTACAAGCGCTATTTTAACCTCGTGACAATTCTGTAACAAATTAATTCCTGCGTATACTGACTCTGTGCAATGCAGGTCACGCTAGTTTGAAATATTTGCTGTTAATAATTGTTCATAGAGTTTATGAACAACAAACTGCTTAGGTAAACATCCCGTTGGGTTCGAGCGCGTGTACACACATATAAAGTTATGTAGTATGTTTGCAATATATCTCGCCAGTAATGCATTTTATTTGTGACACATTTTGTTGTTTAGTGTTTAACCTCAGTTGACAAGCAATGGACTCGCTTCAATTTTTAGAATTGTGTCACTCTGATTTGTTGAAACAGCCTACAAAATAACTTTTAATTATTAGGAAGTTCATCATCATGGCGCACGCGTGAATGACATTACACATACTCCGCCTTTGATTTAATTCTGGGCGAGTCATCTGCAAACTACAAAACTGCGCGAGCTATGGTTAGAAATGGCCTTAGCAAACGTCAACTTTCTAACGTCAATTATCACAGCTTTCATCATAGCTTCCGCAAAGAGTCAGTCAAATGACGTCAAACTGTCAGTCAAATGACGTTAAACCATAAGCGGTCGCTCCCTTTGGGTTTTTAAATTGTGATTTTTTTACTTAATGTACACTAACTTTTACTTTATATATGTTTTATTTTGTTTAGAAACAGAAGTCTTTGTTTTTGTTTTTTTTTCTTCTTCTTCTAATGAAAGCTTAAAGTGAAAAGCTAGTGAAGTATTTTCTTTTTTATCTTTTAGCAATGTAAAATGGTAAATATCTCTACCGTAATTATTATTTCGATCATTCAACGTCGGGGAAATAACTCTTGGGATATTCCAACGATGAGCAGAGATGTTCGGTAAAGTCCCATTACTTACTTGAAAAGATCGAGGTAGCTTAACAATTTAAAAAACCGATAAATTTACTACCTTGTGTATGATAGTGTGTTGGGTATATAATGAACCATATAACTTAACTGTGTGTACGGTATTTTCAGAAACTTCAACTGGGGTCATTGAAAACTAATCTAGATTGTAAGTTTGTTTATTTTTTAATCGTAAAGGATAACATTTTCATAATGCTTTCACTTTAAAGTTTTTAATTTCGCCTTTTTCGAAGAACTTAATTTCACAGTATCTTAAATATGTACATATAACACATTTCGTCACTTACAGACATTTGACATTGCGATCTTAAAGCGAACATATTATATGAAAGTCGCGCAATGATATTAAATATATGGCCCCATGTACGTAACCTTTGGTACTTGAGAATACAACTTGTTTGCAGTCAAAACTAAACCCTTGGTGCAATTCCCTTGAAACTGACCTTACAACTGTATATAGTCAATTTCAGTATAACAGTGTATATCTTTATTTGAGTCTCATCAACATACATACACAAGTAAAATATCAATATGTGCAGCATATTAAATGTATATTGCCACTCCGTATTGGAGTAATAGGAGACTATCACAGTTGTATAATACAATCATAAAGAACACTATATATGCAAAATATAATTACATAGGTAAGACTAAAGAAACCTTGCTAATCAATAATTAAGAACTGCCATAAAATAATGCTAAGACACTTATAAACACTATCGCGCATACTAAAAAATGGAAATTAAATATCATTAAACACGTTGATCAGATCACCATGAATTGGATAAGCAAAGTTGCTTTAGACGAAATAAAACATTACTATATACTATAAGCTTCCTTTAAGCTTGGCACTATGACTTGTTGGAATCAAGAAATAAAAATTAATGTATCACCCTACCTTATTTGTTATACGGAAAAATGTTACATTGTTTCTTTTTCAACTGATTATTGTGATAAATAGTTATTTTAAAACAAAGCGATAAACAGAGATATTTGAGAACTGAAATCGTAAAAAATACATAGTAAGTTATACCATAAGGACGCGATTTAAACTAAACAGTAAAAAAACGACTGACCTCTTCTTTCACCTAACAAACGTGAGGCTAGATACGACTTCCCTGAGCGATATGGACCTATCACTGCCACAACAGTCAATGTTAGATCAATCTCTCGAAGTTCTTTTAAAACACTTTCGTTGACGTCTTTTATGTTATCGTCATCGAATGAAATAAATAGTAACGGTTCCTTTACAATCTGCAATGACCGATACTTTTCCATCTGGAAGAACATTTAGGAAAATTTACAAATAATAATTGTTCAAATAACACTTTAAGTAATAAGTTTTTCTCAGGCAGACATTTTAAACAATCCTCAAAGGGTCCTTTACTTCTCTAATGACTAAATATTTGACATATTTACAAATGTTAAAAAATATACTCATGTACAGCGTACGAGTTAACAAGAAAAATCATAGCCTATTTACATAGACTATGAAAAACAAGCGACAAGATGAATGCAATTGTTGGGTGTATTGTAAAATTTACAAGTTGTATGAGATAGAGATGTAAAAATGAACAAATGATGATCGTCCTTGCTTGAGAAGAGTATTTAAATTTCACAAGTTTATCCTTTTAAGAAAAACAAGAGGCCAAAGAGGACATTCTTCTTGCTCATAGTGGTCATAGAACTCTTTAAAATTTCACAATATCAAATGTCTTTGTAGGTCGTCTTAACTCTTTATGGATAAATACCCCCACCACACACTTACTGACCAAAATGTTAATTACAGTTGATACTCACCAACTCGAACTCTTATATTTCGAAATTCCGGTTATCTCAAATTTGAAGTTCGGTCCCGTTTTTCCCCTTCTATTTCTATTTTTATTAACTTCTGATATATCAAATTCCAGTAATTCGAATTATTCACTATTTCGAATCTGTTTTTCGGTCCCTCAATCCTAAAATCTATTGATTTCTCACTCGTTATTTCGAATTATTCGCTTCGTATGTCTGTACTGGCAGGTAAGTTAATTATGTCATTGAATTGTTATGATACAAACACAAGCGATACACACGCTAACTAGACAAACAACGCTGAAATGTATGGTGTACGATCAGGGTCAAAAGCACCGGTACCGGTGCACCGATATTATATCGGTGCACCGATATATTTGTTTTAACGGTGCACCGATAACATATACCGGTGCACCGTTAAAATATATTGGTACACCGTTAAAAGTGGCGGTGCATCGTTAAAATATAGCGGTGGACTGATAAAATATAGCGGTACACCGATATTATATAGTGGTGCACCGGTATATAGCGGTACATCGATATATTATAACGGTGGACCGCCACTTTTAACGGTGAACCAATATATTTTAACGGTTCACCGGTATATGTTATGCTATATTTTTATCGATGCACCTCGATATTTTAACGGTGGACCGACGATTTATTACCAGTGCACCGTTACTTATTTATCAGTCCACCGGTATTTAATAGTGGTGCACGGTTAAATAAAATATATCGGCCCACCGCTATCGTCACACCGCTGTAATAGGATATTTGACATTAGCAAATCAAGAGCCTCGTTCCAAAACCATTACAGAGATCGAAGGAGGCTAGCAACAATCAATACACACGGTTGAAATTTAGAGTCACATTTAGCATTTCTTTAATAACTTTTCGAAATAATGTCTGAGTTTAATAATTATGGTACCAAAGTAAACCTTCTATAATTGTTGACAAGTTTAAATTATTTATAAAAGTTATAAAACAATTTTTCCCACAATTTAATTGTATTATGGATTGAAAACTTAAAATGTCAGAGTAATGGTAATATATTTGTTTTGACAACGTCTTTTCACTACACAAATGCTAGACTACTCAAATTAAATGTTTTATTGAAACATTAACCGATTAGAGGATCAAACTCCTAAAAATCCATATACTACAATACATGTTTTACTTTTTAAATAAGCATAACTTAAAAGTAAACATCGATTTAGAGGGTATACAATTGTAAATCAATTGGATACGACAAGTTACCGAATGAAATTCATTCATCAATTACTCTTTATAACAACTCAATTGATTACTAAGTCTTACAATGTCAACAATAGTGCTTACAATAATCAATGACTGTTATTGAAAAGTAGCTATTTTATACATCTCTCTCCCTCGTTCTGTCTCTCAAGACGATACTTTTAAAAAGATATATAAAAAGGGAAAAACCCCACAAAAACTTTATTAAAATAACTAAATATATATTCATCTCTCTCTCTCTTTTTTGAATGGTTGAAATGCATTCTATTTTGTATATGTGTGGTAATCTGAGACAAAATTGTCAATCGTATTTGAATTTCGTCTTTCTGTCAATATGATAGGAAAAATGTTAAGTTTAATTTATCTTCTAAAATATTGCGTTATAACTAGCGTTAACAATATATGTAGTATCGGGTATTTCCCTTCTACTTCCACCGAAACAGAACAAAAACAACACAATTTCAATTAAATATGTTTAATTGTTACTAGCGCTCGAGAGTGCATGATATCATACATGTGCATACATTTATTTATCATTAAATATGATCGTGCAAATATCCCTACAATGTCAATATTGTTCTTTAAAATTATTTTACTAATAATCATATCATAATTCTATGTTTATGAAATAGAAGCATCTTATGGTGCCTGCAATTCAATATTCATGCTTTTTAAATCAACCTGTTCTGGTCGCGCTTTCAACGCTGAATGACCGATTACCGCCAAATGTGCGCGGTATACCCGTGCACATACACTAACTCCCTCTATCGGAGACTCTGTGATACAAAGGAAAATAATTTACTTCTAATTCAAATTTTAAAACGAAGTCGCGTGATTTGGATATGTAATGTTTACGTTTCAAAATGCTATGGGACACAACTTAACCTTATTGTGCAAATATTTGCAGGGTGTTTATGATAATACGTTATTGAATAAGTATTGTTCGTTGAAAACTAATTCAAAATTTTATGTTAATAACTAACTATTGATAAGATATTTCGAATTATTTTAAAGGGCTCACGGAATTCGAAATAACGAGTTTCGACTGTACTATGAAAAGAAAATACTTTATTATTACGGTTAAAAATAGTCCCGCACTGATAAGGATAATTTATACAGTATTTGAAAATGTTTGACAGAAAGGTTATTGAGAGGAAGATAATTTGAATGTCACAATTTCAACCCTTTTGTTGTCTTTTAGGCCCATTTGGAAATTCCAATCTCCTGGTTGAACCAAACCTAACTTGCTTCAGATATGAAACTATAAATTAGTATCGAACAAATGGATAAGAAAATGGGAATTTTTCTATTTTCCATAATAGTTGTATATAATACTCAAAGTTCCCTTGCAAGGCACCTATATACCCTAGACCTGGACTCGCAAAAGTGTCAAACCCCATAGGAAATAATTATGAATATAAAAGAAGAAAGCATTTATAGAAACTTAATCCTGCTTATTGAATTTAATCTTATTTGCTATGACTAGTAGATGCTTCAGATCGCAAACTTAGTAACAATTCTGCACAACTGGATGAAAAAAATAGAATTTTTTGTTTTCCCATAGTATTCCTATGCAAAACTTAAAGTTCCCTTACATGGCTCCTATAGATATTAGTCCATTGATTTGTACACACTTCAAACCCTTCTCATAAGGATGAATAACATTAAATAAGAACAAATTTGACTAATTGGTATTTGAGAAGACAATTTTTGAAAATGTCATTTTTATTGAACAAAATCGTATTTTCAATGACTAAATGATGCTTTAGAACTAAAACTGAATAATAATTTTGCCCAAATGGATGAAAAAAATGGGAATGTTCTGTTTTCCCATAGTATCCCTTTGTAAAATTGTAAGTGCTATTTTTAATCCTCATTCAAACCCCTATATAAAGGGAAAATTCATGCCAATTATGAAAAAAATTGACTGACGTGTCCTTAAGAAAATGATTTTTGTAATTACTATTTTTAACCCGTTTATGCACTACCCCTATCCCTGACCTCTTAGACAGTGGAGTCCAGTCTGAACCTCCGTGACTAACAATGCTTCTGTGAAAATATAGGCAAAATCTGTTCCATTTTTTTAAAAAAAGTTTATTATGACATGTGTCCCCTAATTGAACCATCGGCCCTGCGTCATTTTTAACCCCAGGGACACCCTTTGTACAAATCTAAGAACTAGAGCTGGGTATCAATACTTCATAAATACTTTCAAAATCTGTTGAGCGGTCCATCAGACAAAGATTTTTCAAGTTTTTTAACTATTTTAGTAATGGCAGCTAACTTGAATTTCAGATTGAAAAATGAAAATCTCCTATGCAGTAGAACAATCCATGTGAAGTTTGATTTTAATTTACCTGATAGTTTCAGAGAAAGTGCCGCTTACGGACGACAGACGACAGACAACGTGCCATTGCATAAACTCTTCTGGCCTTTTGTCAGTAGAGGTAAAAATGATACCCTCAAATGTTATGAAAACAGAGTTTAATGTGATCTTTCGAACCCCAGTTTGGGTGGCCTGCTCTGAAGAAGATTTATAAGAGCCTTATACGTTCAAAGAGGAAAATTATAAAAAGAAACAACAATGTATAAGCTCCTGTTGAGGGGTAAAACTTGACCCGAGAATGATCGTTTTTAACAAACTTGAGTGATCAATATAAGAACGGTTCACTCCAAATAAGGTGATAAATGTGGGAAGTGTTTAAACACATACCATGCTTATATGTTAGGAACAAGTCTATCTCGGAGGAACGTGTTGGAAGAAATATGACGAACAACGCCAAAACCCCTAATATATCTTGGTGAATAGTTGATAGCTAACTATAGCTCTTGTACATGCATGGATACCCTTTTTTCAAGCTGCATGCCTTTTAGACATTAATCACTGGCGATTTAAGGAGGGTTGGACTGGATCTTTGGGATACTGAATCTCGAATGTATCGTTTTGTTAAAAAATCATTTTGATTAGAAATTAATCATATACTTTTTTCTCTGCTTTTAAAATCTCTCTCTCTCTCTCTCTCTCTCTCTCTCTCTCTCTCTCTCTCTCTCTCATTCACCTGCTGTATACTTACAGTTGTTTTTAATGGCATAAACGTGTAATTTGTTCTCTAATAGAAAGTGAATTTGCGACTGGTAGGGAGTTGAAAGAACTTGTGGCCCAACCCCATTTCGAATTGAAATTTGGGTCTTAATTCAAAATAAATATGTATAAAATAAAAAATCAGTTTTTAAATGGCAGTGTTATCTAGTCATAGATGTTCTTTTACTGGATGCATAATTTTTTTGCAATTAGTACAAAGTACTAAATGACTCTGCCTCGTATGATTATAACATACACATTCCTTTCTATCTCTATCTGTTATACTTATAACATACAAAATACATTATAAATCTGTCTTGTATGCTTATAACATACAAAGTACTTTATGACTCTGCCTGGTAAACTGATAACATACAAAGTACTTTATAACTCTGCCTAGTAAGCTGATAACATACAAATAACTTTATAATTCTGCCTGCTATGCTGATAACATACAAAGTACTTTATGACTCTACCTGATACGCTGATAACATACAAAGTACTTTATAACTCTACCTGCTATGCTGATAACAAACAAAGTATTTTATGACTCTACCTTGTAAGCTGATAACATACAAAGTTCTTTATATCTCTGCCTGTTATGCTGATAACATACAAAGTATTTTATGACTCTGCCTGGTAAGCTGATAACATACAAAGTACTTTATAACTCTGCCTGCTATGCTGATAACATACAAAGTACTTTATGACTCTACCTGTTAAGCTGATAACATACAAAGTACTTTATAACTCTGCCTGCTATGCTAATAACATACAAAGTACTTTATGACTCTACCTGATATACATATAACAAACACAGTATTTTATTCATCTGCCTGTATGCTGATAACATACAAAGTACTTTATGACTCAGCATGGTATGATTATAACATACAAATTTCTTTTTAACTCTACCTGTTATACTTATAATATGCAAAGTACTTTATATCTCTACCTGGTATGATTATAACATACAAAGCACGTTATAACTCGGCCTGCTATGCTTATAACATAGAAAAACCTTATAACTCTACCTGTTATACTTATAACATACCAAAGTACTTTATGCATCTACCAGCTATACTGATAGCATACAAAGTAATTTATGATTCTGCCTGTTATGATTATAACAAACAAAGTACTATGACTCTGCCTGATATGCTGATAACATACAAAATACTTTATGACTCTGCCTAGTATGATTATAACATATCAATTCCTTTGTATCTCTACCTGTTATACTAATAACATACAAAGTACTTTATAACTCTACCTGTTATACTTATAACATACAAAGTATCTTATAACTCTGCCTGGTATGCTGATAACATACGAAGTACTTTATAACTCCACCTGTTATACTTATAACATACAAAGTACTTTATAACAATTACTGGTATGCTGATAACATAAAAAGTACTTTATGACTCTGCTTGATATGCTGATAACATACAAAGTACTTTCTAACTCTGCCTGATATGATTATAACATACAAATTCCTTTATATCTCGACCTGTTATACATATAACATACAAATTACTTTATAACTCTGCCTGCTATGAATATAACATACAAAGTACTTTATGACTCTGCCTATAGCATACAAAGTACTTTATAAATATACCTGGTACGTTGATAACATACAAAGTACTTTATAACTCTACCTATAGCATACAAATTACTTTATAAATATACCTGGTATGTTGATAACATACTAAGTACTTTATAACTCTGCCTGAAACGCTGATAACATACAAATAACTTTATGACTCTGCCTGGTATGATTATAATATAATTATTTTTATCTTTAACTGTTGCACTGATAACATACAAAGTACTTTATAACTCCGCTTGATATGCTGGTAACATACACAGTACTTTATGATTCTGCCTGGTCAGCAGATAACATGCAAAGTACTTTATTACACTGTCTGATATGCTGATAACATACAAAGTATTTTATGATTCTGCCTGGTATGATTATAACATACTACAGTACTTTATTACACTGTTTGCTATGCTGATAACCTACAAAGTACTTTATAACTCTACTTGATATGCTGATAACATACACATTCCTTAATATCTCTATCTATTATAATTATAACATACAAATTACTTTATATCTCTGCCTGCTGTGCTGATAACATACAAAATACATTTATAACTGTGCCTGATATGTTGATAACATACAAAGTACTTTATATCTCTACCTGACCTGCTAATAACATAAAAAGTACTTTATGACTCTTCCTGTTAAGCTGATAATATACAAAGTACTTTATAACTCTGCCTGATATACTGATAACAAATAAAGAACTTTATATCTCTATCTGATATGCTGATACCATAAAGACACTTTATAGCTCTGCCTGGTAAGTTGATAACATACAAAGTATTTTATGACTCTGCCTATTATGATTATAACATACAAAGTACTTTATGATTCTGCCTGATATGCTGATAACATACAAAGTACTTTATGACTCTGCCTGGTATGATTATAACATACAAAGTACTTTATGACTGCCTGGAATGCTGATAACATACAAAGAACGTTATATCTCTACCTGATATGCTGATAACATAAAAAGTACTTTATAACTCTACTTGATATGCTGCTAATATACAAATTCTATTATAACTTAACCTGCTATTCTGATAACATACAAATTACTTTATATCTATACCTGGTATACTTATAACATACAAAGTATTTTATTCATCTGCCTGTATGTTGATAACATACAAAGTACTATATGACTCAGCATGGTATGATTATAACATACAAGTTTCTTTATAACTCTTCCTGTTATAACTATAACTTATAAAGTACTTTATAACTCGGCCTACTATGCTGATAACATAATAAAACGTTATAACTCTACCTGTTATACTTATAACATACCACAGTACTTTATGCATCTACCAGCTATGCTGATAACATACAAAGTAATTTATGACTCTGCCTGATATGCTGATAACATACAAAGTACTTTATGACTGTACTTTGATTGATTAAAACATATCAATTCCTTTATATCCCTTACTGATATACTTATAACATAAAAAGTACTTTATAACAATTACTGATATGCTGATAACATAAAAAGTACTTTATGACTCTGCCTGGTAAGCTGATAACATACAAAGTACTTTATGACTGCCTGTTATGATTATAACATACAAATTATTTATTATTCTACCAGTTATACTTATAATATACAAAGTACTTTATGACTCAGCCTGGTATGTTGATAACCTACAAAGTACTTTATGACTCTGCCTCGTATGATTTTAACATGAAAGTACTTTATAAGTCTACCTGGTATGCTGATAATATGCAGAGTACTTTATGACTCTGCCTGGTATGATTATAACATGCAAAGTACTTTATAAGTCTGCCTGATATGCTGATAACATACAAAGTACTTTATATCTCTACCTGATATGCTGATAACATAAAAAAGTACTTTATGACTCTGCCTGGTAAGCTGATAACATACAAAGTACTTTATAACTTTGCCTGATATGCTGATAACATACACAGTACTTTATGACTCTGCCCGGTAAGCTGATAACATTTAAAGTTCTTTATTACTCTGCCTGATAAACTGATAACAATCAAAGTATTTTATATCTCTGCCTGGTATGCTGATAACATACAAAGTACTTTTATAACTCTACCTGTTTTACTTATAACATACAAAGTACTTTATAACTCTACCTGTTATACTTATAACATATAAAGTACTTAATGACTCTGCCTGGTATGATTATAGCATACAAAGTACTTTATGACTCTGTCTGATATGATCATACCATACAAAGTGCTTTATAATTCTAGCTGGTATGCTGATAACATACAAAATACTTTATAAATCTGCCTGCTATGCTGATAACATACAAATTATTTATGACTATGCCTGGTATGATTATAGCATATCAAGTACTTTATGACTCTGTCTGATATGATTATAACATACAAAGTACTTTATTTCTCTACCTGTTATACTTATAACTAACAAAGTACTATATAATTTTACCTGGTATGTTGATAACATACAAAGTTCTTTATAAATCTACCTTGTATGCTGATAACATACAAAGTACTTTATAACTGTACATGTTTAACTAATAACATACAAAGTACTTTATAACTCTACCTGTTATACTTATTACATACAAAGTACTTTAGGACTCTGCCTGGTATGATTATAACATACAAAGTAATTTATGACTCTTTCTGATATGATTATAACATACAAAGTATTTTATGACTTTGTCTGATATGATAATAACATACAAAGTATTTTATTGCTCTGCCTGGTATAATTATATCATGCAAAGTACTGTATAAGTCTGCCTGGTATGCTGTTAATATACAAAGTACTTTATGACTCCGTCTGATATGATTATAACACACAAAGTTCTTTATAACTCTACCTGTTATACTTATTACATACAAAGTACTTTATAACTCTACCTATAGCATACAAAGTACTTCATAAAATTACCTCGTATGTTGATAACATACAATGAACTTGATGAACCTACCTGGTATGCTGTGCTGATAACATAAAAAGTACTTTACGACTCTGACTGGTTGATTAAAACATATAAAGTACTTTATGACTCTGCCTGATATGCTGATAACATACAAAGTTCTTTATAACTCTACCTATATCATACAAAGTACTTTATAAATTTACCTGGTATGTTGATAACATACAAAGTAATTTACGAATCTACCTGCTATGCTGATAACATACGAAGTACTTTATGACTTTGCCTTTTTGATTATAACATACAAATTCTTTTTCTTTCATTTAAGTTTTTTTTATTAGTTCATCCAACATATACTTTGATACATATACATTTAAATCATAGTCAACAGTTATTTATCGTATGATATAGGTGTAACAATGTTATTATTTCATGGTCTAACACTTTATCATTTGAATTAATCATGAATATTAGTTCCATATTGTAGATTTCATAAAACGTTTTAAAACATACATGTATATTGCATAATACAGTTGTTAAATGAAAAAAAGTCATATAGAGGAAGTAAAGGAACTGAGTACCAACAGGTGATTTGAAAAGGATAAAGAGTGGTCAACAATGTATACTTATTTATACTTTAATATACTTACGACCCCCCCCCCCCCCCCACTAAACCCCCCTCCCTAAACAAAACAACAACCAAACATATTCGGTGCTATAAATGAATTTATAAACTTATTGAATTTGCTGAAAGTTTTGCCATTTTATATCATGGATTTCTAATTTGTCTCTTTTAAGTGCTAATTGTCTTTCATTTTCTATTCGCTTGTACAAATAACTCTTATAACACGTGAAGTTTAGAATGGTTTTTAAGCATTAATTCTTAAAAATAGAATATTTGGCACTTATAATAATAAAGTTTTGTACAGCATTTTTTATGAGAAAATCTGTTAAACCGAAAGATATTGATTGTAGATTAAAATCTATGAAAATATTTGAAACATTAAGGAAAGTCTGAAGTTCTCTCCAAAATTGTTGTATGTGATTGCATTCCCAGAACGTATGAGATACTGTGTCTATATTTATATTACAAAAGTCACATAGATTCGAGTTAGCAAGTTTGCATTTATATAAAAATATGTTAGTCGGTACAACACGCATTATATATTT
This sequence comes from Panopea generosa, assembly GCA_029582155.1. Lineage (NCBI taxonomy): Eukaryota > Metazoa > Mollusca > Bivalvia > Adapedonta > Hiatellidae > Panopea > Panopea generosa. Next base: position 47,861,594 of record CM055902.1, on the reverse strand, counting down.
GTATTGGAATTCTCTCAGTTTCGTGTCTATTGTTGATTTGATTGGCAGAAGGTAAATATTTTTCCATTTTAATTGTGTATCATCAAAAAACAATTCCCACTTTTGTTGTTGTATTGGAATACTAATGTCCTTTTTTAATTGATAATCATATACAAATTTATTTGCATGTTGTGAAATTTGAAGCATACCTAACAATGTTTCATTCCGTAGTTCATTTATGTTTTCGGTTTTCAGTTTCAACTTCCATTCTTTTGGTATACTTGAAACAATAGACATGTATAGAAGAAAATCATTTTCAGAGAATTTCATAAATATCAGTTATTTCTTTAAAGGTTAAAAAATATTTCTTTCTGTAATCAAATATTTGTTCAATGTACTGTATACCCCTATCATACCAGATCTTATTAAAACTGTATTATTTCCAGCTTTTATTTTAGAGTTATTCCAAAATATTTCTTTTCCGACATGATTTATTTTAGATGTTTTGTTTATTTCTTCCCATGATAAAAGTATATCTTGAAGAAAGCCTACCCTTGGAAACAAAGATTTAATATCTGATTTACAAAATGAGCTTTCAAAAAGTAATTTCCCCCCCATATTGGTTAATGTTATCTGAATAGAAGAGTTTCCATTTACCAAGGTTTTGTTGATCTAATAGTCTTTTGATCCAGCTACATTTCAATGAGTGTAGGAATTTATTTATATCTAACATTTTAAGTCCACCGTTTTCATATCCTTGAATTATATTTTTCCTTTTTATTTTATCTGTTTTTTTATCCCGTAAAAATTCAAACATAAGGTCATTTATTCTTTTTATATGTTCTGCTGATGGATTTGGTAAAACGGTAAGAGTATATATTAAATTTGGGAATGCAAATGATTTTATGATAGTAATTTTACCTAACAGTGTAAGTTTTTTATGTTGCCATTGTTTTAAACAGTTACAAAATGCGTCAATATTTGGTATTAAATTTGCCGTAATATTATTTGACTTATTATTATCATGAAAAACCATTCCTAAAGTCTTTGCCTTATCAGAGCACCATTTAAAAGGTTTTTTAGGACAATAAATTATTATTTTTTTTGTTTTAGCTGCCCGGCTCTTAATACAGTACATTTTGATGTGTTTAGTTTGAGACCTGAGATAAAGCTGAAATTATCTAAGACATCAATTAAAGTGGGAAAAGATTTTCTTGAACCGTCTGTGATGAATGTTGCGTCATCTGCAAATAGTGTATTTTTTAATTCTATGCCTTTAAAGTTTATTCCTTTTATATCCTTGTTGTTTGATATTTCGTAAGATAAAAGTTCAATGCATATGATGAATAGATAGGGTGACAAAGGGCATCCTTGTCTTACTCCTCGTTGTATAGGGAAAAATTCAGATAAATGTCCATTATTTATTATGCAGCTTTTCGAATCAGTATAAAAAAGTTTAACCCAACTTATGAGTGAATTTCCAAAGTTAAAATGTTCAAGGCAGTTGATCATAAAACTGTGGTCTATACTATCGAAGGCTTTTTCAAAGTCAGAAAAAAATAAAATAGATGGAAGGTCAAGGTCATCAATGTAATCTAAAATTTCGAAAAGTAATCTGATATTTTCACCAATATATCTCCCTTTGATAAAACCTGTTTGTTCATTACTAATAATGGACGTAAGAACTTTTTTAAGTCTGTTGGCAATGGTTTTAGATGCTATTTTGTAATCTACATTAAGAAGACTTATTGGGCGCCAGTTTTCTAGAATCGATGTGTCTTTTCCGTTTTTTGAAATAACAGTTATAATACCTTGTTTTTGCAATTCGGTTAAATGGCCGTTTCGATAAGAATAATTTAGTGAATAAATTAGATATGTTTTAATGCTATTCCAAAATATTTTGTAAAATTCAATTGATATACCATCAAAGCCTGGACTTTTACTATTTTTCATTTGTTTAAGTGCTAAACCACATTCGTATTCACCTATGGCTCCTTCACATGTATTTTTATCATCTTCATTCAGAACATCCATTGAATTATTAAAAAAATCGTAATGTGAATTTTTACATTCTTTTTTCTTATATAATTTACCATAAAATGTTTCTTGTGCATGAAGTATTTCTTTAAAATTGGTTTTTGTATTGCCATTGATATTTAGTTTTGTAATTATTTTTTTATCTGACTTCTTTTTTTCAAGATTTGAAAATAACTTACTGTTCTTTTCATGACTTTCTACGTATTGGACTTTTGATACAAATTCATTACTATGTCTACCTGTTATACTTATAAAATACAAAGTACTATTTAACTCTACCTGTTATACTTATAACATACAAAGTACTTTATAACTCTGTCTGGTATGATTATAACATACTAAGTACTTTATAACTCTACCTTTAGCATACAACGTACTTCATTAAACTACCTGGAATGTTGATAACATACAAAATACCTTATGAATCTACCTGGTATGCCGATAACATAAAAAGTACTTTAAGACTCTTACTGGTTGATTACAACATATACAGTACTTTATGATTCTACCTGGAAAGATTGTAACATACGAAGTACTTTATGACTCTGCCTGGTATGCTGATAATATACAAAGTACTTTACGACTCTGCCTGGTATGATTATAACGTACAACTTATTTATAACTCTACCAGTTATACTTATAATATACAAAGTACTTTATGACTCAGCCTAATATATTTATAACATACAAAGTACTTTATGACTATGCCTGGTATACTTTTAACATAAAAGTATTTTATGACTCTGCCTAGTATGTTTATAACCTGAAAAGTACTTTATAAGTCTGCCTGGTATGCTTATAATATACAAAGTACTTTATGACTTTGCCTGTTATGATTATAACATGCAAAGCACTTTATAAATCTGCCTGGTATGCTGACAACATACAAATTTTTTTGTAACCCTACTAGTTATACATATAACATACAAAGTTCTTTATGATTCTGCCTGGTATGATTATAACATAAAAAGTAATTTATGGCTCTGTCTGGTATGAATATAACATACTAAGGACTTTATAACTCTACCTTTTAAACATATAACATACAAAGTACATTATGGCTCTGTCTGGTATGATTATAACATACTAAGTACTTTATAACTCTACCTATAGCATGCAAAATACTTCATTAAACTACCTCGTATGTTGATAACATACAAAGTACTTTATAAATCTACCTGGTATGCTGATAACATAAAAAGTACTTTAAGACTCTGATTTGTTGATTACAACATATAAAGTACTTCATGACTCTGACTGGTAAGATTGTAACATACAAAGTACTTTATAACTCTGCATGGTATGATTATAACATACAAAATTCTTTATAACTCTACCTATATCATACAAAGTACTTGATAAATCTACCTTGTATGTTGATAATATACAAAGTAATTTATGAATCTACCTGCTATGCTGATAACATACGAAGTACTTTATGACTCTGCCTGGTTGATTATAACATACAAATTCATTTTTTGTCTACCTGTTATACTTATAACGTACAAAGTACTTTATATCTCTGCCTCCTATGCTGATAACATACAAAGTACTTTATATCTCTACCTAATATGCATAAAAAGTACATTAAAACTATGTCTGGTATGATAATAATATACAAAGTACTTCATAACTCTACCTGGAATGCTGATAACATACATAGTACTTCATGACTCTGACTGGTATGATTATAACAAACAAAGTACTTTATAACTCTACCTGTTATACTTTTAACATACAAAGTACTGTATGGCTCTGCCTGGTATGATTGTAACATACAAAGTACTTTATAACTCTACCTGTTATACATATAACATACAAAGTACATTATAACTCTGCCTGGTATGCTGAAAACATACAAAGTACTTTACGACTCTGCCTGGTATGATTATAACATACACATTCCTTTAAAATTCTACCTGTCTACCTGTTATTCTTATAACATACAAAGTAATTTATGAATCTGCCTGATATGCTGATAACATACAAATTACTTTATGATTCTGCCTGGTATGCTGATAACATACAAAGTACTTTACGACTCTGCCTGGTATGATTATAACATACAAATTCCTTTAAAACTCTACCTGTTATTCTTATAACATACAAAGTAATTTATGAATCTGCCTGATATGCTGATAACATACAAAGTACTTTATGACTATGCCTTGTAAGCTGATAACATACAAAGTATTTATAAGTGTGCCTGCTATGCTGATAACATAGAAAGTACTTTATAATTCTACCTGCTATACTAATAACATACAAAGTAATTTATAGCTCTGCCTGTTATGCTGATAACATACACAGTACTTTATGACTCTCCATAGTAAGCTGATATCATACAAAATACTTTATAACTTTGCCTGATATACTGATAACATACACAGTACTTTATGACTCTGACTGGTATGATTATAAAATACAAATTCATTTATATCTGTACCTGGTATACTTATAACTAACAAAGTACTTTAAAATCTGCCTGGTACGCTGATAACATACCAAGTAATTTATGAAATTGCCTGGTATGATTATGACATGCAAATTTCTTTATAAGTCTGCCTGCTATGCTTATAACATACAAAGTACTTTATAACTATACCTTTAACATTCAAAGTACTAAATCAATCTACCTGGTATGCTGATAACATACAAAGTACTTTATGGCTCTGCCTGTTAAGCTGATAACATAAAAAATACTTTATAACTCTGCCTGATATGCTGATAACATTCAAAGTACTTTATGACTCTGCCTGGTATGATTATAACGTAAACATTCCTTTATCTCTCTACCTGTTATACTTATAACATAAAACTACTTTATATCTCTGTCTGCTATGCTGATAACATAAAAGTACGTTATAACTCTACCTGTTATACTTATAACATACAAAGTGCTTTATGATTCTGCCTGGTATGCTGACAACATACTAAGTATTTTATTACTCTGCCTGATATGATTATAACCTAAAAATTCCTTTATATTCCTGCCATTTATACTTATAAGAAACACAGTACGTTATGTCTGTGCCTGGTATGTTGTTAACATACAAATAACTTTATAACTCTACCTGTTATACTTATAATATACAAAGTACTTTATAAATCTTCCAGGTATACTGATAACATACAAAGTACTTTATAAATCTACCTGGTATGCTGATAACATACAAAGTGCTTTATAACTCTACCTATAACATACAAAGTACTTTATAAATCTACCTGGTATGCTGATAACATACAAAGTACTTAATAACTCTTCCTGATATGCTGATAACTTACAAAGTATTATATGACTCTGCCAGGTATGATTATAACATACAAATTCCTTTTTATCTCTACCTGTTATGCTTATAGCATACAAAGTACTTTATAACACTGCCTGTTATGCTGATGACATACAAAGTACTTTATGATTCTAGCTGGTATGATTATAACATTCAAAATACTCTATAGCTCTTTCTGCTATGCTGATAACATACAAAGTTCTATATGACTCTGCTTGGTATGATTATAACATGCAAAGTACTTAATAACTCTGCCTTCTATGCTGATAACATACAAAGTACTATATAACTCTACTTGTTATACTGATAAAATACAAAGTATTTTATATCTCTACCTGATATGCTGATAACATACAAAGTATTTTATAACTCTACCTATAGTATACAAAGTACTTTATAAATCTACCTGGTATGTTGATAACATACAAAGTTCTTTATAAATCTACATGGTATGCTGATAACATACAAAGTACTTTGTAACTCTACCTATAACATACAAAGTACTTTATAAATCTACCTGGTATACTGATAACATCCAAATTACTGTATAACTCTACTTATTTCAAACAAAGTACTTTATTAATCTACTTGGTATACTGATAACATACAAAGGACTTTATAACTCTACCTATTACAAACAAAGTACTTTATAACTCTACCTGGTATACTGATAACATAAAAAGGACTTCATAACTCTACTTATAACAAACAAAGTATTTTATTTATTTTCCTGGTATACTGATAACACACAAAGTACTTTATAACTCTACCTTTAACATACAAAGTACTTTATTAATCTACCTGATATACTGATAACATACAAAGTACTTTATAACTCTACTTATAACAAACAAAGTACTTTATAACTCTACCTGGTATACTGATAACATACACAGGACTTTATAACTCTACCTACAACTAATTAAGTACTTTATTAATCTACCTGGTATACTGATAGCCTACAAATTACTTTATAACTCTGCCTATAACATACAAAGTACTTTATTAATCTACCCAGTAAACTGATAACATACAAAATACCTTATAACTCTACCCATAACAAACAAAGTTCTTTATTACTCTATCTGGTATGATTACTTCAAAACTCTACCAGGTATAGCGATACCATAGTAGATCCTTTATAACATATCTCTTCCTGGTGTAACGGTAACAGTTTTTTATAACTTCAACGGATATACTAACAACAAAGTAAGTTTTTTTATAACTCTACCTCGTATAACTATAACACAGTAAGCTCTTTATAACTTTAACTATAACTCTATCTGACAAAGCTATTAGTATACAAGTTCGGTATCACTAACTGGTACAATGCTAACATTGAAAGTTCTTTATAACTCTATCTGACATAGCTATAAGTATACACGTTCGGTATCACTAACTGGTACAATGCTTACATTGTAAGTTCTTTATAACTCTATCTGACATAGCTATTAGTATACAAGTTCGGTATCACTATCTTGTACAATGATAACATTGTTAGTTTTTTATAACTCTACCTGGTATATCTGTAACATAATACATTCTTTATAGTTTAAATGTGATATCATTTTAACCTAGTAAGTTCTTTACTAGTGCCTAATATACTTATCACATACAAATTCTTTAATATAATTATCAAGTTCTTTATAACTGTACAAGGAATACGTTTAACCCTTTACTTCATATAAACGTCTTTTGTTCATTAGCGGTTTCATTAGGATTTGACGGCTGGTGAGCGGTGTACAAAGACCATCGGTGATACATAAGTTTGTAACTATTGATTAATTTTACACCGTTCTGTTACAGTTGTAGTTGCTCGATACCGTTATGAAATTAGTTTAAACATACTTATTTTACATCAATTGTGATGGTAGCGAAATGAAATTTGGACCATGCTACAAAAAAGAACATTACGAGTAAAACAATAAGGATATCAATTATTACTGATTCAATTTTAACAAACTGGTTTACGTCGACCATTAGGTTTCTATTTAAATTTAACACAAATATATAAAACCCATTTACAACAATTATGTATCGGTGATCGCAGATAATCATCGAAGCATTGGACACTTAAAATGTGTGTGTGTGTGTGTGTGTGTGTGTGTGTGTGTGTGTGTGTTTTAAATTTATGTTTATTATTTAGTTGTAGATTTAAATCAAAGTGTGATGCATGTTGTAGTGTCCCTGTTTGTTTACCCGCGTAATGCCTCGTTGAGCGCGATCAATATTATACGCTAGCATTAGACCCAACATGTCGGGACCGTAATACATCAATTTCTTGACTAGTATTGTACAGTTTGCTGAAACTATAAGGCTCTGTACGCATTTACTATTGCCATAAGGGAGAACTATATATTGAAGTATAATTATTTAAAGAAAATATATCATAGCCTTTAACAGGTAATATTTATCCCTTTAAACATGGTTAACAGCAAAGAGTTTCGTGTTGACTTTTTCTGTAAAAAACAATGTAGAAATATTGTATTGGTATTTGTATGATGAATTATTATAATAAGTATTATTATTATCATTATTAATATTATTATTATTATTATTATTCTAGCATCATCATTATTATCTTTTTTTATTATTTGTTTATCAATTACTGTTGTTGTTGATATTGTTTCCTTGACTCTTATTCATATTATTAATTTAATTGTTGATTATAACTACTATTGTTATCAATATTATATTAAATTTATATCTTTTTATATTTCTACAAAATTTATATCGTTGATATTATTATTATCATTATTGCTATTATTATTATTATTATTTATATCAATACTACTTCTATCGTTATTATAACTATTGGGTTATATTTTAATTCAAATATTAAACAACATAACTACTAGCTGATATAGAGAAATAAAAAAAGTTTCTTTAAAACTAATAAATAAACATACATATTAATTTTAAACTGACCGTGTCGTTCATTGCAGAAAACAGTTATATTTCTTTTTCTTCAGAAAGTTGTTCTCTCTGCTTATGTTACAAATTCATGTTGGAACACGCTTGGAGAGTCATTATGCATACTTTTTAGGGCCACGAATGCGCATGCGCGTTTATAAGATGTCTCAGTTTTCATATATAACAGGCAGCTGTGTTCATGACTAAATATAGAATAACAGTATTTAGGTTCATGCGTTAGATTATATATGGAAGGATCGTATTTCTCTCTCTCTCTCTCTCTCTCTCTCTCTCTCTCTTTCTATCTCTCTCTCTGTGTGTGTGTGTGTGTGTGTGTGTGTGTGTGTGTGTGTGTGTGTGTGTTTAATAATTGATAAATATAGAGTCTCTATATTTTATATTTTATTCACCGTTTATTTATATATATTTGAATTAATGTGGTTTTAAATCATATTAACAGTCAGAGTCATATTAAGATGAACATTAACAATGACAAACTGATTGTGGAATGTCTTTAGTATAAATGTATAATACTATATAATCACTTGTATTAATACCGAACTGCAGAGGGCATATAAACAATACTTTGTAGGTACGTGTAACAGGTACGTAACCTATGTAATACATACATGTTCTTATCATACTTCATAACGTCGATAGAAATGATTTATGTTCATTGGCATGAAAGTTGATCAAGTATTGAGCGGAAGGCGTCTGTAAATTCCAACAGCTTCCGGTTGGGTAATGACTCGTAGACCATTCTGGGCACTATACATATGCTTTCCAACCGGAAAGGGAAGCGGTGCTTTCAGGGCGCACGAAGTCTTGAATAAATTTCCGGCCCACACGTTTTTGGAACGTTGTAATCATATAACAACCGAATTGAACACATTTGGTAACAAATAGTTCATATGTTCGATCACGGTCTTGTCTTCAACAATTGTTGATTTGACTTTATCCGTTCTCTTGATTGACAAAGTTCGATTCCTATATAGTCTCATTACTATTACATATAGATATTTTGGCTGGCTCCTTCAAATAAGTACTCCCGTCGCATTATATTCATGACACTGTGGGTACATATTTGCATGTTTGGGTCGTAAAAGTCGATGTATGTATCTCTAGTAAGTAATAAGACTACTATATAGGTTAAAAAAGGAAGCGTTGTTTGATAGTAAACTTCAGTACTCTGAATAGAACATATGTATGTATTGATAATATTACTTGATTATTCATTTGCCTAATAATGTGTATGTACCGTAAATACCTACATCATGTTCCACACACTGGCCAATCAGATACTAGAACTGTTTTGGAATGAACCAATCAGAATAACGCATTCTCGACCAATCAAATGCGAGTATGTATAACCATAATTATATAAGAATAACGCACCAACGTCTCTTATCATTACAGTAGCAGACGTCAAACAGAATAGACATGGCTTACACCTGTGAAGAATGTGGAAAAACATTTCCTAAATTGAGCGAAATTACTACAACAAAGAAGAGCAGAAAATCACTGGCAGAAATTTATATGCGACATATGTTCTAAAGTGTTTAACCGAAGAAATAATCTCACGGAACATAAAAAGAAGCATACGACTACCAACAATTTACAGTGTGATGAATGCGGTCAGGTGTTTAGTCGTCACTCCACTGTAAACAGACACAAGCTCCAGAAACTTCAAACGGGTGCTGGACGGAAGAGACCCGCTGAGACTACTGAGTCACATGCTAAACGTATAAAGAAGGGCGACGACCCCCGAGACTTTTACAGCATTAGAAAAATAAATGAATAGCAAATTGAAAAGCATCTACCTACAAAGTCAATTTCAACGATCCAGAAGTGACAGACGACGTGTTGGCTACACTCAAGCAACTATTCAATGCCGTTTTTAAAGATCTAATTAAGGGAGCGAAATCAGAAGACCTCATTAGATTAGTGGTACAGAGCCCATCATTTGATTATCCCATCATTATACCATTTGATCCGTTGCCAACTTTGACACCGGAATGTTTCATGGCGGAAGTAGAGAAAGTGTTACAATCCAATGAAGATTTCATCATCGACGAAAGTCTCATGTTTGAAGTGACTCACGTTGATATGCCAAATGGAGGAAGCAGGAAGAGATGTAATTATGTCCACTTAGAGAAGACATTGAAAGAAAAGCAATGTTTTATACATATTCAGAACAGAGATGATCTGTGTTGTGCCAGAGTTGTAGTGACAGCGAAAGCGAAATTAGACAAACACGAGAAGTGGGAAAGTTTAAGAAAGGGTTGTAAACTACAGAAACAACTGGCGGAAGAGTTACACAAACAAGCCGGAGTACCTCAAGGAACTTGCGGAATGGATGAAATCAAGAAATTTCAAAATGTGTTAGCCGGATACCAAATATATGTCGTGTCAGCCGATCATTTCAACGGAATTATCTACGCCGGTCCAGAAGCTGAAAAGAAAATTTATCTGTACTACCATGATAAGCACTATGACGTCATTACGAGTATGCCAGCATTTCTTAACAAAAATATTTTTGTACGACCTGTCAGAAGGGCTATGACAAAAAAAGAGAAGCATTCTTGTAACAATGCATGCCACAACTGTAAGAAAATACACGAACAGACAGAAGAGAAATGGATCAACTGCGATGATTGCAAACGATTTTTACGTGGGCCAGAATGTTTTAAACTGCACAAGAAAACAACTGCTGAAGGAAATTCGACTTGTGGGATATATACCCGATGCATTGACTGTGGAAAAACAATCAACAAACAATTGAGTTCCAAGCCTCATGTATGTGGATCCAGCTACTGTGAACTATGTAAAGACTTTTTAGAAGAGGGACATCAGTGTTACATGCTCCCTGAAAATAATGATATTTAAGAAGATATTACATTCGATCAAGAAGAAGAAAACGTTGATACATATATATTTTTCGATCTAGAATGTAGACAGGATTATATGGTGCATTGTGAAAATGGGTTTGAAAGGGGTGAAAATGGGAAGTGTAAACATTGTAAAAAATCAAGATGTGGTGCATATGAACATAGACCAAAGTATGTACGGTTAACAAAGTATGTTCAATGTGTATGAAGAAGAATGTAAGTGAGGCGAGTGAATGTGAGGAGTGTGGAAAGAATGAAATGATATTCTCAGGGCCTAAAACGATCGATTCATTTTGTCAATGGCTGTTTTCTGAAGACAATAATGAAGCCACTGTCATAGTCCACAATTTCCAAGGTTACGACTCCTATCCCATTTTACAATACTTGTACAAAAATGCTATCGTTCCGACTGTTATACCCAATGGTGCCAAAATCATGTCTCTGATAGTAACCTGTTGTAAAATCAAAATGATTGATTCAATCAACTTCTTACCCATGGCTCTTTCAAAACTACCAGAAATGTTTGGATTTTCTGAATTATCTAAGGGTTATTTTCCCCATCTCTTTAACAGACAAGAAAATCAAACCGTTGTCTTAGAGCATTTACCTGATATCAAAAATTACAATCCCGACGGAATAAAACCTGAAGCGAGAACAGTTTTCATGAAATGGTACGATGCCAACAAACACACGCTGTTTGACTTTCAGAAAGAAATCTTGAAATAGTGTCGGTCAGATGTCGATATACTAAGACGTTGTTGTTTAAAATTTAGGGACGATTTCATAACTATTACCAATATTGACCCCTTTAAGAAAAACATCACAATCGCTTCAGCTTGCCAAAGAGTGTTTAGAACAAATTTTCTGCAAGAAAACACCATTGGTATTATCCCTTCACATGGTTACAATCCAGAACAAACACAATCAGTGATAGCTATAAAGTGGATCAAATATATGTCACACACACTGGGTATACGTATACAACACGCGCGCAATGGGGGTGAAAAGGTCATCGGTCCGTATCTGGTGGATGGGTATTATGAAACTGAAACAGAACATGTAGTACTGGAATTTCATGGTGATTTTTGGCACGGAAATCCTTCTAAATACTCCAAAGCTACAATCAATCCTGTCAACAAATTTACCATCGGCAACTTCTATGAAAAGACGTTAGAAAAGAAAAAGTACATACAATATCAAGGGTACACATACATGTCAATCAGGGAATCAGTGTTTGATCAACAACTGAACGAAAATTCAGAGATAAGTTCCTTTATTGAACAGTTCGATATTGTAACACCTTTAAAACCTAGGGAAGCATTCTCTGTGGGGCGAACTGAGGCTTTCACGCTTTTTAAAGAAGCAACCGACAAAGAAACCATCCAATATTATGACGTGACATCACTAGATCCTTTCATCAACAAGACGGGGAAAATCCCTACAGGCCATCCTGACATTATTACAGAAAATTTTCAAGATATTGACTGTTAAGAAGGACTGATCAAATGTAAAGTACTACCACCACGAGACCTATTCATACCCGTGCTCCCTTGTAAAATGAATGGAAAATTGATGTTTGCCCTTTGTAAGACATGCGCAGAATCTCAGCAACAGACTATCTGCAAACATTCAGATGAAGAGAGAGCTTTTGTGGGATCTTGGTTGACAGATGAGGTTGAAAAGGCATTGCAAAAAGGGTACACGTTGCAGCACATCTATGAAGTTTGGCACTTTGATGATATATCTCAATACAACCAGCTCACAATGGAAGGGGGCGTATTTACGGAATACGTAAACACTTTCCTGAAAATTAAACAAGAAAAGAGTGGTTGGTCTAAATGGTGTGTACTACCACCGAGGAACTAAAACAAACGTACATCAGGCTCTATCAAGAGAAAGAGGGCATATTGTTAGACTACCATAACATAGAGAAAAAACCCGGGGATGCGAGCTTTAGCTAAGCTCAGGTAAAACTCTTTTTGGGGTAAATTTTGGCAAAGAAGTAACATGTCTTAGGTAGATATTGTAGACGGTCCGTCAGTGTATTTCGACATGTATAACTTTGTGTCTGATGACATGGTAGAAAAACGTTGGAAATACAAAGACGATTTTGTAGAATCATCAGGAAAAAACAATGTCATTATAGCAGCTTATACCACTGCTCAGGCGCGTTTGAAATTATACACGTACTTGGAAAAGTTGGGTCCGAGAACTCTTTATGCTGACACCGACTCTGTTATTTTTTCAACAAAACAGGGGGAATGGGTACCGGATCTTGGAGATTATCTTGGAGATTTGACGAATGAAGTACCTGACAATCGAATAATGACATTCATTACAGGGGTCCCCAAAAACAACTCTTACAAATTGGAAAAACCTGATGAAGATGGAAAATTAATCCATTGTAAAGTAAGGGGTATCACTCTAAACCACAAAAAACTTACAAGAAGTCAATTATGACACCCTGAAGAACATGGTTACAAACAATCCTAACGAAGTTGTGACGGTGACTGACTGCAATAAGATATGTAGAGACAGGGATCAAGCAAAACGTTTGACTGTACCACAAACCAAAGACTACCGTTTTGTGTTTGACAAGAGAGTGGAAAAGGGTCATGTGTCTTATCCGTATGGTTACTGAAATGTGAACTATCTGCTTTAAATGAATACTTCTTAATTGTGAATAATGTAAATAAAACATGACATGTATAAATGTAGTACCTTGTTGTATAATAATAAAAGACTGAAAACTATGTGGAGTTGTACATCATTGAAATCATTTAAACCCTTTAATGGACATGATAAAGCACTATGGAGATTGCTAAAAGTATGGAGATGTTATATAACTTACTTAATGCTACGGATGAGGTGATGTATGACGTAGCACTAGGAACCGCTTTCAGTCATCATGAACCGCTATAAGCATGGAAAAAAACAGGAGTGACCCCGTATAATAAGAGGACATGACCCATTAATGTCTGCTCGTATTATAAGATAGTGGTATACAACCAAAAGAGAGTCAGCTCTGATTTAAGACATACTTCTGGCGTAATCTCTTTAAACAATTACTTATTTACTACCAATATATGACCTTCACACCTAATGACCTCTCAAACGTTTCCTTCATCTAAAATCTAAAATGGCGGACAAACATTAAAAACAGAACGTCATTTTCAGTGTCAATGCCCCTTCTCAAATATTGACTGCACCGAAATCCAAATTGCGGCTTTATATAAAACATGTAGTAAAAAAAATACCCAGAGTGGGGTCCTTCACTACTTCCATCACAAAACTAAGCTCTAGAATGGTCCCAGTACATAACTGGAAGGAAGAAGAAGAAGTAGAAGAAGAAGAAAAATTCAAATAAAGACAGCTTAAGTAAGAATTGAATTCGCTATAAGAGCAATTTTGATTTAAATAAATTGTTATTTTACCTTTTTATAAACTATCCGAGTTTATTTTTTAAAATAGTGCCGGTGACTAATCACAATTTAGTCTCCATTAAACGCAGCGTTTATAGATTATGTGAATCGTAAGATATTGAAATAACACGAGGTAGAAGCGTGATATTGTGCAATGCGTAAGATAACATTTTACTAGGAATACCTGATCAATTAGTTATGAGAAAATGAAAATGAAAGTGCGGTTTAACTTACTCTGCACTATTTAGTACGGGACCCCTCATACCGAACAGGAGGAAAAATTGTGATATTATACAATTAATATATTTTAAGTAGGAAACATGTAATGTAAACGTGATATCAAAGTACATGCTATTAATTTAATATTCAAGGCAGTTCGTTTCCGAGAGTGACGTAATACAGGTAAGTAGTGGCACAGTTTTCTGGTGTTGCCTGGAAGGTTTAATGTAACAATAACGCTTGTGTATTACTTGTGTATTACTTACTTAACAATTGACCAACAAAGTAAAAAAGTATGATTATGTTTTAACTTTTACAGATAAACCGTTTGTTGGGAGCTTAAACTGTGAACTGTGATGGCGACGTGTAAGGATTTGACCAACACCCAGAGCCCTACTAATGAAGAAATACTCTATTCTCGTTCTTCAGAGATGCATGAAACTGACGCACCAGAGTGCCTATTGTCAACAAATGCAGACAAAAAATTCGTTATCGATACAGCCCTTCTCGATTTTATTCATAGAATACCAGAGAAACTCCACGTTATTTGTATTGCCGGCTTATACAGGACAGGGAAATCTTACTTAATGAATCGCTTGGCAGATGTAACAAAAGGTAAAAATATAAGACTGTTTTGTAATTGATAGCAATATGTATTTATGTCAGCCTGAGAAAAGCACATCAGAACTTTGCAATATAGGATGTCATCAGTATTCTTATATTTGTAAAACTTTATTTAATCATGTAATTGGCCAGATTAGCCAAAATTGCACTGTACTAGAAAGCAACGTATCTAAACACTAAAAGAGTACATAATTTTATGAAATATCCACATGTTATAAAAGGGATTATATTGGCAAATAACGCAAACACGCTGTTTATCCAGAATTTCCCCGTATGCTGTATGCACAAAATAATGCTTATGTATCGATTTATAACCTTTAGTTACCAGATAGTTAATGATACTTTTATACGTCCCGCAATAAAGTATTGCGCAATGTTTACCCTTAACTCCGTAAACTTCCCGAACCAAGCATCGTATTTCCGAACGTATACGTAAATATTCGCGCATGCGCCTGTCGATGGTGAAAGTCGAAAGTACGATTGTGAACGTCGAAACCACGATGGTGAAAGTCGAATCTACGATGATGAAAGTTGAAGGTCGAAACTACGATGGTGAAAGTCGAAACCACGATGGTGAAAGTCGAAACAATGATGATGAAAGTCGAAAGTACTATGGTGAAAATCGAAACCACGATGGTGAAAGTCGAAACTACGATGATGAAAGTTGAAGGTCGAAACTACGATGGTGAAAGTCGAAACCACGATGGTGAAAACGCGAAATTCCATCGCGTTTTCACCATCGTAGTTTCGCGATTTCGTGTTTTCACCATCGTAGTTTCGTATTTTCACCATCGTGATTTCGACTTTCACCATCGTGGTTTCGACTTTCGACTTTCACCATCGTAGTTTCGCGTTTTCATCATCGTAGTTTTGACTTTCATCATCGTAATTTCGAGCATCGTGGTTTGGGGGGAAAAATAAAAAACGATGGTCCAAACGGAACACCGTATTCAACAGATAGTAAACGTGTAAAGTTAATTTTACCAACCCTGTCACCAAAAGTTTTAGATGATAACATCGTTACAATTGATAGTCCGAACAGCAGCTTTACATAATCTGATAACTGGTGGTTAAAATTGTATGATCTTAAAGTATCGGATAAACATGACATATCAAACTGTAAATAGTAAAACGATAAACATATGTCGGCGGTTTATATAATTTTAAAAATGCAATTTCCTAATGTCAATAGTTTACAAGAAATTACAAATACCCCGTTTTTTATAGATGAGAAAAACAAATGGAATATTCAGAAAACTTTTAGACGTCAAATAGAACCTGCTTGCTAAATTCACTTTAACGGCTCTAATCATTGGGCGACGAGTTTTAAAACATCTTCCGACAGCGACTTCATTTACTATATAGACAGTTAAGGAGGTAATATGAAAGACATAAAATGAAATATAGATATTTTGATAGTTAAACTATTGCATCAGATCATCTGTAAATCCTATATTGATAATCTTTCGTGTACTATATATTATATTTCCCTTTCTTTTGTATCATTTCTTCGTATATGAATGCTTGTACCTTTTGTTACTAAATGTTATATCTTTAAAATGTATAAATATGATTCGTAAAGGTAAACGTTCTATACACAGCATAGAAGCTGCTCGCACACAACGTTTTATTCTTTATTTGTATAACTTTGTTACGTCTTTTAAATATTGTCAAAATCTTACAACGTTTTGTTACGTCTTGTAAATAGTCTCTAAATTTTACAACGTTTTGTTACGTCTTGTCAATATTGCCTAAATCTTACAACGTGCGGTACATACGTCACACCGGTGAAATCGCCAGCTTTTTATAGAAAATATATGTCCTCTATATCGAGCGAAATTAACAATTATATGTTATTGATTTTGCTGTTATTTTCATTGTTATATATTCAGCATATCTTAATCTTTGTAAAATTTGATTATAGCCATATATATACACACTGAATATGCTTTAAATAGCCATTCAAACGCAGCCGGAATTAGTTAGAAACGGCGAAAATCGTCAATAAACGTCATAAAAAAGTGAATTTCAAGACCAAATTTAAGGCATTTTTTTATTCTTTTCATATATATTTTCTTGATATATATATGTCAAGGGCAGCACAGTATTAATGGGATTAGGGCTGTTTAACATCATAATTACTAG
Source organism: Panopea generosa (assembly GCA_029582155.1). Taxonomy (NCBI): domain Eukaryota; kingdom Metazoa; phylum Mollusca; class Bivalvia; order Adapedonta; family Hiatellidae; genus Panopea; species Panopea generosa. The sequence continues at coordinate 47,844,077 of CM055902.1, read as the reverse complement.
TATACACGCCACCTTTGTCTTTTCCCCACGGCCGGAAAAGTGACCGGATCGGCCGGAATTTGACCGGTGTAGCGTGATATCCTTCAGACCGTGAGATTTGTCAGACATCCGGTTTTGTCTTACGATTCTCACAGCGCTGGTCGTAAATAATGTCAGTCATGAGAATTGTAAGACAAATTAATATAATATTAATCTAAATAAATTTACATGACATATAAATAGTAAAAAGCCTTTGTTGTCGTTGCTGTTGAATTGGATGTTTTATTGTCACATGTGATGCGCTTATACTGTATTCACAATAAATGTACATGTATTGCCAATTTGGCTATTTGATTATGTTCTATTTTGTAACTTATACAGTAAAAAGGTATAGCAAACATGCCGCATGTATCCGACATGCCTAAACGCCATTTATAAACATACTCCAATAATAATAAGGTGTAAGTAACCTTGGTGCTAACAATTGGTGTTGTTTTGTATCACCGATTTTGTGTATGCAAGTCATTCAAAACATACCCCCATTGAGACTGGTTGCCCCTGGTAAACGTAAACAGGTTTGTCACCTGTTTATCGTTCAAGTTGTTTACATTTTTTGTCAAACGAATTGTGAATATGAATGTGTGTACCGTTATCATGCGCTGTATGCTCGACAGCTGATCAATCTAATCTAATAGCATTCATTGGGTTTAACCAAGGACTTGTATAGACTCTATATAATTCCTTGGGTTTAACGGCTACTAATCATTATCAAGGTGCACTCGTACCCCGGATAGCAACGACGCACATGTGGCGATGTGCACTCTTGTAAAGAAACCACTGAATATGGCCATGGCACATTATACAGAACTAAATTATTATGTTTACTACAATTTGGCGTGCCTTACTTAGTGACAATGCCATACAAAACTATTAGCACTTGAGTGGTTATATCAACCTGTGGTGTCGTTTTTTATTTGGTGTTATTCACCAATGCATTGACATTGTTTTAATAATACATATAAAAACGCAAAGAAACATTGTTGTATTAGTATCGATGCGATTCGACTCCACTAATAATAATGTCCGGTGATTTGTCGTGTATATTAAAATTCAGTTGCATTTTTAATACCTAGCAATATTAGCTTTGGATAAATTTGTGTCTGTCCGGGCGTATATTAACCCCTGTACTACATGTCATAAAGCCATGTGTGTAAATGATGTGAACATATGTGGCTCTTTTATTTGATTGAATTGTTGATTGATTGATTGATTGATTGATTGATTGATTGATTGATTGATTGATTGATTGATTGATTGATTGATTGATTGATTGATTGTTTGATTTGGCTTTGCTGTTGTGTATATTTAACCCGTTTGGTTTATTTTAAAGTTTCAGGTTTAAGTTTAGTTTGAATTTATTTATTTTACTTCGATTGTAACCCGTTTGGTTATCAACGACCTTGCCATGTTGCTTTATAAATAAGTCTAAAATTGATCGAATTACAGATGCTTTAAAACTTCCGTGTCTTTGTTAACAACTAGACATTGCTACCTGCAATTACCTTTTTATATATATTTAAACTACGTTGAAGAATCGATAATCTGTGGGGGTTTTCGCACACAGTAGCGGGAAATCCCCTAAAGTCCACAACGTGATTCATATTAAGATAGACATTAAGGCCAAGCATAGACATTACACGTACACGTGTATGTGCAATTTGAACAAACAGACCTTGAGTGTGCATCATGATATGACAATACATAAGTTATCAGTCGTTATGTATATACATGTTTAAAAGAGAAAGTAGGCTAAAATGAAAAAAGGAATGCAATTCTTGAGTAGTACCCCGATTAGTAGAAAAATAAAACATGGCGACACACGTTTCGAATATAGGTCGTCCAAAAAAATCGGATAGTGGTAAAAAAAGACAAAACAAATGATTGATCGCACCAGCATTCAATCCAGAATAAATATTGGAAATGTAATAGATCGATGGAATTATTCGAGAAATGGATTAGGAGGAGTAACGAACAGGGAATTGGAGAGCCGTCTGCTGGACAAGTAAGTGTTTACATTTTTTCATATGTACATGTATGTAAACAATCGTTGAAATGATTTAATGATAGCAATTTCCAAACGATATGAATACGTCATTATTTAAACGACTGAAAACTTAATTTATAATGAAATTAACTGATGATGTATTGTGTGATCTGAGAAACAGCCCCTAAAAATTATGTAAAATGTTTTATACTTCATATTTTGTAAAACGTAAATAACCACATTTTTATTTCTGTATCTGTATCTGTATCTGTATAAGTACGTTGAAAAACCACTTTTGGCATATGATCAACGGAAGGGAAGAGCGCATGTAAAATTATTAGTCCGAGTGGAGACGAGATTTAAACATCTCCACAGATTTTGCAAGGACTTGTTCGTCCTGTAGGTGGTTCCAGTCTTTAATAGTCCTGGGGAAATAAGAGTTCTTGAGTGTTTCTGTTTTTGCAGTAATAGTTTGGAAACAACGGCTATTGATTGTTTCACTATTTTCAACGATATTTGTTGAGATAAAGTCTTTAAAATGCCTTGCTGACACTTTGCGTTTAATTCTCACTGGTTTAAGAGATAGCCGGTACCAACCCCCACCACCTTAAACAGGAAGGTAAAGCGTAGCTCCTTTCTGCGCTATTGTAAGGTTTGCAGGTCCAAGTCCCTGAGCATGTCAGTAACGCATCCAGGGGTTCTTGTTCTGTAGTCCCGCGTGATAAATCGGGCAGCCTTCCTTTGAATCACTTCCAGCTTGTCAATGTCCGACTGAAGAAATAGGTCCCATATGATGGCTCCATATTCCAGTGTTGATCTGACGAGCGAGATGTAGGCCGATTTCCGTGTTGTGGCTGGGCAGTGGTTGAGGTTCCGCCTAATAAAGCCTAAGGTGGAACTGGCTTTTTTACAGATGTTATCGATGTGGGTTCCCCATCGGAGATCAGACGAGATGGTGATACCAAGGAAGGGGCTAGTCGGAACTCCTTTGAGGATAGTGTTGTTCAGTTGGTAGTAGTAAGATGACTTTTGCTTGATGGTGAGGATGTAACACTTACTGGCGTTGAACCGCATGCCCCATTGCTCGGCCCAAGCCTCAAGGTTATTGAGGTCTTGCTGGAGGGTGATGTGGTCCTGGTGGGTGCGTATGATCCTGTAAAGCAGGCAGTCATCGTCGAATAGACGTACTTGTGACTTGAAGGCATCAGGCAAGTCGTTGATGTGGCACAAAAATAGTAGAGAGCCTAGGACTGTTCCCTGGGGTACTCCGGAGGCAACAGGGACTTCTTTTGAGGATTCACCCTCCACTACTACCTTCATGTGCCGTTGGCAGAGAAATGACCTGATCCATCGATGGAGGTTGCCGCGTACGCCATATGAGTCCAGTTTATGCAGCAGCCTCCTATGGGGGAACGTATCGAAAGCCTTGGAGAAGTCCAATATGGCGATGTCTGTCTGGGATCCTTTGTCAAAGTTTGAAACAAAGTCGTGTATGGTAACAGCAAGCTGGGTTTCACATGAGTAGCCAGCGCGGAAGCCATGGTTGAGAGATGACAGGATTGCGTGATGGTCAAAGTGGTTTAGCAGATGATGACAGACTATGCGCTCGAGGATCTTGCTGAAAACAGAGGTCAACGATACAGGGCGGTAATTCCCTGGTGCATGACGATCTCCCTTCTTGAACACAGGAGCGATGTTCGCATTCAGCCTGTCTTGGGGAAGTATTCCTGAGTCCAGCAACCTATGTAATATCATAGAGACTCCAGGTGCCAGTTCAGGTGCGCATTCCCTTAATACCATGTTTGGGAGTCCATCAGGTCCAGGGGCTTTCAATGTTTGTATATTGATTAGCAACTTCAGTACTCCTGCCTCGCTGATCTCAATGTCCTGGATGTCGTCGTCGATATGAATACAGACCCTAAACCACTCAAGTACCCCATAATTGCACTCCGTTTGCGCTCAGTTTGCACTCCGTTCGCGCTCCGTTCGCGCTCCGTTCGCGCTTAGTTCGCGCTCCGTTCGCGCTCCGTTTGCGTGCACTCGATTAAACGCGGTTAATTTTATGCACTCACAAACGCAAGTATTCGCTCACGAGCGCTGTATAGCTGAGTGCTCTATTTAATACTCCTCTTAGCGTTCGCTTCGTTCAGCGTTCACTCAACGTTCAGTTCGCTCAGCTCGGTTTCCGGCCCATAACCAATCGCAACATCTCAACTCTTTAAAATGATTCTATATTGACTTTTTAATTTAATCTGTTCCAATGGAGCAATAAAATGTATCCATGGGATTTAGTCAAGGTAAATTAATTCATAATCCGATTGTTTGTCTACATATTATGTCACCCGCTGTGCGAAAGGTTGAACTAGTATCGATAGTAGGCATGTTTAACGGAAGTGTCTATGTTTTGATATGTGATCAGTGGTCTGGGTGATCAAAGAATATCGCACGTTATACCGGCTTCTGTTATTCAGACCGACATGTGTTTGCGTCAGTATCTTCTTTGATATACCGTTAGCCGTTTGTTACAGGAAATCAATTAAGTTTGTCCACAAAATTTACATAAACATCATCAACATAAACTAAATATATTGTTATTAATAATTAAATTTAATTAATAATACCATACTGTTGATACCTCGTTGGCCTTATAAAAATCCATAAATCTGCTCAGTGTAAACAGTGACTTAACAACATGTGGATATATCACTGGTTTTGTTAATGTTCAAACTAAAATAAGCTTTATAATCAATAATATGCACTGCATGGGTGATAGAAAGTTTATTATAATCCGTGCGATGCAATTCGACATTATAATAAATGATTTTTGAAAAATAATAATCTTGTAGTGTTTTTTCTCGATTTGGGTCCAAATGTAGCTTCACTAAACTTAGAAAAGATATTCTGATATTTTAAGTTTTATAATTATTTTCGTTATCATTATGTATATAAATATACTTGCAATGAACTTTTTTTCAGTGGGTTTCTCAAATTATTCTTTTACTGATAGTATGCTTTATGTTAATACATTATTTAAAATGACAAACTATAATAAACTTGCTTGAAACTAAACCCACTGTGCTATACCGCTAATTATATGACACGCAGCAACACACCCGTGGTGTTAATTACGTTATGTCACATGCCAGTGAGAGCCGTGTCAATTAAGTTATATGCTAAAGCGGTGACTTATCGGTCTATTGACCACGGAAGATATGTATGATTTCATTTTGATTGTAATTCGTGCCAGATGGATGAATCTTAATTGAGCCAACATTATGTGATTGAAAAGAAATGATAAAAAAGAAAAACTGCTAGCCAATTAACAACAAATAAAAAAATCATTTAGGATATTGGTTATTCGAAGTTTCAGAACGCTTAAGTATGTAAATATCATGATGTTGATATCATTAAATTAACGAACCGAAAACCCCACGCCAGTACTGAATGACTGGTAGAAAGTGTGACATACACGTATTAATGGATGTATATTCAGGGCTGTCATTTTACCACAGCTGCCATAGCGATTTCTTATAAAAAACAGATCAGAATTGTTAATTTACAAAATAAAACAATCCTACAATTTTAAAACTAATAAAAATTAAAGACATGTCTCTAAATAATTCCTTGTAAAAATGTAGTATTTGATTTGTATTATTTTTTACTTTCATTATTTGTTTTATTTTTTTAAATATTATTATCATTGGAGCTATTATTATAATATACATATTGACTTATTGATTTGTCACAGCTTTTATATTGGATACGTGCGTACGTGCATCTGGTCAGTCGTTCACAATTAATAAAACAATTTAATTACTATTATGAAGGCAGAGTTGCATTGCAATCATCAAAACAGATACCCATGGTGAGAACCACATGTGTGTCAATAAATAGTTAATTGGTGATTTATCGGTCCATTGATCACGAAGAACCCTGTCGGTGTGTAATTTTCATTTTGATTATAATTTGTGCCCGATGAATAAATCTTTATTTAACCCGCGGCATGTGATTGGATAAGAAATATATAGTCGCAATCAATACTTAAATATGCAGATTTTTTATAATATTATTATTATCCTCATTATTATTAATAACTATTATATATTTTATTATTATTGATAACTATTATTATTAATATTATTGTTATAATTGCTATATTACTTTATTATTATATTATTATATTATTATATTATTATATTATTATATTATTATTATCTGAGTATTTTTTCTTCTTTATTATTATTGTTGTCATTTCTTACTTGTTGCGCCTTTCACAGCTTTTTATGATGGCTTAATTGTTACGTACTTACGTGCACGTGATCAGGCGTATCGATTTTGTAGGAAAGCGGGAAAATAATATATTTACTATTTTATAGGCAGTGAATACATGTTCTTTTTTGTTTATTTAAACCTTCCTCATGTACAAAAGCTGTTCTTTAGTCAATATAAAATCACAACCTCAAAAAGGTCACCTAGAAATTTACGTTTACTAGTTTTTATTTCCTGTGTCTAATGTGTTATTTCGGTCTGTCGTGTTAATTTGGCATACAAACATTTATTTTACATTAATTTAATTTAGCTTGATTGTGAAGTAAGCTCGGAGCGTATGCATTCTCCAGTGCATTCCCTTATTAGGTCTGGTACTGAATTGTGTTTCGAGAGGTCGGGTAGAGCATGGGTCAAACTCGCGACCTCTGCCGTCTGAAGCCAGCACCCTATCCGCTATACTACTGACCCACTTTATATTTTAGAATACAATTAATTTATTACTATTATTTTAATGAGATGTACACGAGTAAAATGTTTCCACTTTAATTGCAATATAACAGTTTTACGTAGATTTGTTCACAACTAAGCACAAACTCAGTGTAACTATGTTTGGGGAAAATATAAAACTAAAGTTCAAATTAAATTGAAAATTGGTAATTTTTATTTTGCCGAAATACCCAAACAAACAAAATCATAATCATATAATTTTCCGCATATATATGTTTTGTTTGATCAGCTAAATATTGATATTTATGTTATAATTGATAAAGTGTTGACCAAAATAAGTTTTATCATGCGTTTTACAATAAAACATTTATATAAACTACATGGTTTATATTTATGTAAAAAAAACGTCTTTGTTATCTCGATTTTAAGTATCGACTTCACGATCAAATAATAAAAAAGAGTGTATCCGAATGAACGAGTGCACTCAGTAGCGCACGAATAGTTCTGTTATCAGTTATCTTACAGTGTCTAGCGTATACTGCATATACTGCGCATCTGAGTGCACTCAGCGTATCTGAGTGCATTCAGCGTGTCTGAGTGCACTAGATCTATTTCATGCGTTCAGGAGTGCGTTTATTATTCAAAATCCAGCGTTTGCTTACGGTCCAGGTCCGCTCCGTCAGCGCTCAATCTGCGCTCCGTTTGCGCTCCGTCTGCGCTACGCTCGCGCTCCGCTTACGCTCTAAGTGCACTCCGTTTGCGTGCAATTGAGGTACTTGAGCGGTTTAGGGTCTGTACGTACAGATGGTAAATCAGAGTCTCCATCACGTGTGAATACAGAGCTGAACTGGTCGATGAGTGCTTCCGCTTTGTATTTCCCGTCACTGAGTAGCTGACCTTTGCTTCGTAATGGTGAGACTCCAATGTTGTCCTGCTTCTTGCTTTTGACATACCTCCAGAAAGGCTTTGTGTTATTGCTGTCCAGATCCTTTTGGATGACTTCATTGACGTAAGACCACTCAGCTCGACGAAATTCCCTCTTCCTTCTGGTGTTGACGGAAGTTGGTCCAGATGCCCGATCTTCAGGCTTGGCGATGCAGTCGTGTCTTTCGTCTGAGCATACTCCTTAGTCGTCTGTTCAGCCAAGGTGGAGCGTTCTTACTTCTGGATGTTTTCGCGGGGATTAATTTGTCGATGAGGCGCTGTAGGGATAATTTAAAAAAGTCCCAGAGCTGTTCTGTGTCCTTTCCCTCCTCATAAAGAGAAGCTATCCTCTTGGAGATGGTACGGCATCCCTCGAGCAGGTCATCCCAGTTAGCTCTTCGAAACTGAAGTACCTTCCTCGGTTTCTGTTTGTTGTAGTGAGGTCTGGTGTCACTGTCAAATACTACAATATCATGATCTGAGATTCCAGGCACCGTTGTTGAGCTCTCCAACAGGGATGGATTAGATGTGAACCCGAGATCAAGTGTGTTGCCTTCTCGTGTGGGAGTTTCCTGCATCTGGGCGAGCTGGTGTTTGACTTAGATGTCAATCAAGTCCTGCTGGATAGATCTATCTCTGGGGTTGGTGACTGAGAGGGATGGTTAATCAATATCGGGTCAGTTGAAGTCACCACAGAGCATAACATGTCTATGTTTGGTTGTCGGGATCATATTAAGCGATATATCAAGTTCCTTTAAGTCGTCCGAGTTACGATGGGCCATGAAAAAACATCCAACGAATAATTCTTTACTGCCTTCCAGTTTAAGCTTAACCCTTTCAAGTTCACAATTTGTCACAAATTCAGGCTGTTCCACTGACACAAGACTTTAAAACACACTTCATGAACTAAAATGAAGACACCTCCTCCATGGGACGTACGGTCATTTCGATACGCCTTGTACTCACTAGGGAATACCTCAGTAGACCTGATATAGTTCTGCGTAGGGTTTTTACCCGGTTTCACTCCTCGAAGCCAGGACTCCGTGCCGCGAACAATGTCTGGTTTCAAGTATTCCATGGCTCCTACAAGTTCTGATTTCTTGTCGTTTACACTCCTGCAATTTATGTTGAGGATACGCAGGTTCCTTTTCTTTGGATGAGCATAAGTGGAAGACTGATTGATTGATTGAATATTTAGCGTCATTTTTATGCCATCGAGGGTTATCAGACGGTGGAAGACAAACGTGTTGAGTTTCGTGGCCAAGTACCCTGCGAAGTATGCGAGGCGTTGAGTTGAGGGCTACTAGTCTTAAGGGGACTGAATACAGTTGATCGTATAGAGTCGAGTGTAATGTTTGAGTCCTGAATCGGTGCATAGTAGTTTGAATCTGTCTCAAAACTGCGAAATGTAAATGAGCTCACGTTAATACTGTCACATATGCATCACAGTCATTGTACGTTTGAACGTTGAAACAAGTTGTAGTCTGAAGTACACATTTCTAAACATGAGCGGTGGTGCCATATGTCGCAGCCATCACAGCAAACACCGTCACTGGACCATGTCACAGGCAGTTGACACTGACCACATGGAAATATTCTAGCATTCCCTGGACCTGGGTTGGTTTCAATATCACTCGATAAAATCAACACTAGAATGAACAAAGACCGATTTTCAGTTTTGTTTACCGACACTGTATATGGTGGTCTTCGTAGACAAGAGTTCCTCAGGGCTATGAAAGATGAACTGGTAAAGTCATCAACAAGCTGGAATGTCACTGGGGCATATACATGCATGTAAACACAAATGAATAATGTCATCAACAACACCGCGGCGGCCATTTTGGATCATGGGTGAGTTGAAAGGTGGTGGTGTATGGGGCTGTATACCGGTACTTACGCCTTTGTTAACATTACATGATGAAGAATTAGAGTCAATATAGCTAAAACTGACTAAATGTGGAGAATTTAAAATCCAAAAAGTTCTAAAACACTAGTAGGTTAACACTTTTGTTCCGTCTAATAATGGTGTTTAGAAAACGCGACTACTTCCTTCGCGCATGCGCTCCTCCATTGTTTATAACAATCGGTGTTATATTTTACATAATAATTTGTTTGACTTATCCCATTTCAAAATACATGTATGTTTAGGTTCCAATGGCTAATTGTAAATGTTTACTATACATATTGAATGATTTTTCAATTAATAACATCTGGAAAGAAAAATGAGTTGGTAGTTTTTTTTATTGTTTTTTTGTACAGGTATTATGACAGACAGAAGATTCGAATGAAATGGCCAGGAGCATCTTGCTCGACACCGATATTGTCAGGAAATATTGAAAGTCAGATGCACCTGTCGGAAGTCTCTTCTGTGGATATAAATAGGTAATTGAATAAATTGGTTGTTTCGTATAGATATGGTAAAAAAGGTGCACTTCTGCACAATTCAGTCCATTTGTAACCCAATGTATTCCTTTGGTAACTGAGGTTACTTGTAATATGTCTTTGGTAACCTAGAAAAAACATTTATGCTACACATATTGTAGTTAAAATTAGAAATAAACATGTCTCTATCTCTAGTTACTTCATGATCCTTCTTTGTCTTTGGTAACTAAAGGTTACTCTAGGTTACTACAGCAAATCCACCTTATCAGTGGGGGAAAAAACATGTACCTTTATCTGGTTACTTGGTTACCCTTCTTTGTCTTTGGTAACTCAAGGTTACTCCAAGTTACTGCAGCAAATCTATCAAATTATATTTAAAAAATTTTGAAAAAAACATGGCTCTCTTTCTGGTTACTTGGTTACCATTCTCTGTCCTAGGTAACTGATAGTTTCTCCAGGTTGCTGCAGCAAATCTACAAAATAAATTTAAGATATTTAGAAAAACTCATGGTTTTTTTTTTGGTTACTTTGTTACCTTTCTTTGTCTTTGGTAACTGAAGGTTACTCCAGGTTACTACAGCAAATCTACAAAATCATATTCAAGAAATAGTGAAAAAAAAACATGTATCTTTTCCTGGTTACTTGGTTACACTTCTTTGTCTTTGATAACTAATGGTTACTCCAGGTTACTTCAGCATATCTACAAAATCATAATATAAGAAATATTGAGAAAAAACATGTCTCTATTTCTGGTTTCTTGGTTACCCTTCTTTGTCTTTGGTAACTGAAGGTTACTCCAGGTTACTGCAGCATATCTACAAAATCATTATATAAGAAATATTGAGAGAAAAACATGTCCCTATTTCTGGTTACTTGGTTACCCTTCTTTGTCTTTGGTAACTAAAGGTTAATTTAGGTTACTGCAGCATATCTACAAAATAATTTACCCTTCTTTGTTTTTGGTAACTGAAGGTTACTCCAGGTTACTGCAGTATATCTACAAAAGCATTATATAAGAAATATTGAAAGGAAAAAAACATGTCTCTTTTTCTGGTTACTTGGTTACCCTTCTCTGTTTTTGGTAACTGAAGGTAACTTAAGATTACTGCAGCAAATCTACAAAATCACTTATGAAATTTAGAAAAACACATGTCTCTGTTTCTGGTTACTTGATTACCCTTCTTTGTCTTTGGTAACTGAAGGTTACTTAAGGTTACTGTAGCAAATCTGCAAAATCATATATAAGAAATATTGAAAGAAAAAAAAACATGTCCCTACTTCTGGTTACTTGGTTACCCTTCTTTGTCTTTGGTAACTCAAGGTTAATTTAGGTTATTTCATCAAATCCACAAAATCAATTAAGAAAAACTGAAAAAAACACGTTTATTTTTCTGGTTACTTGGTTACCCTTCTTTGTCTTTAGTAACTGAAAGTTACTCCAGGTTTAAATAAAACCGTGGTCTATTTGTTTAGTCGTTTATTCAGAAACAATGAACACGGTCTGAAAATAGACAATAATGAAACAAGTTGTAACAATCCTTAACATGTACTGTTTGTAAGTCACTATAGATACTAGTACTATTTATCTCTAAAGACTATAATCCTCTATCTCCCCCAAGTCTTTGGAAACTGATTCCAAACAAAGACTGAAATGATGGTACAACATTTGAAAATTAAATGCAAGAAATCAACAGTTTCCTTGATAAATGGGTATATACATGTATAGTAATTATAATGTAAATTGTCAATAGGAATAAATGCCTAGTCTAATCTTTGTTATATAGGCTTATAGCCAAAAGTCACATGTCATAATCATTGTGCCATGCGGGCTGTCTTGTAGAGCGGCCTGACGGCCGAACGGTTTGCGGGTGGACAGGGCTGTTAGTTTGGGATGTATGATCATGAGATGGAGTGTCCTTGTCAATTGATAGGCGTGATGGTATGGGGTAGACAGGAACATATCGTCTAAGAAATTTCCTGTTACGGAGAGTAACACGTCCTGATTCATCGACACGAACCACATATTGGTCAAATTGGCGAACTTCTATTACTATTCCAGTCTTGTCCCATTTAAGAGGTTGTAGGCCAATCTGGTTCTGAATACGTACGTGGTCACCGACAGAAAGTGGTAAAAGTCGCTTGGTGTGCTGAGATAAACGTTCTGCTTCCTTCATGTGACGCTTCCTCAGTGCTTCTTCCCTTGCTGCTAGTGTTTCATGCCAAGTATTATGTGGATGGTATCGGCCAGGTGGGATAGGGATGAAGTCGTGAATAGGGCGACCAAATACACACATAGCTGGTTAAAGTTTGGTATCTCTGTCAGGTGTGTTCCTGTATTGTAATATGGCACACTGGAATGAATCTGTTTCAAGACCTCCGTTTGGATTTGTTTTGTCCATGATCAGCCGTTTGACAGTCTTGACTCCAACTTCTGCTCTGCAATTGCTATGAGGGAAAGCAACTGATGAAAGGCGATGATGAACTCCCCAATCCTTCAGATACTTGCGTGTGGCAGCAGATGTAAACTCTGGTCCACCATCTGAGGTCAACTCATCAGGGATGCCGAAGGTGACAAATGTGCGACGAAGACAGTCTATTAGGCCATTGGCGCCATTTTGAGCCCTTTCAACAATTGGTCAGGTAATAATGACTTGTCAGATTTGTTCTTTCTGTAAGTGTTACTTGCAGCTTCCACTGGATGTGAATCTAAAAGTCTAGAAGTGGAACGTTTGCCAGCTTCTTTAGTTTCAACAAACTGAAAGACCTCTTCTAGGCTCATGTTTTGATTCTTGTCACCAAAAAGGTCTAGCTGGATTTCTGGATCAGCTATTCCTCTAGTTAACACATTGCGAAGGATAGCATCTGTGTAATTAACATCACTGTCACAACTGGGGCATTTCATGATAAATTTACACACACCTGCTTATCCGCGATGACGAGCCCCGAAACTACGAACTGTCTAATCACGGTCCTGACGCATATTATGGAGAGCTACCCTAGCTACCATAGTGTTATCTTCGTGGACAGCCAGTTTCTTAATGGCAGCCATAACTTATTCTTCACTCTGATCTGTGAGACTACCACCAGAAGAACTTGTCAGGTCCTTTCTTAAAGGTTCATCACAACATTCTAACAGCTGCACAACCTTATCATGACCTACTATTTTCGTGGCGCTTACATAGTCCTTCCACCTTGAGTGAAAGTATGTCCAGTCCTCGCTAGTACCAGCTGCAGTGATTGTTGTTTATTTTTACCTTCTAGACTTTAGCACTAGGTCCTGAATTGTGAGTCACAGAGTGAGCCGTGATGAGTGCAGCCACGATAGCTGCATCCAGGTCATCTGTCTTGTACTCACAACCGGGAATAGGACAGGCTACTTCTGGCATCGTGTCGTCAGTTGTTGGTTCAAGCCGTGTTCATAAATAAAAGCGTGGTCTATTTGTTTAGTCGTTTATTCAGAAACAATGAACACGGTCTGAAAATAGACAATAATGAAACAAGTTGTAACAATTCTTAACATGTACTCTTTGTTTAGTCACTATAGATACTAGTACTAATTATCTCTAAATACTTTAATCCTCTAAGGTTAATGCAATAAATTTACAAAATCATTATATAAGAAATTTAGAGAAAAAAAAACATGTCTATAATTCTGGTTACTTGGTTACCCTTCTTTGTCTTTGGTAACTGATGGTTACTCCAGGTTTCTACTGCAAATCTACAAAATTATTTAAGAAATAGTGAGAAAAAAACATGTTTCTATTTCTGGTTACTTGGTTACCCTTCTTTGTCTTTGGTAATGTGAGGTTACTTCAGGTTACTGCATCAAATCTACAAAAGTAATTAAGAAATATTGAAAAAAATAACATATCTTTATTTCTGGTTACTTGGTTACCCTTCTTTGTCTTTGGTTACTCCAGGTTACTGTAACAAATCCACACAATCATTATATAAGAAATATTGAAAAAACATGTCTATAATTCAAGTTACTTGGTTACCCTTCTTTTTCATTGGTAACTGAAAGTTACTCCAGGTTACTGCAGCAAATCTACAAAATCACTTAAGAAATTTAGAAAAAAAACATGTCTATAGTTCTAGTTACTTGGTTACCCTTCTTTGTCTTTGGTAACTGATGGTTACTCCAGGTTATTGCAGCAAATCTACACAAGCATTATACAGTAGAACTTTTTTGGCTCAAACACAGATGGCTGTAACACCACACATGGTTCGAACCGCTTATTTTGTCCTGGCCGAAATAATTTTTAAATTCTATTATTATACCTTCGATGGCCAGAATACCAATTTCTGGAAGAGTGAAAACTATAAATTAGGTTCAGCCAACATATTTACCTGTATTTTTACACTCTTCGTTCGAACTATTTTGTTCAGTCCCGTTTGGTTCGATTTATCTTTATATACTTTGTATAAGTTCTATCATGCCGATACAACTCAGGAAATTAATATATGCACTTGCTGTCGAAGATCTGCCAAATATAATGTTTTTCAACCATTTACAAGAGTTATGCACTTTTTTCAACACAGGAACAAAAAAAGTCTTAAAATGTAACTTTACATAATAAGTATATATACTTTTCAGAAATAGTTTTAAGTGAAAAGTGTAGCGTGTCCCTTTAAAGTCCTTTAGCAAGCTAACAAATGTGAATAGCTGATATAACACGCAGCAGATTTATAAATCTCTTTGCTTTGATTAGTAATACTGCAATTATCTAAAGCTTTATATTCCTTCTAGTGTTTCATGTTTTAGTAAACACTAAAGCATTCACAAAATATTTCTTACAGATCATGTCATGTTAGTACGCTATTGAAACACGCGATATGTTTTAAAATAGACATTTAACAATACAATGTGCAAAATCATTCATATCAAGATCAAGATATTCCTAACTGCAGCCAAGGACAAGGTTTATGTTGGTGGTAATGGTTGTCTCAACCTGTAAACAAGTCAATTATGTTATTGTAGAGATTTGCATTTTGAGCCAGTTAGTCACTTACGGATGTTGTCGTAATCATTTGAATAAGTGACTTACTAAAGATGATTATACAGTAGAACTTCATTGGCTCGAACACGGATGGCTAAAAAACGATATATGGCTTATACCACTTATCTAGTCCCACCTGAAATCCTATTTCATTGTATATGCATGTACATGTTTGGTATGATGTTGAAAAATGCTTGGCTCGAACAACCCTTAGCTCGAATTATTTTGACAAGTTCCATCGGGCCGTCAAAGTTCTACTGTATAAGAAATATTGAAGAAAAAAAAACATGTCTCTTTTTCTGGTTACTTGGTTACCCTTCTTTGTCTTTGGTAACTAAAGGTTACTCCAGGTTACTGCAGCAAAACCTACAAAATCATTATATAAGAAATATTGAAAAAAACATGTCCTTTTTCCTGGTTACTTGGACTTATGTACAAGAAATCAGTTGCCTTTGAATTTGGAATGATTAACTGGTTAACTATGAAAAACTTTCGTGTGATATTTCATCAATATTTAGTCAGGAGGTGCAAGTTTCCTTTCCTTCTATACAAGTCCTTACTGCTGCTGCTGATGATGATGTTAATGTGTGAGCTGTAAGTGTAAATAGTGATAGTGCTGCTGATGATGAAATGACATTAGTGTGAATGGGGATGCTGTTGTAGATGTTGTAATTGTGGAAAGTGATTTTGCTGCTACTGCTGCTAATGATGATGATGATGAGTGTGATATTAATGTGAGTCGTGGTGTTTACTGCTGCTATTAAATGATGATGTAGTGTGTGACGTAAGTGTGAATGGTTATCTTGCTCCTGCTGATAATGATGATATGTGTAATCTTAGTAAGAATAGTGATATTGATGCTGCTGCTGCTGATGATGTGTGTGACGTTAGTGTGATTAGTTTGTTGCTCCTGCTGATAATGATGTGTGTGACATTAGTGTGAATGGTGATGCTGTTGTAGGTAGTATTATTGTGGAAAGTGGTTTTGCTGTTGCTGATGATGATGATGAATGATAATAGTGTGAATTGTGGTGTTCAACTGTTGTTAATGATGATGTAGTGTGTGATGTTAGTGTGAATGGTTATGTTGCTGCTAATGAAGATGTAGTGTGTGAGGATAGTATGAATGGTTATGTTGCTGCTAATGATGATGTAGTGTGTGACGTGAGTGTGAATGGTTATGTTACTGCTAATGATGATGTAGTGTGTGACGTTAGTGTGAATGGTTATGATGCTGCTGATGATGATGATGCTATGTGTGATGTTAGTGTAAATGATGATGTTGCTGCTGCTGCTGCTGCTGCTGCTGCTGCTGCTGCTGCTGCTTCTTCTTATGATGATGACTTTGTGTGCGATGCTAGTGTGAATGGTAATGATCCTGCTGCTGTTGATGATGCTGTGTGTGATGTTAGTGTGAAATTATTCAATTATTAAAAAGCATACATCTATTAAAATATTAAAAAGATGAATGAACAAATCAATTATATTATCTATTTTCTCTCGTCTACCTGTACAATGTTTTGTGTTGGTGCTTCTGTTTAGCTGTACAGCACAACATAATTATATGGAGATCACAATAACGAAAATATCTTTAAAAATATTATAATTTAAAACCTGTCGACATGTAGATAACAAAATTCACCACTCCGCACACAGATAATTTCTCCTTTAAATAAGAATTAAGTAACACAAGAAGAAGATATGGACTTAACCAGTTTTGTCCACAATGACAGTAAACTATAAAAGGAACTACATGTATAAAAGAAATTCCTTAATGAATGTTAAAATCCAGAGATATCTGATTATTTTTTTCTGAACTCACTATAAAATCCTCAGAAAACTATGCTTGATTTTAAAAGCATTTAGCCTACATGTATCTGTGCATGAAAACGAGTTATGGAGTATCCGGCCCCGTCACTAATCCAGCTCCTGGATGAAACGTCCTTGGAATATCCGGCCCCATTTAGCATAGAAAATCCGGCCCCAAACTAATTTTAAAAATAATATCAATTATTATTTGGTATTTCTAATGAAATATTGGAAAGTTATTAGATAATTTGAAACGCACATATTAATTACAGTGGGCTTGTTATTGAAAACTTACTCTTAACGGGAATTATATAGTGCATAATTATAATAATCAATGATTGTTAATGAAAAGTAACATTTTGATTTATAATTCAATTTAATAATTAATTAATTAATATAATCATAAACAATCTCTCTCTCTCTCTCTCTCTCTCTCTCTCTCTCTCTCTCTCTCTCTCTCTCTCTCTCTCTCTCTCTCTCTCTCTCTCTCTCTCTCTCTCTCTCTCTCTCTCTCTCTTTCATATCGGTTATAAGTATTGTTTATTTTCATTAATCATTATTATTTGAAAGATATTTTAAAATGGATCTCATGTCTTCAGGTAATTGTAATAAGATATTATGCAGTTAATTTTTCTGAATGGCAACGTCAACATATTAACGTGGCCAAGTATTCCTCATATAAAAGATTGTGCATGCACTCAATACAATTGTATTGTAATTGTTAATAATGCCCCCACTGTGTCTTATTGATATTTATTGCGTGTGTCATCTTCAGTTAGATTGGTTTGTAAAATGGCATATGTGTATGCAAACCTTTAAATGCTTCTTTATTTTTTAAATCTATAATATGATTGTAATCAATTCGAGTTACAAATATTTGCGTACCAGCTCTGTTTATATGTATCGAACAAACGTTGTTCAATTAAATCAAAGGGTATATCTATTTCAAATTGGTATAACCAAATGTTCGGAAAACCGATGTGATCATGTTATGTCTGCCCAATTGGTTTTATTGAATTAATTATTTTCAAAACCATTTTTTCAACATGATATAAACTTTTTTGGTTAACATATTAATGTCTTTTGTTTATGTATGTATTGTTTATGATAAATAACCCTTATATTGCTATTAAAAAAAAAATTGAGGCCGGATGGACCTTGCTAAATGGAGCCAGATTCTCCAGGGGCCTGATAATCTTGGGGACAGATTCTCCATGGCCATTTTGGAGTGAGTTAATTTTGATTTGCTATTTAAATTATTGGTCTTAAACAATCATCAATCACAAACATTTGCCTCAGGGCAGTGCAGCTGCAGAGAGCCATATATCATATCTTGTGCTAATGAAGGGCAATTTAACATAAGATTATGTAATAACTTCCTGTTCTTATTAAGGACAGGATACCAAATAATCCTATAGTTACCAAAAACATATAATAAGTAACCCTAGTTACCAAAGGCATATAGTGGGTTACAAATAGATAAAACTGCCTGTAAGAATAATTGATAAACAGTTAGTTACCAAATGTTCCCAAGTAACCACAGTTAACCACAGTTACCAAAAACATATAGTGGGTTACAAATGGACTTACTTGTGCAAAGGTGCACATTTCGGGCCATATATGGTTTCGTACCCGGAGGTTTTGTACCACTGAGTAGGTTTTGGAACTTATTTGTTTATTACAGGTGTCCCTTGTAAAAAATCATTTCATGTACATGTTAAGTATATAGATAATAATACTAATATAATTATATATGTGGTGAAAATAATTAAAATATATTGAATGATAACAAATGATAAAAAATATACTGATATACTTCATGAATAATTCATTAAAAGGGAGAAAAAAAGTTCTATATTTTCAACATTTGGTGTAATAACAAAAACCAATGTTTGATAACTAAGGGACAAAGAAGCATGTGCACCACATAGACAGTTCACTCAATAAGTATTATTACTTTTATCAATTGAGTCACTATTTTACATATGAAATAAGACTTGTCTGTGTGTGTTTTATAATTTTATATTATTAATTTATTGTATGATTACATTATAAAACCATTTTTATTATTGGGAATTACTGTTTATATTGAGGTTATTATTTATATAGGAATTGTTTCAGATTTTGATAAACATAACAGGATTTTATGCCTTTTTATTTACATATCATTAATTCTTAGTAGTGTTGATTGTAGTTAAGATGATTAGTTGCCACATTGTTATGTTTTGTTTTATAATATTTATACCCGATTCCTTGACAGCAACAGTGAGAGAATGATGTTAAGAATTTAATACATACCAGAAACTGACGGTGAGACTGCAACAGCAAGGTAGGCCCACATTTGTAATTTTTTCAACTAATATCATCAACACTTATTTTTAGATACAAAATAAATGTGGGCTAAGCGCTTATGATGGAACCCATTTTCAGTACTAATGCCACAACATTTTGGTTTCTCAAACTTGTTTAGAATAATTCATAAGAACAAGGTCTATTTTGTAATAGCAACATTTAATCCAAGTAAACAAGTCTGATATTTCTTGTATAGTGTTATATTTTGCATTTGCAGGATTTCAGAAATACCTCACTCAACTGGACTCGCCTCAAACACTCGCCAAACATAAAACAGATGCCAGGTGTCAGTGACTTACCTTTAGAGTAAGTATTGACGCTATATTAAGTACCATAAAATGAAGAAATAGAAAATAAGTTGAAAATACCTTGTTGCTGGCCTCGGGCATATATGTACATCTTCATACCTTCATGTTGAAATGGTGATTTGTTTTTAAATAAATGTTTATATGATTGATTGATTGACTTAATATTTAGCGTCATTTTATGTCATCGAGGGCAAACAGATGATCAGTTAACTTAACCACTGTTTCCTGGGATCCTGAATGGTTAACCAGTACTAGAGCACACCCCATCTCCGCAAGAAACTGATAATTTTCCCAGCTGAATCAGCAGTGAGAGACGAATGATAATGAGACACAATGTCGTATATTAATCATGACGGCAACTGTTGTCGAGCGGGGATTCAAACTCACGACCCCTGTATTGATAGTCAGACGTGTAACCGTCTGAGCTAATAGGGCCCGGCTTGTTTATATGAATGTGTAATGATGTTGATTTTGTAGTCATTGCAAATATATTGCACTTTGTTATTGTTCCTGTTGGCTGTAATCTTTTTATAATCTGCAAACTCCTCACTCCATATAATTTTGCATGTACATCTGTTCATATAAATACAAAGATGCCACAGAATGGGAATACAACATAAAATTGGTGTATTTATAAAATGCAAAGAAATAAGTTTTTCATTATACCATCTATAGACTTGGTCCACCCGAACAAATCTTCACCAAAAGAGGGAGGGCAATTCAGAAGAAGGAATTGACAACTTCATTTGTCGATGTTATGTACATTAATGAGGGATGCAAAGAAGTCTAAAACAATGTCTCCAGACTTCTAATTTATATAATTAGGTGGTTTATTTATGTATTTTTTGGTTCAAATTCTTAGTGTAAGAAAGTTTGCTAGATGTATGCTGAATAATAATGACTCAATTTGATCTTTATCTGTATAATTATTTGCTATACATAACCTGATGATCAAAGGGTATAATGCAAGAAAATGCTTATTTTTCTGAATTGCAGATTGACGTTAGATTTTACTACATTATCAGCCGATGAAGACAGTGATGATGATGAGTATGATTCAGACTAAGAGCCAAATTTTGCAGTGACTGCTACATTGTAAGTTGTTTTTAAAAAACTATTTATTGCTTATGGGAACAGTCATTACCAGATATTGAGATAGACAACATTAATTTTCCAGATATTGAGATAGCCAACATTATTGTTAGCCAGATATTGAGATAGCCAACATTATTGTTTTTAAACAACAACTAGAACTGTCCAGTGTATCATTGCTATAATGCGACCAGTTAGAGTAAAACTCAGAATGCCCAGTCTAGTGTTGGTAAAATGTGACTAGTTGGGACTAGCTAGGAATGACCAGTGTAGTGTCAGTATAAAGTGACTGAATCGGGTCAAACTAGGAATGACCGGCCTAGTGTCAGTATAAAATGACTAGTTTGAGTTGCACTAGGAATGACCAGTCTAGTGTTAGTATAATGGGACTAGTTTTGGTCAAACTAGGAATTACCGGTGTCATGTAAGTATAATTTGAAGAGTTTGGGTGAAATTAGGAATGATCGGTCTACTGTCAGTATGATGGGACTATATGATGGTCAAAGTATAACATCACACTTGTGTCAGGGTAATGTGACGAAATTGGGATTTGAATGTTCACAAGGAGCTCATATATAATTTGACAAACTGGGGATCAGTCAGCTAAGTAACAATAAAATTGATATGAACAAATGAAGACAAATACAAAAAAAACAGATACTTTTTATTTTCATGTCTTATCAAATTCAATGATTTCAAAATGAGTTAACATGTTTTAGGCCAGATGATGTTAACCTAAAAGTTGAGGAATTGGCCTATTAAGAAATTGAATTTGGGATGGAGGCTGTTGATGATGTTGATGGTAGTAAATATCATGATATTGAGGAAGAAGTTGAGGCTGGAATAGATCATGTGAAGACAGAAGCAGATTTTGAAAGAATAACCGATGATGTTGTATGCCTTTCTTTCCTTGAACAAATAAAAACACTAGCCATGATTCATGTAACCCAGTGTACTCAGTGTGGAAGCAAAGTTCAGCAGATTGTGGAGAATTTCGTTGGATCTGCACTATGTCTGAAATGGGTAAGACTTACAATTTTACTATTTAGATGAATATTTAAGGGTGAAGTATCAAATTATAACATGTTTAAATCATGCCTCATCCATAACTCTGATACATGTATGCATGGGTAGATTTCAACGTTACTTGTTATATTTAGTCAGCATATGGAGGCAATATGCAGACCTTATATGTGTGTGTCATCATCAAGGTCTGCATACGAGACTTATTGTAATTGCTGTTTAAAATCAGTAAATCGGTAAGTTTTATTTACTAAGGAAGATAACTTTGCACATATGATTATTGATCAACGCTGCAAAATGATGTGTTGTGGGCAATACTTAGTCATGTACCATGGTGGGGGGAAATCTAGTGAATACAGCTACCCTCTCCCATCCGCCACTTCACATTGGGGTATAAATGTCGACAGACATATTTGTAGTTCAATTTCACATATTGCACTGTTGCCAACAAAATGATTAACAATATATGTACAGTCTCGAAGTCAGTAGCTTTGGTAAATGAAGAACTTCATTCCTGAAAATTAATAGCTGGCAAGTTGTAAGTGAAAAATGTTTTTCATATCAAACAATCTATTATTACCTGAAATTATAATTTATATCATTACACTGTATTACATGTACTTAGAAACTAAACTGAAACAGTATGCAGCAAGCACATTATATAATACCCACACAGTCTGCTTATACAGCTATTGAAGTTTTAAGTACATGTTCCATTGTTACTTTTAGCATAGATTTATCTGTCTTGGCAGCCATTATTGATATGCTTCATGGTGTTTGAATTGAATTTTTTTTACTCAGTATTATGTACAACATTGTTGTTGCCATCCCCTTTCTTAAAATTGAATTAATGACCAATTTCATTGTATATATACATTGCAGATGTGTGCCAACAATCATGTTGTTCACAAATGGTGTTCGCAGCCAACTCTTAACAAATGACTCCACGGTGCGGATTTCCTGAGTGCCATTACAATCGTCACCTCAGGGAACAACTATGGGGAAAAAGCACTCTGGGCCCGGATACTGAACTTGGAGTTCTTGTCAGCATCATCTTTTCATAATATCCAGAATTCATATATTGTTCCAACCATCAACAATTTTTGGAAAGACCACCAGAGGGAAATACTTCAGCAATTCAAGGATCAAGAGCTTATTATTCTGGGTAAGAACCATAAGTACTAGTTTAATTCAGAGAAAATTTGCATATTTATTTTTTCAACATATGAGCAAAATAATGCTTTTTCACTCTGTTAAAACTGAATTTTATGTCACTTGTTTTTTTGGTGTATATTCATCAACTTTCTTTTTTTATAGTTATATATATATATATCAGCTGTCAGTTTAGTGGACGGAGGATCGAACCCACAACCCGTCTATCATGAGTTTGCTTCAAAGTTATTATATTCGATGCACCCCACCTACCACTTTCGATATACTAGTGGAAATGGGAATCAACATAACTACAAGTTGTACACATAGTCAACAAAACAGTTTGACAGTCATTCATACATTTTAAATGTTGTGACAATTGTCTTCATTTATTGTTGCAGGGTTGCAGTCTGTAACACATCTGACTATCAATCCAGGGGTTGTGAGTTTGAATCTCCACCCGGCAAAGACTAGTCATGATTGATATAAACATTGTGTTTCTTTATCCTTTGTCTCTCACCGCTGATTCAAGTGGGAAAGTTATCAGTTACTTGCGTAGATGGGGTGTGCTCCAGTACTGGTTAGCCTTTCAGAACCCAGGAAACAGTGGCTAAGTTAACTGATCGGTTGTTAGCCCTCGATGGCATAAAAAGGAGGCTAAATATTCAATCAATCAATCAACCATTCATTGTTAATCTCAATTGAATCTTCTTTGTTTTGTTTCTAGGTGATGGGTGTATGGATTCTCCTGGTCATTGCGCACAATATTGCAGCTACACTTTTATGTAAAACATGTCACAAAAATTGACTCTGCATACCTTAGATAAGCGAGAAACAGAGAGAAAATTAGCAAATATGGAGAAAAAAGGGTTTGGAGATGCACTAAAGGAGCTCATAGATGATGGCATGGTGATTTCGGAGTTGGTGACAGATGCCCATATGGGAATAGGAGATCTCATGAGTAAGTTTATGTGAAACTTTTATAACCTAAAAGAGTGTAGTGGATACTGTGTTGGATGTTAACAAATACGGGTTCAATCCCAAACTCTCAAAACAATCGGTAGGTGGGTGGACTGATAAACCCCAGAGTTTACTTTTCAATCGAGGGACAAAGTTGTGTACTCTCCTTTGCATTGGTCACAAATTATTATGTAACATTATCACCTCTGTTTAAATAAACAACCAACCTATTCCAGTCCTCAAAGAAAAAAAATTGGGACTAGCCCAGGGCAAGTAGATTGAAAAAATCTACTTGCTCTGGCTGATAAATAACTTGCCCTGATCAACGGTTCACATGCTCATATTTCTGCAAGTAACAAATAACTTTTCAACTTGAATCAGCAGTAAGATATATATATATGATAACATCAGAATACGAAGGTTTGTTTGTGAAGCTTTCATATATGTTGTTCATGTTGATAACTTTATGTGGAGATGTTGAAAGGAATCTTGGACCACCATGTTACCAGTTTACAAAATGTCATGAAATGGATATTTTCACCAGGGTCATCAAATATTCAATCAATTTTCACATGGAAGACGGTGTGTACCATGGTGTTTGCATATTTTCAAATGCATTTTTAAAACCATTTGATAGCTACTGTTGGAAAAGTATTGATATGGACTCTGTATTGCATGCAGGAGATTATTTATACAGATACACAAAAGAAATATTAAACACACCACATTCTTTTCTAAATCCCAATGAATGGCCTTTTAACATATCAGAAATCTAACTAAGTTTTCCAATTTTCCAAACTTACATTTTCAAATTAACACAAGCAGCGAGCCTTCCCTCAGGCCCTTCAGGCCTTTGATTATTATTTTGTCACCATTTCAGCTGCCAGATTTCCTTTTATCCTTTAAATGGGTGTAGTTATGTGCTATTTATAGCCTTTTCACTAATATGTAGGATTATTGATCATGATTTACCTGTGGGTTTGGGGTAATGTCTTGAAGATAAAACATCTTTTTGTTAAAGTGAAAATAAATAAGTACATGGAACTCAGCGATTGATGCAAACACTCTGGCAAAATGTAAATAGACTATTATTTGAAATACAATTGATTGATTGATTGATTGATTGATTGATTGATTGAATATCTAGCGTCATTTTTATGCCATTGAGGGCTAACCACTGTTTCCTGGGATTTACCAATATTCAAGCACACCCCATCTCTGCAAGTAACTGATAACTTTCCCACTTGAATCAGTGGTGAGAGACGAATGATAATGAGACACAATGTCATATATCAATCATCACGGAGACTGTTGCCGAGCGGGGGATTCAAACTCACGAACGTTGGATTGATAGTCAGATGCGTAATCGACTGAGCTAATCGAGCCTGGTTTTGAAAAACACACAACTTGTCTGTCAATTAAAATCTAGTATGATTTTTCAGGCTTGACAAAAGAAAGGTTGCAGTATCTTACAACAATGGTCTAGGGATATTATAAACCACTTCTGGTACTCGTGTCAGGAGGCACAAACATATCCTGAATTCATGGTAGCTAAATAAATTACTAATACGTTTTAAAACATTGCTTTATTGATTTGTAAAATTAATTACCATTTTTTCACATCTTGTGTAAATAATGATCACTGGCTGTTTGGAATGCTCTTGATTTAAGATAGATATATTACTTATCGCGGGTTTCCATTCAAAAAGTCAAACATGTATCGTGTTAGATAAGCAACTGCTGAATAGAGTTGGATATTTCCTGAATTTTAGGTAAATTTCTGTTAGAGAATGTCACATTTTATGTTACTGTTGTCCAAGTCGAAATTGAGTCGTTTGTCATATTGTTTCCAAGATGTTATAGCGAATGAGTTCATTATTTGTCAGAAGTAAATGTCAAGTATAAACAGTGTGCTTAACACTTGGAAGGTTTATTCCTTTAGAGACATGCCACAACTTGCTCGGAGGAGTTGTCAAAAGGGTATATCTTCCCTGATAATATATAAAATATATCATTACGTTGGAAATATCAATAAAATCTGTTCATGAACTCATTCTTAGTTTTTACATTTTTTGGTGTTTATCGCAAATGATTAGACCAACGTCAGATTCATTCAACTGTAACATCCCAGCCTATGCATGACACTGACGTTCTACCACTGGACCACAACTGCGATTTCTTATAGTTGACATGTTTATTGATGTTTAATCTATAAAAACAATTTAACAATCAAGATTAAATTAATTTATCTGTAACATCCCGGTTGTTAGGGGGTCACCTGATCGTTATTGTTATAGCTCTATGAAATTGGCTTCTACTGTTACAGAAGTTGTCAAATGAACTAATTATTCAACTTGTTTTCACTGATACATTATACAATGAAACAAAAAAAGTTTGTATGTGCCAGATAACAGGGATTTTACGGAGTTCAGCCAAAGACCCTAAGAACAAGGGCCAAACTGTTCTCGAGATATAATCAGAAACTAAATAAAAAAGTAACTTTGACTGACCTTTGAAATCAATGTAGGTTATATCCTTTATAACAAAAATTACTCTGCAAAGTTTTAGATCTATAGGCTAAACCTTGCATCAAACAATTTATTTTTAAATAGCCAATGTGAACTTCACCTTTGATTTACCACCACAAAAATAATTCTGATCTCTCTTCTTACCTAAAGGAACCAACTGCAAAGATTGATATCTGCAGGAACAAGCAGCATTCACTTGTCATATAGAAAAACCTTTCTATTTTAAAATAATCACTGTCATGTTGATGTCATAAAAGGTTTATATGTTTTTTTCAGGGACTCAAGATGTTACAACAAGAAAAGTGGGCTTTGGTCAGTTGTTGCCATACAAGGAAAAAAAGACCTATCCACACATAAAGTCAATATTGAAAAAAGCTCTGAACATGCGTTTGTTAGATCGAAAAGGTATGAGCGGTAAGAGAGTTCTACCAGCTGGTGATCCTCGGAGAATTTCAACCCATTTAGCGCCTACAGAACCACTTCCTACTCAGCAGTTGGTGGATGAAAAAGTGTCACGTTTTGGAGTAAATAAATAAGAAATTGGATATGGTGATTTGATATAATACTTATATTTGCATTTTTAAATGTGTAAGTATATTAGGATGAAAACAACAAGATAAGTAATAATTTTGGTTAAAATTCATGGACAATAATTTTCAAATGACAATAAAAACAATATAATTGCATAGTTATTTTATTACAACATGAAACGACACAATTATTTCCAGTTAGACCCATACATATTTCTTTTATCACATAATTACCTTGTAGCAGCATAATGAAACCATGGAATTTTTATGGCATTTGAAAAACAATTTTTAACCGGATTTAATGTTAAAATAAATAGTCCTCTGCTTTTGTTGTCATAATCAAGTATTGATCACCTCCAAAATGATCATATGTAGCAGAAATTGCTTATGTTCATCCTCAAATTACATTATTTCCCGATGTATTTCTTGTGTTATACACCAAATGAAACTAAACAAATATGTTAAAACACATATATAAAAAAAACTACAAAACAATAAAACAAATGTTACAGTAAAATCAATCAAATTGGGAAAGTGTATGAACTCCTTCGAGTATTTTGTTTCTATTTGGATTTTAAACATCTGGTAAATGTAACAATTATTGGCATAATTATGTGATAAAGAAAATATCTGGCATCATTTATTTATTTAATGATCAGGCATGGCAAAAATGAGCATCTTATAATACATGGTATAGGGCCTCAAAACAGGTTGTATTATTTTTACTAGAATGTTGGTCAACTCAATTTAACAACAAAATATTCCGTATATATTCAACAATATACTCTGATATGTACTTACAATACAACTGATGATTAGGTAGTGAACCTGGTGGTATACCACGCAAAGTATGGCAGAACAATATAGATTATCTTATATTGCAATATATTTTGCAACAGTGTATAAAACAATTCTATCTGTTGCAATACAATTTGCCACATATTGTATTATAACACGGGTTTTGTCTATTGCAATACAACATATAGTATTACAGTTTTGTCGATTGATTATGTTTGCAAAAAGAATATCATTGGTTGTGGAGTGGGATTATTGATCATGATGTACAATTATTGATTGTTCTGTAAAATTGTTGATCATGATGTAGGAATGTTGACCATGATGTATGATTATTGACATTGATTATTATAACAGGGTTTCCCCCAGGCCTTTATAGCATGTCGCACGCGACATGCCTTCAAAGTAGTCTCATTTAATCGCCGTAATAGGGGTGAGATTAGCCCCTTTACGTCTCATTTCCATCCGAACAAAACCAAGTGGAAAATTAGACCACATACATACGTCTTTTTCGAAGGCAAAGACTGCGTCAACAATCGTTAATTCCTAAAACGTTGATTCATATTGATAAAATAATGAAAAATAAATGTAAGCTATGCAAAAAAACTGTCCTGTAGTTTGATAGACGGTGAATATGACAAGACATTCGAATTTACCTTATTTCGCTGTCATTTAGCAGCCATTTTACATAAGTTGAGTTAGATGCGAGTTAGATCCGAGCTATTGGGTGGAAACATGTACATGCGAAATCAGAACTTCAGCGGAGTGAGCGTTATAGGTTATATAGAGGAATGAGAAAGTTTTCTTTTGTCCGATATTTCGTCATGTTTTTAGTTTAAAATCTATAATTATTTTAATGAATATAATTATGATTAAGTGTTTTGCTACTGCTGAAGAATAAATAAAAAAATAAGATTTAAATTGAAAAAATTACAGAGAGAAATATATGGGTTATAGCAAGGACTTGTATATCTCTAGTTTAGTTTAAATTTATTTATTTTACTTCGATTGTGAAACAAGTTCTTACAACTTAGACAAATCACGCTCGAAGTCTTCCTGGGTAGAACCAGAGACGTCTATGTCTCTGGTAGAACCAATACAAAGAATATGCGGAAAAAGTGTTTTGCTCAAGGACACCACACATAGCCGTAGCGGAGGATCGAACTCACGACCCTCCCATCATGGGTTCGGTGCTCTACAGCTGGACCAAGCGCTCCATATCTCTATGGGTTATAGACAAATAAGAAAAGAAAACATTCTTCTGTCTTATGATATATATTTTGTAATTTGTAATATTTTATTACCCGCACTCCATCCCCACATAAACAGAATAAATTTGATTAAATCAACTTGTTTAAATGTTTGCTTTCAGACGCATATTTTCTCGTATATGCGCACAGAGCTGGGATTAGTGAAGTATTTGCAAAAGTAAACACTCACAAGTCAATTAAAGTACGGGCGTCGAAAAATAAAAATATAAACGTTACCTATCCAAGTACTCTCTCTTTAGACTATAACGGATGTGCGTGTATTCAACACCGCGTATATTGGTGGAAAGGACATGTGAATGCATACAACAGTTTAGTGTTCTTGTAAACCGTTAATACTAAAGTCATCCAGATATGTCTGCCATTCATAGTGGGGTGTGATCAAATACAATAATATTCAGCAGCTTTCATTATTTTAAATAATGTCCGTCTGAATAACATTGGGTGATAAGCTAGGACTGTTTGGGTATTTATTGCTAAGTTTTCAACTAATTGATATCGTATGTATCGGCTACACAATTTTTAATGATTCTAACTACTTATTGACAGTATATTAAATTGTTGTTGAAATGGGAATTGTCATAAGCTAACAGTAAAACAAGTTTCTTATATTGTGAATGCCTAATGATGATTTTGAATAATAAATAACGTATGTATCCTTCAATTTCTAACCAAAGAACCGTGCTTGAAGCATTGCATTACTCAACCCACAGATCCTTGACGAAGCTATAGCAATATTTTTTCAGTTGCAATATGGATTGATACCAATTTAGAGCTAATAAGTGTATCGTTGACCATATTGCATTAGTAATATACAAGATTATTTTCAATAGCCACGTATGCATCAATGATTTGACATCGGCTTAACGTTGTACATAAGTTAATATGGTAAAAAAAATAGTGTGCACTATTGGCGCATGTAGTTATCTTTTGAAAATTAAGTTTTGCTCTTTTACTATACGTCCAACGGTTATGATAAAAGATTACCAGAATTTTATGAATACACGCTTAACTTTCGGCATTGAAGTATATAAACCGGACGTAGATATTATCATTAACTGATGAGCTCCTTAAAGTGTTTTAGGATATATTGACAGGAGGTAGGAATGGGTGGCCGTACTGGACAACATTATGTATATCTCACAATACACTTACAAAAGATCACTAATGAAAATGGTAGTAGAAAATAAAAAAAAAAATGAAAATAACGGATATTCCAAAGTCGAAGCAATGCGGAGAAAGACAATGTCATGTGTGCGGCTGCATTATTTGCGAAAGGAAATGTTAGTGTACAGGCAGCATTTAGTTTAAACACTATTTTGTTCACAGTAAACATGGTAGTCATACATTCAATTACAAGTGAAAAAGATCCATAAGAAAGCTGTGCTATCTTATTATCTGTTTTCTACTTAGTTTAAACATATTTTATTTCATTTTGTTGCAATACAATAACATGTAATATTTTATAAGCTGTAAGAATGATACACATATGAAAATGGATTGGACTGAAAGCATGCTTATGTAAATCCGCTCCATAATTTTCTACTTATAAAGTACAAGCAAGATTTCTGCTACCGACACAATATTTATTAAACTTTAATAGTGATGAATATTGTCATTTTTTTGTCAAAACACAAACACAACTATTGGTTTGTCTAATTTGAATACACACTGTGACAGGAAATGTTACTTTTTTTCGGAAAATAATGCGTAATAAGTATTGTATTTCCAATTTACCGCGTAGAACTTCCATCACAGTGTTTCTATTCAAATCGCTATGACGCTTGAACGGTGCGCGTCACGTGATAACTGTCAAAAACGATTTGAAAGTAGGATTGTATGTAAAAACTAAGTTATTTAAGTGTTAAATGTGCGGTTTTGTGGATATTTTTACTTTATGGACATAAATAAAGTGTTTTTAACAACCGGTAAGAGTTTTTGCTAATGATATTACATATTTTAATCAATATGAGTGTTTTGGCTTCCGCACTGAAATCGGTGCGGAAAATCCTACCATAAAAAAAGCGAATGGAGTATGCACGTAGAGGACGATCACATAAAAAAATCGTTCGAAAACGTGCTTTGATATGCACTAGCCTTCAAAGTTGCCAGTCATTTTGCGACAGGTCATAATCGGCACGACATGCCTTAATTCCCGAAGCGACAGACCATAAATATCTTCTTCAATAATACACAAATTGACCAGGTCTCATAAAAAATCCACGCATACTGGGCCGATATCACAACTACCATACCACCCGCTATCGTATACTGTACACAGACAGCTATTTCTTTGATCTGTCAGAGTAAGCAGAAGACCTTTTTCTGATTGTCGTAAAATGTGTTTGTGTTTGTCGTAAACTGTATCTCTCCATGAGGCTGGCATAATTACGTCACAGGTGTACCTGTCGATAAGTGTAATACTGACGAGTAACATTGTAACTAGCCACTTGTACACAAGATCACTGCGAATCTGTTGATTTGACCACACCTACTCCTCAATCTGCCATGTGCTTCAATCAACTGTTGGTTGAAATTGGTTTGTTTATTCCAATGACTTTGGAAACAATGAATGTGTTAATTGGAGGGTTAGGTAGGGTCAGGTAGGGACAGGTACACGACCTGACCGTTCACAGGTTGTATTATCAAGACAATAGATATATTAATTGGTGGAACAGGTACGTGTCGCTACCTTTATGTTAGGTATTTTATGGTTTCAATCGAGACAATAGATTCGTTAATTAGAGGAGAGGGTATATATATGTCATTAAACATGTTTGTTTTCACGGGTATATTTCAGTAGGCAAATTGTTCCATAAAAGTTATAATTTATGATATTGATAAGAGATCAACAACATCAAAAACTTTTTTTCAATCTAAGAATACTACTCTGTTTATGTTTCCACCATTCATTTCTTGAAGCCATTTATCAGTTATATTCATTAGTGCTGTTTGACAGGAGCGATTTGGCCTAAACCCAGATTGAGATGTATGTAATAGGTTAAAATCTGACAGATACTTATAAAGTTGTTTGGATCTCCCTTTTTTGTATAGGAGTGTCTTTTGTATTTTTAAAAAGTTGAGGGCAATTTCCACTTTCTATGACTATTGTATATATAAGTTTATGAAGAAACTATTGCAGGTCACTGGTGCACTTTTTCATAATATTCCAGGGCCTATGTTATCTAGGCAAGAAGATTTGTTTCTATCAATATTATATAGTTCTTTAAAAAGGGTAATATTATTGACTAGTTAAAGTACTGGTCATGCGGATGCTTTCTTTGAACATGTCTTTAATTCTTGAAAACTTGTTCACTGGACTGACTTCTAAGATTTTTTACACTAGAAGTGAAGAAATCATTAAATTCATTTGCAACATCATGAGGATTTGTGATTTTTAAACCATCATTAGAATTAAGTACTGTTGAACTGAATGTTGTGTTTGAAGGACTTAAGGAAAAAATACATTTCCATAATGACTTTGGGTCCTTAGATTCTTTTATTGCCTCAGATTAGAACTCGCACTTTGCTTTTTCAATTAATACTTACGATAAACATGTGTTTAACTATTTTTTCTTATTGTATAAATATTATAAAGGTAAAGAAATAAAGTTAGATAATCACACTTTTAATGTCTTTGTATTCATTTTATGACAACAATATTAAATAGAAACACATACTTGAAAATGCACTATTCATGAATGTAAATCTAAAAAAAACAAAACGGGAGGGGTAGCTGACCCCGTCGTATTTATGCAGCATGCCTTCAGAAATTCCTGGGGGAAACTGATCTTGGTGTAGGAATATTGATCATTGACAGCGATGTAGGATTATTGATCGTCATGTAGGGTTATTGATTATTGACCATGATGTAGGATTGTTGATTATTGACCATGATGTAGGATTATTGATAATTGACCGTGATGTTGTATTATTGATCATGATGAAGGATTATTGATCATTGATTATGTAGGATTATTGACCATGATGAAGGATATTTGATCATTGACTGATGTAGGAATATTAACAATGATGTCGGATTATTGATCATTGACCATGATGAAGGATTATTGATCATGATGTAGGAATATTGATCATTGACCATGATCTAGAATTATTGACTGTGATGTAGGATTATTGATCATTGACCGTGATGAAGGATTATTGATCATTGACTGATGTAGGTTTATTGATCATTGACAGATTATTGATCTTGGTGTAATATTATTGATTGTTTGCCATGATGTACGATAATTGATCTTTGACCGTGATGTAGAGTTATTTATCTTGATGTTAGATAATTGATCATTCGCTTGGATGCCTGATTATTGATTGCACTAAAGGATGCTTTTTAGGTCATAAAAGATGTTGAGTGTACAAATCCCTGCCTAGCTAAAGCATCTGTGATAATTGTTCTATGGTCATACATTTCACAATGAATGTGCGGAAAATGAGCCGGTAACTTGTACAGATAAGGTGTGTTTGATGTTCTGATTTCTTGCTTAGTGATCCAAAGGCACAACAAATAAATATTATAGAACTGGATTTATGGTAAATATTGTACAAACTAACTTCCTTTTGATGTGTTCAACCATATTGGCTATCTTCATGGAAACGGATTTTTGGAACAGTGCAATATATTTACCAACTCTAGGAAAGATTGAGTTATTTAAATGAAACTTTGTACACACTAGATGATCGAGTTAAAAGTTGAGATTGCATGTGTGATCAAATTCAATGTTTTCAATCAATAACTCTAGTCAGGATTAAGCTTTGAACTTTGTACATAAGAAGCTTTTTTCAATCAGAATATTGATAATGTCTGCAATATATAGTTGAGTCTCTAAAATGTATTTTCATTCATATGCTAATTTAGTATGTATTCTATGTCCTGTTACCTTTTATATTTTTTTTTGTGTGTCTCAGTAATTAAATGAATTAATTACATTGAATTACAGTTGTTGTTTTTTTTTTTGTTCATTGTATTGCAAGTTAAATTAAAAATACAGAAATGTTGAATTGCAATATATATGCAATGGAGTATAATGATACAATTCACAAACATATTTAATACATAATTGAAAAACATTGTCTAAATGAAATGAAAAGAAATTTTAAATGTAAGTTTATATTGGTAACATAACCATTCAGAGGAGTAAAGTTTATTACTCATTGGCATTTTAGAATATGATATGCCTTATGCCAACCTTGCCGCTAAAAATCCAGTGTACCGGCCAAAGGGGTCCGGGTACTTGTCCCTTATTTGCCATACGCAGCATGAAGGTATCACCATCCCTTTACCAACACCAAGACGTCCATGCTGCCATAAAACAAACTGCCTGTAGGCAGCATGCCGGTTACACTTCATAATGTCTGCTCCCTCTTCCAGAGCAAGCACATCCTGTCTGTACATCCTGGCGAGTGCCAGGACTGCCTCATCCAAATTGAGAACCGAGAAGTCCTGAAAAAAAGATATAAACTTCAATTTACCTTTGAAAGTTTATATATAGCAAGTGAATTGATTGAATGATCGAATATTTATTGTCATTTTTATTGTATTAAGAGACACAATGTCTGTATACCAATCATCACGGAGACTGTTGCTGGGTGGGGATTTGAAATCGCAACCTCTGGATTGATAATCAGACGCATAACCGATTGGGCTAATTGGGCCCGGATTTAGTAGTGAAGGAAAGCTACATCTTGAATAGAACCAAACATTATCATTCGCAATCGGTATAACATTTTTGGTTCAAATCAAGACCTCAGATGTCACTGATAAGAGGCCTTTCGTAACAGCCCTTATAACCACCTTCTGAGAAAGGACTGTAGTGGTAAAGGAACCCAGAAATGAAAGTGGTACTAACAGCTTCCTTGCATGATGCAAAGCATTTACCGGGTATCTTTGTCTGGTTGGCCCAATTTCAGCATAATGTCAGTGGTTTGGGTACCATCTGTTGAAAGCATAGTTCAACACCATTGATTAAAATTGCTTGCCCTTTCATAATGAAATTAATGCATAATATGAATTAGAAATGTGTCAATAGGACACAAATGCCCATGATATATGTGACAGAACGAAAAAAATATGCAGCTAGTCCTTAATTCTAACCTAGTACCCTTCGCCACCTAGGGAGAATGCTCTACCGACAGCTAACAGGACCACTATAATACATTCCTCTTCTTATAGGTTATATACACACTTTAACCGAAAGCAACTTGAGTGTACAAATACATGATAGCTGTTAGCAAACAAAAGCCCTGCTTAAGCGATTTTATCGAGTCGTGGTGTTACACAGCTGAATTTTGTTCTTTCTCTATACAAAATAAGGTCATGCATTGCAGTTGTTATCTATTTATTTTCAGCAAGAAAACACAATCAATATGAATCATTTTGAAAATATTTCAAACCAAATTACATAGGACATTTTGCTGTACATAAGACATATATGAAAGTGAGATTGGAATTATGTTGATGTGAACAACTGGCACAAAAATGGACTATTCCTCTACAGTATAAAATAAAACATCTTTATGAAAATTGCACAAAGTGTTACATACTGGTATTGTCGAAATGCACTGCACCCTCACACAACAGACCTATTCCCTCTCTGTGGGCATCTCCCTACATTTTCCACAAACACACCACTCGGGGACGACAGAACCCTCCTCTGGGTGATGCCCTCCGGGTTGTGGCACAGCAGGCTCCAATATCTGAAACACCGGTGACGGGTACCTTTCCAGCATCATAAGTACAACTTCCCTCAGTTTCGCAACAGGCATCTTTAGTATGGAAGCCTGTAAAGAATATTTAATCACAATATAATTTATGCAATGTTTTCTTTATATAGATAATATATAGCTATGGCCATAACTTGGTAATTAGCCTAATTTATTACCGGTGGCATTAAAAATATGGTATTAAATTTATTCTGGATGCTGCAATTTTTTGTTTTCCCAAGCCTGATGTCTGTATGTTTGCAAATTTATACATCACTTATTTTTTGGCATATCATATATAAATTGTTCAACCTTTGTATATGTCTGTGTTTATAAGTGTATCCTGTAATGAGCAATCAACATAATTGAAATTGATATAATAATATTTGTTGTCAACCTATTTACTTTACATAGTTCAATTTAGAACCATTTAAGAGTATATGTATATATATATCTCAAAACACTACGTCTAAAGTTTATTTTATATATAAACCTTCATTCGTGTCTTCTTTGTTTGGATGACATGCAGAGCTTCCTCTGCCCTGTTTGCTTCCTCATCTCCTTCTTTGTTTTAGTCTCATTGGCGCAACTGGCCCTTTGCCCTTACCGCACCTCTTTGATGTAGCTTTTTTATCCATGTCTGTATTATTACTGAAAGTAGGAAACCAAAATGCATTCAATAATAAGAATATCAAAAAGAGCTAACTGAAGAACTCTGCAAGGCATTTAAAACGATTGAAGGATTCAATACATGTGGTAATGTGGTAACACTTCTTCTTCTTCTTTATTATGGTTTACTGACTTAAATGAGGTGGTTTGATTTACGGATTCTGTTGTAGGTTCTTCTTTGCTGTAAAATCTTGTCAAAATTCGAGATTCACAGTCCACCCTAGGGTGGACTACAACACCTCAGAATTCACCAAAGATAATATTTGAAAGGAAATAAACTTAAAAAATGTTATTTATTACTACTGTTTGCGGATAGAAACTTAAAAAGTTACACTACATTCTTGTGAAATCCTAGAAATCCGTGTTTAGTTTCTTTAACTATCCAACGGAGTATTCGATACCCCACCCCCCAAAAATCATTTAAAACATTCTTTGACAACAAACGCGGAGTTTACTGGTGAAATATAACATACGTTTACGTTCACTTTAATAATAACAAATTTCCTATGTTTTTTCTTGTCATTAGCGAATTATATAAACAAACAATAAAATAAATAGGATTTTCTTACCACAGGTGATTGGACTCCCATGGGGTGACCCCCACCAGACCCCCCACCCTCAATCTACAACCCTGAAAACCCACAAAATGGCACAAACATATCTTAAACACTTACAAATAACAACAATTCAAACAGAATTTTTTTTTTTCAGTCCAGCAATTTTTCATTTTACCTTCCTTTCTAAAGGTTTGGAACAAACATGGGATTTTTCTCTCAAAAACACGACATCACCTGCATTTAATTTTGGCTCGATCTCGGCCATATTGGTCTCAGTTGTTACGGGATAGTTCACAGAAACACAGACAAACATCGGTTTCAACCTTTTTTCAACGGCTTTGACACAACAGGCAGACAAAGTCGAAGAAACTCATAGGGAGAACCAGTCTTGGGTGAAACAGCTGCCATTTTCTAGCTCCCGGTTTTCGTGCAATACTCGTTGCATTATCGATTCTCGTCGTGTTTCATGAGTTTCATTTGATATATAAACATTTTATAAACCAGATTTTCCGTTAATTCGGTTTAAGAACATCCTCGTATAGCCATTACAGTAGATTTTATACCCGATCAAGATCGGGCGGACGCTTGCAGAATATCCCCACCTGGATGATCATGTTTCATTTTCCACACAGAACCAGTCTAATGCGATTGACACTTTCTGTTCTTCTTCTTCCGATTAAAGGTCAGGAGTCTTCTTAGACTGTAAGGTTGACCTGGTTAGGGGGGTGAAACAGCCATCCTCCTCTAGCTTATTTACAATTAGAAAGGCCCGATATATTACAATTAAAATCATATACACGACAGCTAACTCCTACGGACCGATGAAGAAGGTTGCTGGGACTGCAACTAGGGCAACCTTGAAGTCTTCGATGGTGGGGTGATCGGTGATCGCTGTGGGAAGCCTGTTCCATTCCTGTATGGTCTTCGGATAGAAGGAGTACTTGTACACTCTTTGGGATGCAGTAGGTGGGTAGAATCGGTAACCTCCTCTGGTACGCATGTCGTTGCGCCTGAGTATCGGTCCTGGATCGACATCTACCAAGCCTCCTTGGATTTTGTAGAGCATTGTAAGTCTCTGGGTTCTCCTTCTATGTGCGAGTGAATCCCATCCTAGATTGATTATCATGTTGGACACACATCCTGGGGTCCTCTCCCAGTAGTTGCGCATTACAAAGCGAGCTGCCCGTCTTTGTACCTGTTCCAGTCGGTTAATGTCAGTGGTTAGGTGGGGATCCCATGCTGATGAAGCATACTCTAGTGTTGGTCGTACCAGTGTATTGTAGGTTGTCTCGCGTACCTCTTTAGTGCAGTTATGCAGGTTCCGACGAAGAAATCCCAGAGTCTTTGACGCCTTGGACGATATGTTGTCGACATGGGTCTTTGGTGAGAGATCTTCGCTGATGGAGACACCAAGATACTTGGCACTGTCGACTGCTTCTTAAATGTGGCCATGCAGCATGTAATTTGTATCTTGCTTGAACCTCTTGTTGGTGCAAATCCTAATGACCTGACACTTCTTTGGATGAAACTTCATTTGCCATCTATCCTCCCATTCCTGTAAGGAATCTAAGTCCTGCTGTAGCTTCAGGGCATCATCAGGGTCCTTGGTGTGGCGGTAAAGTAGACCGTCATCTGCAAAGAGGCGTGTCTCTGATGTTGTAGAATCTGGGAGGTCGTTTATAAATGCCAGGAAAAGGAGAGGTCCTAGTACCGTTCCCTGGGGTACACCTGAAACAAAATCTGCTTCTGATGAGCTGATTCCTTCTAGTGTCACACGTTGCTTTCTGTAGCTGAGGAAAGACTGTATCCAGCGAAGGGTGTTGCCTCGTACTCCGTAAAACTCTAGTTTGTGTAGCAAGCGTTGATGGGGGACCTTGTCGAAAGCCTTAGAAAAATCTAGGAGTACAACATCAACTTGGTCTGTTCCTGTTCGTAGTTGACTAGTGATTCCCTGAAGAGTGGTGATCAGCTGAGTCTCACAAGAGCGTTTGGCGCGGAAACCATGCTGGTTGTCACAAAGGATAGTGTGCCAGGTGAAATGCTGCATTATG
Organism: Panopea generosa; assembly: GCA_029582155.1. NCBI lineage: Eukaryota > Metazoa > Mollusca > Bivalvia > Adapedonta > Hiatellidae > Panopea > Panopea generosa. The sequence continues at coordinate 47,805,218 of CM055902.1, read as the reverse complement.
TTACTGTGGACAATATGCTCCAGTATCTTGCAAGTAACTGATGTGAGTGAAACAGGTATGTAGTTAGACGCCTGATGTCTATCACCTTCCTTGTAAAGAGGTACAATGTTTGCGCTCCTCCAATCCGACGGTACATCTCCAGAGTCGATCGATAACTGAAATAGTCTGGATAGTACATGTGACAGTTCCTCAGCAGCTGCTCGTAATATAAATGTTAGTATACAATCGGGACCGGCTGCCTTATGTGGTTTAAGGTTACCAAGAAGCTTTGCGACTCCGTTGGGGCGGATCTTGAGTCCCATCGTAGTTGGGTGAGGGCTTGGTCCCTTGTCTGGAATACTTGTAGTGTCTTCTTTGGTATAGACTGACTGGAATTCGTCATTGAGGATGTCCGCTTTTCTTGAGCTTTCACTCTGAAGGAATCCGTCCTTATTGATGAGGGGAGATACACCTTCTGTCTCTTGCCTCTTACTCTTTATATATGACCAGAAACGCTTGGGGTTCTTCCTCAGATCATCGCTAACGACGTCTTGATTGTAGGACTTCTCAGCTGTTCTGGTCTCTTTCCGGACTGCTGTTTGTAGAATCTTGTATCTTTCCCATGTCTTAGAGTTCCCAGACTTCCTGGCCCTCAAGTGGGCTCTCTGCTTCCTTCTCATCATCCTACGTAGCTTGGTGGTGACCCAAGGGTGTGTCTGTCGAGTGCAGGACATTTTAGTACGGATATACTGTTCTAAAGATGATGCAATGGCTGCCTTGAATGATGCCCACATACATTCAATACTGTTATCTACTTCCGTGTAATAGTAAATAATGCTTTCAAGTTTGAGTTTGACTTTTCTTATTGTTGCAACTATCCTCCAACATAATGAGACACTTGATGAGTCACATACCCACCACAGACCAGATCGAGGCATCGTTTATTCAGGCCATGAATCATCTGATGACATAACTCAGCACTTTGGCACAGACATTTTGTATTCCACATCCTTACCTTACCTTCACGAGTCTGTTTGTATATGTTACTGGATTAGGCACATCCGTGGCCAGCCACTTTCAACTCCTGTACAGTGTAACAGAAGATACCATAAGCTCATCCTTCTACTCATCAGCGACATAGAACCAAACCCAGGCCCATCAACAACATTCCCATGTGGCGTTTGCTCTGTTGAGGTTGAAGATTTTGGTGCTAGGTCCTGTGATAGATGGATCCACAAGTCTTGTGTTGGCATGTTGACGGCTGACTATGATGCATTGGCAAACACATCGCTTCAATGGTATTGTCCTGATTGTGGCACACCTAACCATTCATCCGTCATCTATGATGTTCCTGATACAGACAGCAGTAGTGTTGGCAGCATTTATTCTAGCTTGAGTGAAGGCGAACCAACTACCCCTGACATTTCAAACTCTACATCAGAATCGAATCAAAGCTTTACAAACTCAACCTTTAGCTCGATAGGCAGCCCAGGAGCTTCATCCTCGCCGAAACCTATGCTCCAATTTGGTACCAAACCAAAGACAAAGCAAGCACTATGAATATTGACCGTTAACGCAAGAAGGGAAGGAATATCGATGTTTTAGTTGTAACAACAATGCCAGACATTATACTAGGAACAGAAACCTGGCTATCAGATGACATCGCATCTCCATTCTTCTTCGATCCGTCGCTTGGTTTTAAAGTTTACCGTCGAGATAGGCTAGTGCTCCTAGCAGTAAAAGACGTTATTGAAGTGTTAGATGTTGAGACACACAAGCAACTTGAACTTATCTCTGACACCATCAAAAGAGGCAAGAAGAGAATGGTCCTCACATCATACTACCGTCCTCCAGGTAAAGCTGATGAAAGTTATCTTGAAATGGTCAGCGCCGAATTCACAAGACTCAAGAATAAATACAAGAAGGCTATATTCATCATTGGAGGAGACTTCAACATCCCAGACGTTGATTGGACAAGAAACGCCATTTCAAAGGCACCTCATATATACCCTCAACGTGTGAGCCAGGCATTCCTTGATATTGCCATGGATATGAGCCTTGAACAGCTAGTAGATTTCCCAACTAGACTACAGAACACGCTTGATCTTGTCTTCACATGCCACCCAAGTTTCAAGAAACGATGCAAACCATAACCACCAATAGCACTAAAGAATGACCATGACATTCTTCTCCTAGACACAGCTCATCAACCCCAACGACTCCGACTTCCTCGTGGAAAGATATATTTATGGAAGATGGCCAACATAGAGGGCATCAAACAACATATGACGCAGTACAGTCAGACGTTTACCGACACAACCTTCCAATCTATTGAATGTATGTGGGCATCATTCAAGGCAGCCATCGCATTTTAGAACAATATATCCGTACTAAAATGTCCTGCACACGACAGAAACACCCTTGGGTCACCACCAAGCTGCGTAGGATGATGAGAAGGAAGCAGAGAGCCCACTTGAGGGCCAGGAAGTCTGGGAACTCTAAGACATGGGAAAGATACAAGATTCTACAAACAGCAGTCCAGAAAGAGACCAGAACAGCTGAGAAGTCCTATATTCAAGACGTCGTTAGCGATGATCTGAGAAAGAGCCCCAAGCGTTTCTGGTCATATATAAAGAGTAAGAGGCAAGAGACAGAAGGTGTATCTCCCCTCATCAATAAGGACGGATTCCTTCAGAGTGAAAGCTCAAGAAAAGCGGACATCCTCAATGACCAATTTCAGTCAGTCTATACCAAAGAAGACACTACAAGTATTCCAGACAAGGGACCAAGCCCTCACCCAACTACGATGGGACTCAAGATCCGCCCCACCGGAGTCGCAAAGCTTCTTGGTAACCTTAAACCACATAAGGCAGCCGGTCCCGATTGTATACCAACATTTATATTACGAGTAGCTGCTGAGGAACTGTCACCTGCACTATCCAGACTATTTCAGTTATCGATCGACCGTTTTATTGGAGGATCGCAAACATTGTACCTCTTTACAAAAAAGGTGATAAACATCATGCGTCTAACTACATACCTGTTTCACTCACATCAGTTACTTGCAATTTACTGGAGCATATTGTCCACAGTAACATAATGCAGCATTTCACCCGGCACACTATCCTTTGTGACAACACGCATGGTTTGCGCGCCAAACACTCTTGTGAAACTCAGCTGATCACCACTGTCCAGGGAATCACTAGTCAACTACGAACAGGAAAAGACCAAGTTGATGTTGTACTCCTAGATTTTTCTAAGGCTTTCGACAAGGTCCCCCATCAACGCCTGCTACACACACTAGAGTTTTACGGAGTACGAGGAAGCACCCTTCGCTGGATACAGTCTTTCCTCAGCTACAGAAAGCAACGTGTGACATAAGAAGGAATCAACTCATCAGAAGCAGATGTTGTTTTAGGTGTACCCCAGGGAACGGTACTAGGACCTCTCCTTTTCCTGGCATTTATTAACGACCTCCCTGAATCTGCAACATCAGAGGCACGCCTCTTTGCATATGTCGGTCTACTTTACCGTCATATCAAGGACCCAGATGATGTCCTGAAGCTACAGCAGGAGTTATTTCCTTACAGGAATGGGAGGATAGATGGCAAATGAAGTTTCATCCAGAGAAATGTCAGGTCATTAGGATTTGCACCAACAAGAGGTTCAAGCAAGATACAAATTACATGCTGAATGGACATATTTTAGAAGCAGTCGACAGTGCCAAGTATCTTGGTGTCTCCATTAGCGAAGATCTTTCACCAAAGACCCATGTCGACAACATATCGTCCAAGGCTTCAAAGACTCTGGGATTTCTTCGTCGGAACTTGCATAACTGCACTAAAGAGGTACGCCAGACAACCTACACTACACTGGTACGACCAACACTAGAGTATGCTTCATCAGCATGGGATCCCCACCTAACCACTGACATTAACCGACTGGAACAGGTACAAAGACGGGCAGCTCGCTTTGTAATGTGCAAATTCTGGGAGAGGACCCCAGGATGTGTGTCCAACATGATAACCAATCTAGGATGGGATTCACTCGCACATAGAAGGAGAACCTAGAGACTTACAATGCTCTACAAAATCCAAGAAGGCTTGGTAGATTTCGATCCAGGACCGATACTCAGGCGCAACGACATGCGTACCAGAGGAGATCACCGATTCTACCGACCAATTGCATCCCAGAGAGTGTACAAGTACTCCTTCTATCCGAAGACCATACAGGAATGGAACAGGCTTCCCACAGCGATACCAATCATCCCAACATTGAAGGCTTCAAGGTTGCCCTAGCCGCAGTCCCAGCAACCTTCTTCGTCGGTCCGTAGGAGTACGCCGTCGTGTTTATGCTTTTAATTGTAATATATCGCCAACATACGTAATACAAAACTCCTCAAATGGAGGAGAACCTCAAATGGAGGCTTGGGTGACGCACTTCAAATGGAAGCGATTTGTCGCGCCAACATAATAACACAAACTCCTCAAATGGAGGAATACTGATGTACTACAAATGCAATGATAAAATTCCTATGTAATTGACTGCACATGATCTAAGTAAAGCCATGACCCTTTTCACTCAACATATGGGGAAACCCGAACACTTCAGTTTAAGAAAAGTTATTGCCTTCTTTCAGCCCATTTAGAAATAGTTGTTTACCACGGTCCGATAAATGTACTCCGTCGCAGAAAAGTCCCTTATCTACTTCTACAATTTCCAGGTATCTGATATAGGCTCCATTTAATCTGATTACTTCCGTGACAACTTTACTGTTTACCCTGACCCTAACTCTTCCCAAAGCTTTAAGGTCTCATACCGCCACAATAGCCAAGGTAAAGACGATCAGTACACCAGGTATTAAGTCCTTGATGCTGCTGAATTTATCAGCAGCAGGAAACTGTCCAATGTCATATACACCTACCTGTAGTACTAATATGTTAGGAGGATCCTCCACTGTCAGCAGCATTTTAATTGCTCTCTCCACCTGCTACCATCTCATGCCGCATTTTCCTTTCCACCATAAACTGACAGATCCTCTCTCAAAACCAAACTTGACACCACCAGATGTAGATTGCCTTGCTAAGGTGAATGCTGTATGTGTGCTACTGCTCCTGAACAAGATACCTTATCACACAGTACCACTTTGTTTAATACAGGAAGCCATCGAGGGAGAAGTGTATAAGAAGTGTTTTATTTTATTATTTTTTTTACCCAAGGGAGACAACTACTATTCAAATCTGATAACTACTTCCCTTGATTGCAATACATTTCTTTTCCGTCGTATCAATGATCATTGACATATATTCACCCCAACATTTTTAAAAGGTGAAATTGAATAAGTATACGGTTAAAATTAAATCTACAGTACTCATCATAATAATTTTAAATAATTCCAGAACACATTATATAACGGATACTCTAATACCATACAAACCTACTCTTGAAATTACCACTGTTACTCGGAACTGAACAATACGATGCTTACAACCTTATCTAAAACAAACTTAAACAAATAAATGAACAGATAGTGAAATATATATAAAAAAAACAAAAAATAAAACAACAAGAACATGTTTAAATGAAATATCGACAAAACAAGCTGCATCGATATATATCTATTAGCATTCCTTCTGTATGGTTGGGGAATGGTTGTTTCGGTCTGTATGAAATCCATCTAAAACCACTATCAACAGATAAATTACAGTATTGATACACATATATAACAATATTATAACAATTAAAGTATTATATTTTTGAATTTTTAGCGACAGATATATATATCAAGTAATAAATTTCTTCATAGTTCAAGAACCGTAAAAGACACATGTCGAATGGATACGGTTTTTGTTGAAAAGAGACAGCAAGACGGAGTCACCGTTCGAATCATATTATCATAATAAACACGTACAGTCAGCCCCCCTTCAATAACCCGATTTAGTAATTTATACGACAAATCCTAATGTTTTGACAGGAACAGATAATCTGAATTTTCAATGTTTTGATAGCAACAGAAAAGGATCTTCCAATCTGAGGTTTTAATGTTTTGATAGGAACAGATAAGGATCTTTCAAACCGGGATTTCAATGTTTTGATAGGGACTTATAAGGATCTTTTAACTCGGGGTTTCAATGATTTGATAAGGGCAGTTTATAATTTTTCAACACGGCGTATTAACGTTTTGATAGGGAAGATGATTATCTTTCAACACGTGGTTTCAATGTTTTGATAGGAATAGATAAGGATCTTTTAACTCAGGGTTTCAATGATTTAGTAGGGACAGATAACACGAAGATTCAATGTTCTGATAGGAACATATAAGGATCTTCCAACCCGAGGACTGAATGTTTTGATAGGAACAGATAAGGATATTTCAACCCGGAGTTTCAATGTTTATATAGGGGGCAGATAAAATAATTTTACCCGGGGTTCTGACAGGAACAGATAAGGATCTTCGAACTCGAAGTTTCAATGTTTTGATAAGTGCATATAGGGATATTTCAAACCGGTGTTTCAATGATTTGATAGGGGCAGATAAGAATCTTTCAAAGAGGTGTTTTAACGTTTTGATAGGGTAGATACGCATCTTTCATCACGTGGTTTCAATGTTTTGATAGTGGCAGATCAGGATCCTTCCACACTAGGTTTCAATGATTTGTTAGAAACAAAGAACACATATGTGGGATTTCCAACTCGAGGTTTTAATGTTTTGATAGAAACAGATAAGGATCTTCCAACGTGAGGTTTCAATGTTTTGATAGGGGCAGTTAAGAATCTTTCAACTCCGAATTTGATAGGAACAGATAAACCGATGTTACTTTGTTCTGATAGGGAGAAATAAGGAACAGTCTAACCGGGGTTTCAATGTTTTAATAGGAACAGATAACCCGGGGTTTCAATGTTTTGTTAGGTACAGCTCAGGATCATCCATCACGAGATTTCAATGTTTTGATATGAACAGATATCCGGAGGTTTCAATATGTTATTAGGAACATATATGGATCTTCCAACCAGTAGTTTCAATGTTTTTATTAGGGCAGATAAGATTAGTCAAACCCGATGTTTCAAAGTTTTGATAGGGGCAGATTATAATATTTCAACCCAAGGTTTCAATGTTTTGATAAGGGCAAACAAGTTTCTGTACCCGAAGTTTCAACGTTTTAATATGAGCAGTATGGATCGTTCAACCCGAGGTTTCAATGTTTTGTTTTTGGCGGATAAGGAACGTTCAACCTTTTGTTTCAATGTTTTGATAGGAACAGATAACTCAGTGTTTCACTGTTTTGTTAGGAACATATCAAGGTCATTCAACATGAGGTTTCAATGTTTTGATATGAACAGATAACCCGAGGTTTCAATGTGTTACTAGGAACAGATATAAATATTCTAACCTGTTGTTTCAATGTTTTGATAGCGGCAGATAAGGATCTTCAAATCCGAGATTTCAATGTTTTGATAGCGACATATAAGGGCTTTCAAATTTCAAATAAGAATCTTTCAAACCGGGGTTTCAATGTTTTGAAAGGAACAGATAACCAGATGGTTTAATGTTCTGATAGAGACACATGGGATCTTTCTAACTGTTTTTTTTATAGTAGGAACAGATAACCCGATGTTTCAATGTTTTGCTAGGAACAGATCAGGATCTTTCAACCCGAGGTTTCAGTGTTTTTATAGGAATAGATAACCCGAGGTTTCATTGTATTAATAGGAACATTTATGAATTTTCCAACCCGATATTTCAATGTTTTGATAGACGCAGATAATGATCTTCCAACCCCTAGTTTCAATGTTTTGATAGGGTTAGATAAGGATCTTTCAACCCTGGGTTTCAATGTTTTTATAGCAACAGATAACCCAAGTTATCAATTGATAGGAACAGATAAGGATCTTCCATCTAGATGTTTCAATGTTTTGATAGGGGCATGTAAGGATCTTTCAACTCGGGTTTTTATAATTTGATAGGGGCAGTTTAGAATCATTCAACACGGTGTTTTAATGTTTTGGTAGGGCAGATAAGTATCGTTCAATACGTGATTTCAATGTTTTGATAGTGGCTGATAAGGATCCTTCAACACTGGATATCAATGATTTAATAGGAACATATAACACAAGGTTGCTATGTTTTGATAGGAACATATATGGATCTTCCTAAGCGAGGTTTCAATGTTTTGATAGGGCACATAATTATCTTTCAACACGTGGATTGATTGAATGTTTTGATACGGGCAGATAAGGGCCCTTCAACACTAGGTTTCAATGTTTTGATAGGAACAGATAAGGATCTTCCAACCTGAGGTTTCAAGTTTTTATTAGAGGCAGATAAGAGTATTTCAACCCGATGTTTCAACGTTTTAAGGAAACAGACTGATAAAGATCTTCCAACCCGTGGTTTCAATGGTTTGATAAGGGCTGATAGGAATCTTTCAACACAGGGTTTCCATATTTTGATAGTAACAGATAACGCGATGATTCAATTTTCTGATAGGAACAGATAAGGATATTTCTAACCAGGGTTTCACTGTTTTGATAGGAATAGATAACCCAAGATTTCATTGTTTTGTGTTAGGAACTGATCAGGATCTTTCTACCGGGGGTTTTAATGTTTTGATATGAATAGGTAATCTGAGGGGCAGATAAGGATCTTTCAACCCGAGGTTTCAATGATTTGATAGGAATAGATATCACGAGGTTTCATTGTTTTCAATTTGTTAATAGGAACAAATATGTATCTTCGAACCCCAGATTTCAATGTTTTAATAGGGCCAGATAAAGATCTTTCAATTCGTGGTTTCTATGTTTTGATAGGGGAATATAAGGATCACTCAGCCCTGGGTTTCAATGTTTGGATAGGGGCAGACAAGGATCTTTCAACCCGAGGTTTCAATGTTTTGATAGGGGCAGATACGATTTTAACCCGAGGTTTCAATGTTTTGATAGAGGCTGATAGGGGTACTTCAACCCGGGGTTTCAATGTTTTGATAGAGGCTGATAAGGATATTTCAACCTGGAATTTTAGTGTGTTGATAAGAATCTTTCAACCCGATGTTACAATGTTTTGATAGAGGCTAATTAGGGGACTTCAACCCGGGGCTTCAATGTTTTGATAGAGGCTGATAAGGATATTTCAACTTGGGATTTCAGTGTGTTGATAGGGGCAGATAAGGATCTTTCAACCGGAGGTTTCAATGTTTTGAAAGAGGCAAAAAAGGATAATCCAACCCGATGTTTCATTGTTCTGATAGGGTCAGATAATGAACTTACAACCCTGGGTTTCAATGCTTTGATACGATTTGATAACCCAAGATACCAATGTTTTGAATGGATGGAAAAGATAAGGATCTTCCATCCCGAGGTTTCATTGTTTTGATAAAGACAGATAATCCGATATCTTTATATAAAAAAATAAGGATCTTTCAACCAAGGATTTCAATATTGTGATAGGGGAAGATAAGTATCTATAGCCCCGGGTTTCAGTGCTTGATATGAATGCTTGATATGAATGCTTGATTGTACTTCCATACCACATGTTAGTAAATGTGTGCCTGAGAAAAATAAATGATGTTGCTGTTGCTGCTGTTGACAGTAGTGTATAAATCGAATAGGCTCACCTAAAATTGTGACATTCTATTTATATATACATGTATGGAATCGTCCAATACATGTAATTTTGTTTGTAATGTAACATGGAATTTGTTGTAGTTTCCATTAGACATCCCGCCCCTCCAACACGGTAGGGTAATACTAGAATGTTCACGTTTGCTCTACGTCGAATAGAGAAGATGAAAAGAAGAAATAAAAAAACTAGCAAAACTGAGATGACTGATATACCAACATGATATGTCTACCATTTACACACTATTATAAGATATCAATAGTGACAGGCAATTAAATTAAAGATGCTCCCTTTTGATTTCTTGTATATCTTTTTTCCAGTATAAGTATATATGACCTGACCAAGTTAAAAACACTGGCTGGCATAACCCTCTCTTTTATAATATACAACTGTGTTATCCATACTTTGTAACTGCTCATATCTTTAATTCTTCTTAAGAACAATTTCATTTCTCCTGGCAAAGTATATGAAACATTAACTAAAACTTTTTATGTCAGCATCACAAAACTAGTTTTGAAATGTCGCGTTTACCCTTTCCCAATCCAAGATTTTTCTCGTGTTTCAACACAAGGAGAACACAAGCATTTGAGACAGCAATCATCAGTTGAAGTTAATATTGTTTATGTTATTGTTATTGTTGTTGTTGGTGTTGATGATCCAATGCCAGTTCCTATCATAAATATATTAAATCACAGGTTCCATTGGCATAGTTATTTCCGAAATATATTGCATAAAACACATTTAATGCAAACAAATGACTAAACTTTTATTTTAATTAACTAACAGAACTTCTTCTGTGAAGTTTGTTTGCACTATATTTAGGCATATAGTTATTTTCTACGGACCCTCAAAATCTCGCATCTTGCTAATGCAACCCCAGCGATAAAATCAATAATGATTCTCAAATTAAGACAAAAATAAATTTATAGTTACATATCACATCACAAAGGTACTAATACATGCAAACTGTACTTAAAACGCTGATGAAATATCTCAAACCGAATAAGGACATCTTCCATTTTACCATTGAGAAACATATCTATTTAAACTAGGCTCGAAAAGGAACCCAAATGCTTACAAAACCATTGCATGGCGTAATGAAGGAAAGCAGCTTATTTGTTTGGGAATATAAGAACAGAATTAGTTTTGATAGGAACAGATTCGGATATTCCAATCCGAGGTTTCATTGTTTTGATATGAACATTAAAACCCTTGGATTAAAATATATGTATCGCAACCAAATATCAATGAAAAATTGTTTCAATATTATACATAATTCACTAAATAACTTTATTTTCAGGATTTCCCCTAGGGGCTTGCATACAGTCGAAAACCAAAGGTATATGGGTGTGGCTCATAAAACATCCGAAATTGAGTAGTGATCGAATATTATTAATGGATACAGAGGGACTTGGTGACGTGAAAAAGGTACATTGACACAATTAGTTAATGTAAAGACAATTTTATGATATGGTTTGAAAGTCATATTGATGACACTGCAAATAAAATATTTACTGCCCAAAGGCATTAATAAAACGTTCAAACGAATATGTTAGGTGTGTTTAAAGTTCTCAAAATTCACATTCAAGTACGTTAAAGACGATTTCTATAGTTTTTTACATTACTTTCCCATAGAATTTTACGAAACTTCCTAGTATTTAAGTTTAATGTAGGTTCATGCAATATCAGAAATAAAAAAAAACACATGTTACCGTACGGATTAGTTTTGCTATAACTTCCTCATAAACATACCCGTCCTTTAAAGTTGGTAAAAAATGTAGATTTAACAAGCAATGCGAAAAGAATATAATTTAAAATTGTTTACATCTAGTATTTAATTACGACTAATACATAGATGCATGCATATAATATAAATTGCCATAGAAATGGTAGTTATACGCTTGAATTTAACTGTTTAGAGTTTTTAAAACCAAAATCATTTCAGCAGTGTCAATTGTTTTTTCAATTTGGCAATTAAAACATAGCGTTGTTTTAATATTTTGATATAGTGTATGGATAAATTTTGCAGAAAATCTCAAAACAAACTCTCTGATCCCTATTTTAATGAAAATTTTAATTAAAAATACACTTTACCGCGTAACTTGAGAAAAAAAAATAGCTCTTAAATTGTGTCATTGATTAATAAACTGCAGTTGCAAAATTAAAGTTTTTAAACAACATGCGCATATTTGTATTTATATTAAGACTTCTGTTATATTTTATATTCAGGTTAAATTGCTATTAACAATTATTTCATACCAGTATGCATATTTCGTATATTGAACATATGTAAGTGACCAATTCAGGAGTATCGGTACATGAGTGTGCCATCAGAAAAAGGGTAACTTGTAATATAATAATATGTAATAGGCAAGTTGCATCCCTTTGTGCGCGGAATTGGTGCACATGGAAAACTGTATAAAACGTCCTCAAATAATGCATGTAATGTAATGAAATATAATATTATATTTATATGTTATTTGATTTTGTATTTATTGTCAGATAAATATATAACTTAGTATCAAGAGTTATGATAAAACTGAAAGAAGCCTTTTTAAACATATAGTGCTTTTGGATTCTAGTGGATTCCATCCCAAATGACCAACAGCAACGTTGCAAGTCATTTCAGTAACTATTTTAACATCAGACGAACTACCTGTTTTTCTTTGAAAATAAGAAAATAATAAACCCAGTAGAATTGTCCATTTAAAAGACGCAGTCACTCAAACAGTACAATCCAAAAATACACCTATACCAACAATATTACACTATACAAACAAACAAACAGAAGTTGGTTTAAACTTATTTATTTTACTTCGATTGTAAAACAGTTCTTACAACTTCGACAAATCACGCTCGAAGTCTTCCTGAAAAGAACCAGTACAAAGCATATGTATAAACGTGCCTTGCTCATTAACACTACACATATCCGTGGCGGGGGATCGAATCCATGACCCTCCGATAATGGGTTCGGTGCTCTACCACTAGACCACGCGCTCCACAAACAGAAGTGAAACTAATTAAAACCAAAACATTATATACTTATATCAATTCACTGCACTGTATGGTTTTTCTATAAAATCTCTCAATCTTGACATGTTTATCTATTTCCACTACTATCTCTTAAAGAGGAGACCTCATTTATATATATATATATTTTAAAACTTGAAAATGACCAAGCATATCTTACTCTTTGAGACCATTTATTGATATTGAATTTGATCACAAAAGGCATTTTCGCAATATTTCGTTAATTAATAAAGGTGACGATTTTATTGATATAAAAACAAAATTGTTGTCTAAAATGTTCAAAGATAGACTCATCACCTGTAATATATTATACATAACACAAAGATAGACTAATCACCTGTAATATATTATACATAACACAAAGATAGACTCATCACCTGTAATATTTTATACATAACACAAAGATAGACTAATCACCTGTAATATATTATACATAACACAAAGATAGACTCATCACCTGTAATATATTATACATTACACAAAGATAGACTAATCATCTGTAATATATTATACGTAACAAAAAGATAGACTAATCACCTGTAATACATTATACATATTACAAAGACAGATTAATCACCTTTACTATATTATACATAACACAAAGATAGACTAATCACCTGTTATACATTGTACATAACACAAAGATAGACTCATCACCTGTAATATATTATACATAACACAAAGATAGACTAATCATCTGTAATATATTATACATAACAAAAAGACTAATCACCTTAATATATTATACATAACACAAAAATAGACTTATAACCTGTAATATATTATACATAATAAAAAAATAAAAACATATATAACCAACAGGAGACAAAGCAGACTGATAAACAATATAATTGTTATTAGTACAAGTCAAATATAGAGAAAAGTGACAGAGGTTAGGTCACTACGGTAACCTTTAAATAATTTGGAGAGAATGACGTTAATGGGATCTTAAACCTGGTAAACGGAGGCACCAAACCTCTCTCCTCTCTTTCGGCAGTGTAATTAAAAGTTGTGCTGCTAGACTGTAATCTTACAAATACGCAGCATGGACATGTGTTATATTTTAAACTATATAATATGACAAGTTGGGTGCTTTAAAAATCATCCAATGAACGAACATATTATAAAGAAGGTGGTAACCATTAGAAGGCTTGTTGTTTAATTGGGTTGCTAGGATGCCATCTTTGAGTCAAAGGACACGTTGAATGCAGGAAAATAACTAGCGTACGGTACAAAATAAACTGCGGGTTGATATGAATGACAACACGTTTTATTTTATAGAAAGAACTATTTTGAATAGCAATGGCGGCATCCTAAAGGCGATAGCAATGTTTTTCCAAGTTATCATGGCGGTTGAAATATGTAGCGCCACCAATCTATTTCTACATTTTGCAAGTGAACATTACAGAGGATTATATCGTCCATGTAACCTTACCAAAACTAAACTATACTATACTTGGAACAGCTGATTAGGGTAATGTTACTTCGCAATTTGTTTGATGTTTGTCTTCCATATTCGGTTTGAATTCTATGTTATGCGCACTGATTAGACTTAAAGTACATACCAAGGAAGAACCAATCAGCGCACTTGATACATAATCTTCTTATTGGCTAGATAATGACTTGTCTCCAAACGCCAAACCTCTATAGTTAACAATAGAAAAAGTAGTTGAAGTGGTGGAAATGTATTATTCAGATATAAAAATAAAAATAGATTGAAGTTGTGATACATACTCTGTTTGGCTATACTTCTTCTCCATATTTTGATAAATCAATAAAGAGGAACACATTAAGTTATTTTTGTCATTTTATTCGATATGCATATGGATAGTTTTAACATTTTTATTGAATAATGCATTAATGCAATGTCTTCACAACAAAATATACTTAATTTTTACTGTTTTTTACCATTGTACAGCACAAATTTATCAAAGTTTTATCAAGACAAAAACTGCAAATCTAACGTGACATTGGTTTATTTTACCACAATACTCGTAACTTGTTTATATAATCGCCAATGCCCTAAATTTATAAGTTGAAAAGCAGCATAAACATACTCAAACAAATCTAATGTACTATTATTAAGTCTCTCTTTCATTTGATAAAAATAATTATCAATAATTTACTGCTCTGTATGCTCGTTTTTCGGGGCGTTTTTTGCCTTTATTGGCATGTTGCAAAAGTCTATTTCCATTATCAGAGTGTTCTGTCTTAAATAGTTCGACCAATTTATAAATATTTGGATGCGAGAGTGTTAACAGACTGATAAAGTTTTATGCCAAGCTTCAACATGGTTGGTTGTAGCATTATTTGTCGAAATGATTCTTGCATATATCGTACAGGGGTTTCTGCGTATTTTTACCGGATGCAATGTTTCATCCTACACCGCCTATACGCGCTTATCCTACCCTCCTCACAGTATTACATTACGCCATTCATAAAATCCTTGCGCCAAGACAAATTCCAAGCTCCATTACATAACACAATTCATAAACTCCTGGCGCTATGACAAATTCATCGCGCTATGACGTTTTCATTCATATATAATATGGTATCCTTGTGCAACTATAAAATTAAACGGGAATAAAAATCTTTAAAAAATCACACAATTAGGATTGTACATGTATAAAGTAGAAATAACAACACTCGGGATAGCTGTTATCCCTCGGGACGGAATTTTCTATCCGCCCCTGCAACCCATGAAGGATACTTCCACATAATTTTATCCCCTTCAACCTTATGTTCTGTCACATTGTCGGTCAACCTTAAAATTTAAGTCAGAAACTATTGCAATAGTAGTGTTATAGGGTGATCCCGGCTAGCTGTTACCCACACCCCATAACAAGGTTTGTCAGTAAAATAAAAACACTGCTTTCCATGTACACTGTTTATTCCACTGATTTGTTGATAAATAACAGAAAAATATCACAGATTACTAAATGTCATGCTTTATATTAAACTTTTATTTCCATTTCCATGACATTATTCAACTTATTCAATCATAATGCATTATATACTATTAAAGTCATATTTTTACTAATTAATGTTAACTGATGTATTAACATATGTAAAATATACAATATTCTAACATTGCTATCATAATTTGCATAGTAAACACATTATATAAAATAGATACTTATTCATACGGATACATACATGTATATGGTACAAAGAGTCTTATTTCTTCAACAATCGTCACATCACATCACATCTCTGTTCCACCATCATCTCATCTCTATCTCTCCAGCACTACATAATTCCTGTTTATATAATGTATGTACATCTATTAGAAGAACTAGCTTTAAGAATTAAAATAACAACAATACACTTTTCATACAGACAGTTGTTTCAAACATCTAGCATATTTACCTTATAACAATAATGATAATAGTATTTATATTCGCTGTTCAACTTTCTATTGCTTAAAAGGATTAAAACATAAAATGTTTTCAGCCGACATACGGACGAATCTATATCAACACAAACAAGCGCATTTGGGCATTTACAATATACACAATAACACATAGCCAATTCTCCATATCAGTTCTAGATTATAATTTATCCTTTGTCAATCATCAATCCTTTTGATTAATACAGTAAATAAATACTTATAGACACTTAAAATATAAATGAAACAAATAACAGTTCCTACCTTCAATCCTCCAGATACCAATTATCAAGGACCACTACCTCCAAGCGGTAAAATAATAACTCTACCATAAATGGCACAATAAACTATACATTGTCTAAATATCTTATAACTACATACAAGGCAGTTAATTTATAACTACTGTGAAACTTGCAGCTTGCAAATTAAATAAATTATTGAAGGAAAGATATAAACTGACATCTCATAACACAACTTTACACCCCAAATTTCTTTCCAAGACTGATTTAGAATAGATGTTGACCAATGGGAATGCATAAGATTGTCAGGTGACAATATTTTCCCACCAAAACTACTCAGCCTTGACCAGTACAACTTTAAAGCTAGTAATTCTGTGTATGTTTATATTGGAAACATGCAAAAATTACAATCTACCACAGTATAACGCATTGAACCACACTTTTTTTCTGGAAAATTCACTTGAACTAATGGCAAAGCAACAGCACGACGTATTATTGTTTTTTAAAGTTATCCTTTAAATGTATTAACTCCTCCGCATGACTGTACTTATTTCCAAACACGCTGAGTGTTCTAAAAATAGTTCTTTTAATTACTTGGTAATAGTCTTATAAAGTTATTGTCATCACAGTTTTGTAACAATTTAAAGAAACGTCTATAAGTTACTTAGAACTTAATTCGGAGAAGACCATATACTAGAAGGCACAGGTATCCGTTTACCATTGCGTGTATTTTGTATAAAGCCCCAGCCTCACTGTCACGATATTTTGCTCCCGACAAGCCACGATCAGTCCCGACCTATTTAACCAAGAATGCTCCCGAAGTTTTGCAAAATTTTGATAGGATCGGCATGAATCGGCATCACTCCCGATCTTGCCACGAATGTCCTACGAATGCCCAAGACTACTGATGACTATTGTAAGAATGCACTACGTTTTCCAAGCCGATGCTCCACGAATAGCTACGATATACCATGATTCCACAACGTTGCCAGTACGACTTATCACGAATCACCACGATCTGGTCTGACTGCGTCACTACTGTGCCACGAATCACCATGACTGTACTACGACTGTACTACGACTAATCCCGGTCCACTGTGACGACCGCACGTATCGGATAAAGACTCGCGATTAGCTACGAATTCATTGCGATTTCGGACATGTCATTCTGTGTAGTATCTGCTTCCAGTGCTGCGAGATCACGAAGAAGCAACACTGTTCCGGGATCATCCATTGTAGAAGTTCTTGGTATATGTTCTTGTTAAAAAAGTTATGGCAAAAGTCTACGAACAGCGATGTGTAACTTAAATCCCTGTTATGCCTTGGACATTTCGTGTCATTCTGATGTCATCATATGGCAACTTTCCGGGTATTGTCAGAGGGATTTCTTGTGATGTCTTGTCTGCTGCATGTTGTATTATTCTATCTTGTCTTTTTTAGTTGCATGTATTGTCATGTCTTGTCTTTTTTTTGTTTGTTTGTTTTGTTGTTTTTTTTGCTTTTGTTTACTACTTACTTGTCTTGTCTAATATTAACTCCCTCAATTCCTTATTTCTCCTCACTCATGTGCTATGTAAATTAAAATGATTCCGTCGTGCCAATAAGGAAAATAATCGATACGTCGGTCGTGCCGATAGCCTTGTCCCAGATATTTTGTCTGTGCATTCATTCCGGTCAACTCGCTCGGGAATTATCGGATTTAGGATGGTTGTTTACGATGAATTTATCGCGGGATGCGATTTAATCGACAAGAACATTCTAATTGTAAAACACGCATTACAGAAGCATAAAGTAACACATGTTTTTTAACAAAAACAAATATTTATATGATAGCATTTAAATAATCGGTGTTAAAAATGTTACCCTAAAATACTTATAGGTCATGCCTCTTTAAAGGGAATATATCACAAAAATGCTATAAATGTTTTCAAAATAAAATTATTTTTGAAATGGCATCGCATTATCATAAATAAATAAAATCCGAATGGTTTGGTATATCAAATCCATTAAACGTGACAAAATCGAAGTTTCACTCAGAGTGCTAGAAAAGACATTACCGGTAAATTGTGAAATATCTTTATATCATTATATAGTAAAACTAAAGCATATGTTCGAACAGCAAATGATCTTACTGAGTCATTCATATGTAATATTGGAATCAGACAAGGGGACACGCGTAGCCAAATTTTGTCTACCTTGTTCACGTGTATATGCATTGTTAAGAGAACGTTGTGGCATGGTATACTACAAATGATATAACTGATATTGTATGTCTTTTATTTGACGTTGATGTCAAATATTTGGCGAAAACAGCATCAAAGCTACAGGTTCAACTCAATGTTTTGTATGAATTCTGTCTTTCATCGGTCATGCTGTTTATCTCAAGAAAACTGAAATTATGGTGGTTGACTCCGGTTATATAAAAACTGGGTCCATGACGGTATTATTATAACTCTATATTTTATTATGAATATATCGGTTTATTATTTACCCCTAAATTGTCATTGTCTTCTGCAAATATTAAACTTACATGTACTAAGATGATTAAAATGTTCCTTACTCTCTTCTTTAGATATGTATAATGTTATGTCAAAGTCAAAGGGAAACTGTATTGATTACAATATATTTACAATACAGATATACATATATTTCAATTTTCTATAAACGTCTCCAGTGTGTTGTGACTAATATTAAAGAAATCATTTAATATATTGAAAATTAATATAGATATATAGATATACCTGTTTCTTCAAAATTTGCAATCAATTGGAATTCAATTGGCAATAGTCTTGCACAAAAAAGTGTAGTTTTGATGGTTGAAATAATACTATAATTCAAGCAAATAGTTACAGAGATGTAATTTGATGTAATTCAAGCTACACTAGTATTATACATAAAATCAATATTTTTCTGATACAATGTTTTTAGTAAAAATGAATATCTTCAAAATGATTTAAAACATCAGGATTAAATTTTAATACATATTGCACCTTGTAAAATTATCTCAATTCATGTAAAAACTATTTTTAGAAAATAACTGAATTATATTAGCTTTGCACCAAGCCATCGAAGTAATGAAATAATATTTCAATATTGTACCCGTCTGAAGTGCTTTGTGTGTGAATATAAATAGTGATTTTAAATGACCTTTTATCAGATAGAATTGACATTTGCAACGGCAACAAACTTGTTGTATGACAGCTGCAACATGTCTCGTACATACGTTGGTTCAATATCGTTATTAATGGTCCATTTTGAGTTCATCCAATTTGCCTCGAAATGAAACACTGCTTTAGTCGCTTTTTGGTGATATTAGAAATGTTGTAATATTACCCCCAAAAAGAGACCCAGTAGTGATTTTTATTCCTTGAGTGCATTTTGTATCCAAAATGTTATTTTTATCAGGTTATACTGACATCATCAATAATAGTTTTAAGCACATGTGTCATGTGGCGGCTGAAAGGGTCAACCTTTTCTTTCACTCAGATTCTTTAATATTGCTCGGAAAGAAATTAACTATATATCTGAAAGAGTAAAATATGTTTAACATTTAGCATTTCTATCAGTAACGTGTTCCTTATCATTCAAGAAATATTTCTAATATTGGTTTGCCTGATGTTTGCATATTGAATAAAGACAAACTATGTTTTATGTTCAGGGTGATGCAAATCACGATGCTCAGTTGATGACATTGGCGACACTCCTGAGTAGCACCCTGATATACAATGTAAAAGGAGCTTTCGATCAGGACACCTTGGATAAAATGACGTAAGTGCTTTTTAAAGAGCTATAACTGATATGTCTGTTACACAGTTGTTACTAAAATAAATGATATGCCGATGCTATACCCTATTTATCAGAAATGAATTGCACAGCAAAATTCAATATTAATGTTAATAAAATAATAAAATAATTAAAAGAAAAAAACTAAAATTTCATCCAATTAATGAAACATACAAATAAGCACTCGAGTGAAAAATAAAGTTCAAAATTAAACATCCATGCAAATAAATAGTATACTGAATTGTACGACGTTACAAGTTAATGTCTATGGAATTTTACGCATTCGAAAGCAGTCAAGATAAAATTTTAAATATTAATTTCTAAAAATACCTGAGACATTGTGACAACTTTTGCTGGTTACATTTTTGAAAAAAAGTACTTGTACATTTTACACTTTTGATTCTCGAAATGTGTTTCTATTATTCTGCTTAAATGTTAGATGGTATTCTAAAATTTTACCTTCGAAAACGCTGTTATAAATATCACAATATATAAATACTTTGGCATAACGCAAACATCGATGTGGTGCATATGATATCTGAAACCCGAAATAGAAAACAGTACATCCATTATACGATATCATACGTTTGATTTATATTGTTTACAGCTGTATCGAGTAGTTCTACGCATTTTACCCACGAAACGTTAATAAAAAAACGATATCATTAAGTGAGGGTAACTGACATATATATACATTGTATTCGTGGCTGAGTATAACATGTATTGAACACAATATATTGATTGACCGGACTTCCGTGCTTTCCCTTAGTGTATATATACATGTTAGTGTGTTGCTGATAATTGACACAGGGTATTCCATGGTTGGGTAGTCTAAGGCTTGTCGTCTCGCCTCGAAGCTCGTCGGTTAGAGTCAAGCTCGGTCTAAATAATTTGCAGGTATCTTGCGGAGGAACGGTGGTTCTACTCAGATTCATTCTTCTTTCACCAATACAGTAAATATTCTATATATAATCTGTCATGTTTTAAAAACTTTATTTAATGTCAATGCCGCAGAGTTAATATTTCCTACATTTACGAAAAATTAGCTGTTGATCTCGATAACATAGAATATATAATATCTTACAAATAAACAAAAATGCTGTTGCTAAATACTAATTGTTTTGTGTACTGATTACTGATCAAATCAATCGGATACATTCCGTATTTAATTTGTTCTTGAAAGCTGAGGTGCTCAGAATTATCCGAATAGCACTTACGAATAAGCTTTTTACGGGTTTTTTTTTTTCTATACTTATCCCATAATTATTAAACTATTTCTTTGTCCTTATTTTTTTCAAAGAAATGCATTTTTACGTTTATTATACTAATCTGTTACAATACAGGAAACACATTGTCAATTACTGTTTTCCAAGAATGTGGCCCTCAAACTTAATTAGCCATTGCAATAGTTATGCCCCTTCCCTTAATAATGTATACAAAACAGATAAAACAGTTTTCTTTTTAATACTAGATTCGTTACCGAAATGTCAACGCGAATGAAAATGAAGCAATCCGGACAAGATGACGATGGTGATTTGGATTGTGTTTGTCCAAATTTGATTATTACTGTACGAGATTTTTGTTTGGAACTGGAAATAGATGGAAAACCACTCACTGAGGACGAATATTTGGAAGATTGTTTAGCTGTACCGATAGAAAAAACAAATGATGACAAATTCAAACGTCCGAGACTTTGTATACGGAAATACTTCAAAAACAGACATCTTGTCACACTTGAAGCACCCGGCGATAAAAGAACTCTACAGCAACTTGAAACGCTGTCAGATCCGCAGCTGAATCCCGAGTTCGTAAAAGGTGTAGATCGATTCTTGAAGCTGGTGTTTAGTGTTAGCAAGCCGATGAGTTTAAAAAGTGGATTTCCACTTACTGGAGCAGGTAACACTCAATTGTACCGTTACATCTACAATTTCCATTGTTAATGCCGACAGTTTAATCCCATAGGCTCGCGGTTACTATAACTATATACATGTTATGGTGCAACTGTATTGCTTCTGACTCAAATGATATATTGAATTATTGCCGAGCGCATGGTCTAGTGGTAGAGCATCCAATCCAAGTTCGAAGGATCGTAGGTTCGATCATGCAACACGGCTATGTGTGATGTCCTCGGGCAAGACACTTTATCTGCATTTGCTTAGTACTGGTTCTACCCAGAAAGACATCGAGCGTGATTTGTCTAAGTTGTACGAACTTGTTTAACAATCGATGTGAAATAAATCAGTTCAAAACATAATATATTACAAAATTTATGGTAAACAAATGCCATATCTAAGATACTTCTAATATATAAATACGAAAAAAAATTACGACAATTATGTATTGCAAATGATAAAATGATTTGTAGACATGTAATATTAAAGGATGTTGCTGAGAAAGTAATCCATATGTTTTATTAAAATAAATAAAGCAACCAAAATGAATTTAAATAAATCATATTCATTGTTGTATTGTCGTGTATTGTTTAGCCGTTGGATAAATAGCCACATAAAAGTTAGTCCCGTTTCCACAGTCATAATGTAACTAATATAATACAGTAAAACTATCTAAACAGAAAAATATGTTTATAACTTGCTTAATAAACCAATCAATTTAAATCATATCAATTCACTAGTTTAAAAATGTATTCTCATACACGGAATAGCATACAATCTATATATATCTCATTGATTGATTGATTGATTTTTTATATATCTTTCTAAATGACATTAAAAAGAATAAACCATTTATACAATGATCATGAATAATTATAAGTGGAACTGAAAAGTTCAAAACTATATTTAATTCATATTTGAAACGCGAGTATCCAGGCGTATGGTTCGTACGCTCGTTATTGACGCCTGTGAATTTTCACTTTTTGGGGTAGCTTAGAAACATGAAAACAATGCAACAAAAATTGACATCTCAGTTATGAAATATTAACCATAGAAGACCGAGATGGCACTCTTTACGAATATACACTTTCTTTGTAATCGAATGACATTTTCTGCGCTTAAATCACCGGTATGTAAGTGATGCATTTACAAAGTCCCTGAATGTATAATGTGACTGTTGACTTCAATTTAATTCAAATTGTATTTTTGAATAATTATATTGATTTCTTGTAAATATCATACAAATTGCAGGTTTATAAAATGAGTTTATATCGCAGTTGTACATTTAATGATTCAGTGTAAGGAGTAAATATATCAAATAATTATATAATCAAGGATAAGTAACAAATCGATGGGTTTGAGTAAGACGCTATTAAAGAGTTAAACCACAAACAATGAAGGAGAAATAGATGTAATAATATATACAAACATGATAAAAGAAGAATTTAGGTTAATTTATTGTAAGAGTTGATTATTACAGTTAAATTTAATCATTTTTATGTATGATATATAATTTGAAGGAAGCTAAATAAAATCATTGAACGAGTGCATATATACCATGTTAATTCGTTTCAGCTTTCTCGGTGATGGTAAGGAATTACGTAGATGCAATAAACTCTGGCAGCATACCATGTGTAGAATCCGTAACCGATTGTGTGATTGCAACTGAGAATGAAAGGGCGGCTGCTGAAGCATTTGTCACATACAAAGCCGGAATGCAAAGAGAAACGCCGTATGAAGACACTGTAGTTTTGCAGCAAACCCACAACAAAGCCTTCGAGGACGCAAACAAAGTGTTTATGGACATCGCAGTATATGATAAAGATGGCATTTATTTGAACAAGTTTAACGTACGTAATGTTCTTTCTATTATAAAAGCCGTTTTCTGTATATAGATTTTACTTATCTAAATTTGAATATGTTGTGGCATAGGAATATTTGTTAAAATTAATATTATATAGAAACGTGTAACTAGGTGTAAATCAATTAAACTTTTCTGATTCTGAATATATTCATATCGAAATGTGAAAAAGTCTTCTGGATTGATTAAGTAGAAAGACGTGTTGACCATTAAACTAGATTAAAGATATCATGACAAATTATATGTCTATACATGATTAAATAAGTAAAAAGAATGACACGAAATTTAGTTGACTGTCTGGTTTAAAAAGATAAATATCATTTCTAAAAATTAAATGCAGTCACTACCTGTGCAGTTAAACGAATAATCGATTCACTCTAATATCGGGCCATTGGTACAAAAAGGTACCAAGTGCCTTCTTATTCCATATACACTTGGTACCTTAATGCACCAATGGGACGCTATGTAACTTTTGTTATTGAATATTATGTTATTCAATATAAAATCAATATCAAACACAATATTATATAAATTGGTTATATATTCATTATTTCAGAGTATTTGAAAGGCTTATGCTAATGAACTGAAGTAAAAATCAAATGAAAATGTTTATTATATTTACTTATAAGTTTATTTTATATTGTAGGAAAAGGTCAGACAGGAAATTGATTTGATAGATGCCAAAGACAAGGCCAAATCAATGAAAGCTTCAAAAGAATTGCTGAAAGATTTGTACAGTGAAATAGACAATAATATTTCACATGGGCAGTATAACGCACCTGGCGGGCACTCCAAATACGAAGCGGATGTTAACAAAGTTAAATCACAGTATGCCAATACCAAATGTCTTGGACGACAGGTATGTGATAATGCAAAAAACACTTCATAAGAGAATACTAAATTGTAAACTACGTTTTCATTTATTACTCTTTGAACTGCTTTGTCGCTACGACATTCGGTCAGAAACACCTATTCTTAAAACTGAAGATGACCACCATAAATATCATGAAATATATCACCAAAATAAAGCCTTTTATAATTTACACTCGTGATTTTAGAGTCTGAAATATGGCGAAATAGCTTTCTGCCATAATTCATTTTTGTTATTTTTACATATGAAAATAGAACGACACCTGCTCTGAAACAACGTGATAGGTGCAGTAAAAAACGAGATAAAGGAAATAGCGAGGTCACAACCAAGATAAATAGAAAACAATGTGTGTTTTATACATGTATGTATATTTATGGTGTATGTACAACTGTAGTGTATATTGTTTTGCAAGTTCGAATCCCACTGCTTTCACCAATAGCTCCGTTTATTTAATTTACAACAATAGGAAACTTTAAAACTTTATCTGTTTGCCGAGTAGACTGATGAAGACTTAACGCAAGTGAAGTTTGTATACTTTTAATAACACAATGCAGTATTAGTTTCTATATCTAGATGTTAAGTTACAAATGTACTGATAATCAATGTTTATATTTCCACGCAATAATGTTTCCAGTTACTAATTATTAAGTCCAATTTTGAAGTAATATGAATTAATATATTACATTAATTTAGAGAAGAGATCTAAACATCCAAAGGTCGAAACTTAAAAAGACCTCAAATAACTCCTAATACCCCCTTTTATACAAACACAACCCCCACTGTGTTACCAATTCAACACACCCCTCACCTCTACATACAAGATGCTGACATGTACACAGGAATGTCGAACCTGACCCGGTCATGTAGAAGTCTTCAGGCTTTAACACATACACACCAGTGTTAACACATACACACTGGTGTAAACACATACATGTTGGTGTTAATACGTACACAAGAGTGTTAACTATATACAGTTGTGTTAACATATAACAATGGTATTAACACAGCAGAGGTAACCACACAGTGATTTTACATCTTAAACACAACTGTGTATAAAGTAAGCACATAATTACCACCAAGTATAAACAAGAATTACCCCAATATTAGTTATAGTAACTGAATCATCGTCTTTCATACCAACAGAAGAATATCATATTTTGGATTAAAGTAATATATTAGACAAAATCGCAACAATGTACAGCTGTGGTGAT
The DNA here is from genome assembly GCA_029582155.1 of Panopea generosa. NCBI lineage: Eukaryota > Metazoa > Mollusca > Bivalvia > Adapedonta > Hiatellidae > Panopea > Panopea generosa. The sequence goes on along the minus strand of CM055902.1, from coordinate 47,779,348 downwards.
GTACAACTGTGGTGCATGTACAGCTGTGATGTATGTACAATTGTAAAGTATGTACAATCGCGGTGTATTTACAATTGTGGTATATATAAAACTGTGGTGTATGCACAACTGTGGTGTATCTGCAATTGTTCTGTATGTTCAATTGTGGTGTATGTACAATTTTGGTATATGTACAATGGTGGTATATGTACATATGTGGTGCATATACAGCTGTACAGCTAAGGTGTATGTACAGCTGTGGTGTATGTACAAATGGGGTGTGTGTACAATTGTGGTGTATGTACAGCTGTGATGTATGCACATTTGTCGTGTATGTACATCTGTGGTGTATGTACAACTGTAGTTTATGTAGAATTGTGATGTATGTGTCCTTTGAGTTCTCTTTGCCTTTAATTCATTATTATTGTCCAAGTTAAAGATGGCTGATATGCCTAATTGTGACATCTGTAAAACGTATTGAAAGGTTGAATAAACATACATTAACCAGCCACTTATCATGTCAACTCCAGCAATCTTCAGTAAATAAATATTCCGTGAAACTGAATATCGGCAGTTAGTTATTCATTCAGCTATATTTGTCAGACGAAATGCGTAGGCATTTGAACATTTTATATGATGGTCACATAACTATGTCGTTGTTATCATTGATTTTGTTTGGTGTAGGTGTAATCATTGATATTGTTGGATGTCGTTTGTTATCGTTGATATTGATGGATGTCGTTGTTATCGTTGATATTGTTTAATGTCGTTGTTATCATTGATATTGTTTGATATCGTTGTTATCATTGATATTGTTGGATGTCGTTGTTATCAATGATAATGTTTGAAGTCGTTGTTATCATTGGTATTGATGAATGTCTTTTTTATCATTGATATTGTTTGATGTCGTTATTGTCATTGATATTGTTTGATGTCGTTGTTTTCGTTGATATTGTTTGATGTCGTTGTTATCATTGATATTGTTTGATGTCGTTGTTTTCATTGATATTGTTTGATGTCGTTGTTATTGTTTGGTGTCGTTGTTATCATTGCTATTGTTTGATGTCGTTGTTTTTATTGATATTGTTTGATATCGTCGATATCATTTATATTGTTTGATTTTGTTGCAATTGTTTGATGTCGTTGTTATCATTGATATTGTTTGATATCGATGTTATCATTGATATTGTTTAGTAACGTTGTTATCATTGATATTATTTGTAGTCGTTGTTATCATTGTTATTGTTTGGTGTCGTTGTTATTATTGATATTGTTGAATGTCGTTGTTTTTATTGATATTAATAAAAGTCGTTGTTATCATTGATATATTTTGATGTCGTTGTTATCATTGATATAGTTTGATGTCGTTGTTATCATTGATATTGTTTGATGTCATTGTTATCATTGGTATTGCTGGCTCGTTTTTATCGTTGATATTGTTTGATGTCGTTGTTGTCATTGATATCGTTGAATGTCGTTGTTTTCGTTGATATTGTTTGATGTCGTTGTTATTGATAGATGTCTTTGTTATTGTTGGATGTCGTTGTTATTGTTGATATTGTTTGATCTCGTTGTTTTCATTGATATTGTTTGATGTCGTTGTTTTCGTTGGTACTGTTGAATGTCGTTGTTATCATCAATATTGTTTGATATCGTTTATGTCGTTGTTTTTGTTGGTATTGTTGGTTGTCGTTGTTTTCATTGATATTGTTTGATGTCGTTGTTATCATTGATATTCTTTGATGTCGTTGTTATCATTGATAGTGTTTAATGTTGTTGTTTTCGTGGTTATTGTTTGATGTCGTTGTTTTTTATGTTATTGTTGGATGTCGTTGTTGTCAGTGATATTGTTTGATGTCGTTGTTATTGTTTGATGTCGTTGTTTTCATTGATATTTTTTGAAGTCGTTGTTATCATTAAAATTGTTTGATGCTGTTGTTATTGTTGCTTGTCGTTGTTGTCAGTGATATATTTTTGATGTCGTTGTTATTGTTTGATGTCGTTGTTTTCATTGATATTGCTTGATATCGTTGTTATCATTGATTTTGTTTAAAGTCGTTACTATCATTGATTTTGTTGGATGTCGTTATTATCATTGATATTGTTTAAAGTCGTTGTTATCATTGATTTCGTTTGATGTCGTTGTTATCATTGATATTGTTTAAAGTCGTTGTTATCATTGATTTTGTTGGATGTCGTTATTATCATTGCTATTGTTTGATGTCGTTGTTATTGTTTGATGTCGGTATTTTCATTGATATTGTTTGATGTCGTTGTTATTGTTTGGTGTCGTTGTTATCATTGCTATTGTTTGATGTCTTTGTTATCATTGATATTGTTTGATGTCGTTGTAATCATTGATATTGTTTGGTGTCATTGTTATTGTTTGATGTCGTTGTTATCATTGATATTGTTTGATGTCGTTATTATCATTGTTATTGTTTGATGTCTTTGTTATCATTGATATTGTTTAATGTCATTGTTATTGTTTGATGTCGTTGTTATCATTGATATTGTTTGATGTCGTTGTTATCATTTACATTTTTTGATGTCGTTGTTATTGTTTGATGTCTTTGTTATCAGTGATATTGTTTGATGTCGTTGTTTTCATTGACATTGTTCGATGTCGTTACTGTTGTTGGATGCTGTTGTTATCATTGATATTGTTTGGTGTCGTTGTTATCATTGACATTGTTCGATGTCGTTGTTATTGTTTGATGTCGTTGTTATCATTGACATTGTTCGATGTCGTTGTTATTGTTTGATGTCGTTGTTATCATTGATATTGTTTGATGTCGTTGTTATCATTGATATTGTTTGATGTCGTTGTTATCATTAACATTTTTTGATGTCGTTGTTATTATTTGATGTCTTTGTTTTCATTGATATTGTTGGATGTCGTTACTGTTGTTGGATGTCGTTGTTATCATTGATAGTATTTGATGTCGTTGTTATCATTGACATTGTTTGATGTCGTTGTTATTGTTGGATGTCGTTCTTATAATTGTTATTGTTTGATATCGATGTTATCATTGATAATGTTTGGTGTCGTTGTTATCATTGATATTGTTTGATGTCGTTGTTATCATTGATATTGTTTGATGTCGTTGATATTGTTTGATGTCATTGTTATCATTGGTATTGTTTGATATCGTTGTTATCATTTATATTGTTTGTTTCCTTGCTATTGATTGATGTCGTTGTTATCATTGATATTGATTGATGTCTTTTTTATCATTGATATTGTTTGATATTGTTGTTTTCGTTGGATGTCTTTGTTTTTTATGTTATTGTTTGATGTCATTGTTATCAGTGATTTTGTTATTATTGATATTGTTTGATGTCTTTGTTATTATTGATATTGTTGGATGTTGCTGTTTTCGTTGTAATTGTTGGGTGTCGTTATTATCATTTGTTATTTTTGTGTGCAGTTTATGATTCCACTGTTCCTATTTCCGCTTCCTTTGTTTTACAATGTCATGTTAACTTTCTAGCTAGCAGAAGATTATATTGTTAAGCGTACCCGCTTGTTCACACTGGTCTCAAACATACACTGTGTTTCTATTTAATATAATTTACATATACGATATTTTTGAATATTTAGATATTATATATGTTAAAGTATTTAAAATTACAGAAACATTTGGCTCTCGGTGACTTCTTCAAAGAAAAGCAATCTCATGAACAGATGATTCGTGATTTAGATAGCACTTTAGACGCCCAGCAGAAGGAACTGATACGTAAGTAGTAAACGTGCCAGTGAGAATTTTATACATCGATATATTTAAACATTAAGTATTCTACGTTAAATCTTTGTAATATACTTGTTTAGTATCAATACATATAGTATATGACATGGTTTGTGTGTATAACCGCAGGAAAATCTTGAATCATAGACTGGGCTGTCCCAAAATAGCGTATGAAAAGTTTACACTGGGCAAATTTAATTACATTGATATCTAAACGCTTGATATATAGATAGTATAATCATTAAATTTTATCAATGAAATGTGAAATTTTCAATAATGTATACATAAATCTGTGCATTTTACATACTAAACCACAACATATGGTACCGCGTAACGTCATATACACTATGAGAACGTCGCTCATTAGTTCTTCTCAAAGTGTTCGCTCATTAAATTTGTTCCCCCTGTAAGCAATCAAGAAACCCACCTCGCACATACACGAGACATTAGTAAATTCCCAGAAAGAATGCTTTGATGGGTGACGTTAGACACTCACTGGATTATCACGTCGTCGTTTTTGCTTGTTTTCCTTCAGTGTGGCAAATTGCTGCTATCCACCCGGTCGAAAACTGTTTGTGCCATTTATAGATTAAACTTTAAGACATATGCCTGTGACTGTCTGACATTTTATTCCACGAATAGTATGTACCAGGGTCTTTCCCCGTACTTAGAAACTGTGATTAAAGTGTATATCTCAGCAGCCACTGTATGTTTGCGAATGAAATATTATACAAGAATATGCAGTTATAAGGATCTACTCATTAGTGAGACAACTCATATTTACTTGGAAGTGATCACCAGTCTCAGTCAAAGTTTGTACTTTTATGACAAATTGCCCTTGAAAGTCTGCCCTTGTTATTATCTATTTTAGTGATTATTTTAATCGTCTTGAGATCTGAAGTATTATGCAGTGTACTTTATTACAGTACATTGACAATTAAAATGATTTTAAGTGAAACACGTGTCTTAATCTGACTTTTTTACTTTGAAAATTTTAATAGTGAATTTCTAACCATCTATAGTCTTATCTAATAAACATGATCGCCTTTGTATGTCATATAACTGTTTGTGTTTATTTATAATGTACATTATCTGTGTTAAGTGTTGACAGCTGTATCTGTTTCTTGTAATCTTTATAGTCATATGTAAAAATAAATAATTAAAAGTACAAAATATATTGCTTTTTCGTAACCCTTTAGCTACTATGAGCCAAAGACACACTGTTAACATTTCTGATCACTATATTCGCTCTAGCTCCTTAATATATCACGGACTCGTCACCAAACTTACATAGTAATATAACCATAATATTCTTCAATTTCATGGAATTTCTAACAAACGTGTTTCACTGGTCACGTAAATAAGATGTGTACCACTTCTTATAAATGCATCCTTTCAATAATTTGCAAAACTTGATGAGAAAATGATAACAGTATTTAAAACGTTCGGATACATTATTAGTTTGATTATTTTGTTTGTATATTTAGCGTCATGTTTATGCAATCGATCACAAACAGACGATCAGTTAACCTAACCGGTATTTCTTGTGATCCGGTACTAAAGCACACCTATCTCCGCAAGTAACTGATAAATTTCACACTTGAAACATCGAACCACAACTAATGGTTGAGAGATAGAGCGTCGGCCTCGCATCAAGATGGTCGTGGGTTTGATCTCCTGCCGGGTCGTATGGATAAAACTGGTACTAGAAGTGTACTTGCTCGACACTCAGCATTTTAGAGGATAGTTTGTCAGTGTATGTGTCAGTTTAATGTGACTGAGTGCTCAGAACACTGTCTCAAGCAGACATAACTGTCGCGATATAACTGAAAAATTGTTGAAAACGACGCTAAACACCATACAATAACAACAACGAAAGACAATGAAACCCATTGTCGTATACCAAACATCTTGAAGAATGGCAGATCGGGAATTCGAACACATGATAGTCAAGACTCACTACCTACTGAGCTAATCGGGCCTTGCTACCTTATTACTTAAATTTGAAATGTGTGACATTATCCAAGTTTGCAAGTCTCGGTCGTTCATTTTGTTTTGCAGCCATGCTTCTTCTACCTCTGGATATGTGGGAAAGTAGTTAGTGACTTACAGAAATAAGATGCGTATAGTTTTGGTAAACAATCTGGCTGAACGTCGTTACATAAGTCATGTACTATTGACGAAAGTTGTACAGTCCCATACAAACACTAGACGGTTATACTAACTGAACATCCTTAATTTGCAATACACATATCTCTACAATGTGTGTTTGCTATATAACCGAGGATTTTACAGAATATGTTAGGGAACTGTGTATCCAGTCCTGATTAATTGTCGATAAAATAGCCGTTATTCCTATAGCAATAAAGAGAAAGGTTATGAAGCGGAAAGCATTTGTGATAGACAAGCAGCAATATATCCAAGATAAAAACAATACTCCTCCCCAAAAATCGGCCCGTAGACACAATTAAAGTAAGTGTGAAATAAAATAATTATTAAACCTAGGTAAAGGGCCTACTAATAAAACTGTTGGTTTGGGACAAGTGACAAGTAGTAAGAACATGTTTTTGTAAGGAAACCCATCATTGCATTTCGTAAATGAATGTGACTATAGTTGCCTTTAAAGCACGGAGTTCTATAATTCTTATTTTCAGTTCAACGTAAGATCAATGACCAAATGAGGCAAGAAAAAGAAGACGCAGATATAAAACTTAAAGAAGCTGAAATGGCAAAGAGGACAGAGGAGTATTCTGTCGAAATTCAAAAGAAGTATCTTTCAGAAAAATATTCAAAAGATTCAGAAATAGAACAAAGGAAACACGACGAATTGCTAGTAATGCGTGTGAAAGAGGAAGGAGCGCTGCCTAAAAGAAGGTCACACTGAGGAGATGAAAAAGCTCAGATCGGAACGAGAAAGAACAGACCAGGAGCTTGCTTCAAACAGAAGACGTGCAAAGGACTGTGGCTGCAATAAAATGTACCTCAGCAGTCGTTAATACCAGTACAACTGTCATTTCGTCATGTACAATACAATAAAGGAAAATTCAAAATCGAAATTGCATTCAGGAATTTTGTTCAAACTTCGGTTCAATAGCAATTGCAACAGCTAACACATTAATTTACAATTTTATCTGTTGCTCTGACAATTTTATTGACAATATAAAACCTACAAAAATACATATGTCGAATGTGATTGCAGACAACTTTTTTTATATAAGTGCAGACGTTAAATAGTTATCCATGTGTAAAATATTGTTTAGTACAAATCAATCAATGTGATTTTTGGTATGTGAAATACATGTTATTGTGCAGTTCTACATGTCTAAAGTGGTCATCTAAGATATTACCTTAAGTAACCGCTATAAATAGGTGACAACTGTATACAGGTTAACTAGTTGAACAATTATGTTGAACCTGTAAACGACGATTATGTATTCCGGTTCATTCAGTTATATACAGAATCATTAACTAATATTTAAGTTTAAACATACATGTATTCATTTCAATCGTGAAACAAGTTCTTACAACTTAGGCAAATAGGTCTTACTGTGTAGAATATGTACTAAGCATAGGCGGATAAACACTAAAGCCGTGACGGAGGATCGAACCCACTGACCAGTCGTTCGATGCTCTACTACTGGACGACCACACACTCAACGTATTTATAGCTAAATAACAAAGCCAAATGTATAAATATTGCTATGTTATTAGTTTTTATCTGCTCCTTTCTCATATTTAAAACTCATAACAATCTTAGATTAATCATTTAGATAAATCATTTCAGTTACGAGGATATCATTGTATTTTAATAATTTTATCATCTTTTTTTCTGTTCATTGCGAGCACTGTTGACAAAGTGAAAGTAGTCTTCAGAAATAACGTTATTATACCCCAATTTCTAAAGCGTATTTTTTTTTCTAAATTCACAATTCAAACATGGCAAAGCTTTTGAAATATTACAAATAAATCAATAATGATATTTAAATTTAAAAAAAAATAGCATTAAATATGAAAATATCTTAACATGAATTTTGACTTGTTTACCATCCATGTTCAGTAATACTTCCAAATTTCATGCATTAAATACTGAAAACTTTGTCAGGAATAACGACTGACATGCCATTTTGGTGTGTGTCCACTATATGTTCCAGTGACTAGTATGAAGTTTAGATTATTTTACGAGGTGTGTCCCAAGTAATAGGACGCATTAAGAAATGAGTATTATGTTTTTTCAATCACAAACAAATTCGGCATGTATATATTTTTCTATATTACGAGCATGCAAACATATTTTGAAGATGTCGTGACTGTATCCTTTGATAGCTAAGTATCAAACTGTGAGCCATACACTAATCTTATTTTGTAATATCCTCTGTTAGGTCAACATAAACACGTCCTTTCGAATATACGTATTTCTGATAATTATTTTATGCGTAACAGTTATTAATGCCACATTTTCGATAGTTAAATGTACATTGTTACCTGCAATCGCAACCGTAAATGTTATAACAATGATAGAACCGTATCTGTAAGTTCCATCGCAACAAAGGATAGTTTTATTGAGAGCATATTTCGAATTGAAGACAGTGGTTTAAATTCAATTCAATTTAGTGTTAAAGATAAACTGATAATATTGGATGTATGTGTGCGTGCTTGCATGCATAGTTTGTACACAACTTAGTTCGAACAAAGGATGATGAGAATGAAACCAACATTATAACTAAGAAACAAGTATTATTTTAAAGTATTTGTTTCAGGTATAAAAAAGCAAACAGAAGACACAGAACGTCAAACTCGAATAGCAATGAATTCAACTGATAAAATTAAAGACGACCGCAAAAAAATGGAGACCAACTTGCTGAAACTAAAACAAGACTATCAACAAAAACTTAGGGATGGCGTTCGCGAACGTAAGAACGTTATGGAAAAACGTCTTGAGGAACAGAAGAAATTGATAAGGGAAGGTCATATTTACGAAGAAATGAAACTGCAAGCTGAAATAAGATCTTTGAGACTTCAAATTGCGAGAGACTCTGACACTGACGTTGCTGGTCACGCTTGTTGACCTTGTATTGGATGTGGGGAAACTTGCATTAACCGGGTTAGCTCGGTTTTCTGGCGCACTGAAGTGAGCGAATGAATGAACGAATGAATGATTTTTATTTAAATAATATATCCCAATTAATTTACTAATACTAAATACTAATCTTTCTTGGCGCCCTTTATAGATACATTTACATGTTATTTACAAAATACAATAGCAATAAAAGATCAAATTAATTTAGATTAAATCGTTACAAGCATATTAATTGTACATGAACAAATGATAACTATATACATTTGGAAATGTTTTAAAGCAAGTCTTTGAAAGTGTCATTGATTATAAAAAGTTTAAATTGTGGAATATCATTAAAACAACAAAAAACACATAACAAAACAACAATATAACATTTATAATTATTTGCCGTTAATGATATGTACGTACGATTACATTGGAAATTATGGGATATTCATAGCACATGCGATGATGATTTTTAATTATTACAATTGTGGGACACTAAATATTAATATTCGGCCTTACATATGTATATGCGTGTAATATTTAACAAAATAGGTTGCAAACTTTTGATTTTATACAATTTCTGATATTTACTGGTATACTATTTCAGACTTAAGTTCCAAAGTAGGACAAACCACCATTGAATAACTATTTAATTATTTAATTAATTTCTTTTCTGATTTCGCTTAGTAAGATGAAATCCAAACATTTTCAATGTGTTTAAACGTTTATTCAGTTTTATTTTTAGGAAAGTATTGCATGTTCAACTGAATCGGAAAATAAAATCTAAAATCTACCTGCACCCACCAGAGATTATTTAACCTGTAACATACACAAGCAAATAAATAAATAATAGCGTTGACCATATCAACGGCTCTTCTTCTGCGTTGGGTATTGTCCAGTTCTATTTTAGAACGAATGTCAATAGCAATGTTATTTTACTTTGCATTCAGTTATTTAAAGTGTAGACAAAAATGTGGTCACACCTTTGCTTTAAGTTATATGTTGTAGAACATAGAGTATATACTCCTTCAAAGTATTTAGATATTAACATTGGTTAAACTATAGTATGTAGCTGGTTGCACGGATCATATGATGTAGTTGGTTGTCCATTCGATGTGTTCCATATTGTGTAACAGTGATGTTGACATATATATAATAACAATAATATAAAATTATATAACAGTACATATATATATAGAGAGAGCGAAACATAGAAAAAAATCTATTTATTTAGGCTTAATGTTACATAAAATATCAGATAAAAACATTATTGTAGAGCTCATTTCACAGTAGGTAGTGTTTTGGTCTTCTGAGATAGCTAAATATAGCACTTTTTGAATATATTTTATAATGTATTTTTTTTACAATATAAGATACAATGGTTGGACAATTGTTTTGCATGATGCTGCAGTTTGGGGTCAGTAAAACATTATTCATCATATATATAGAGTCAGTTCAATATATATATATATATATGCACGTCATCTTTGAGTAGGACATTATACACCTAATGAAAAATTGTATGATAGGCAATGGAAATGTATTGATAAAGTTTAGTAACGTTTATCTAATATGAATCCTTCTCGAATAAGCGTATACATGTAACAGCTTAATTTGTAATAAGATCTTATATGTGCAGGATTTTTTTTCAAATTATAAATAATTACATTGATTATAGATCAAATGCATATGTCGAGTTCTAGTTTTTTTTTCAAAACTAAATAGAATAAACTGATGTAAAATATTGAATACGAATATCATGCATTGTTGACTTGTCCATTGTATACTGATATAAGAAAATAGATATTTGCTAATGCTAGCCATTTGTATAGATATATATGCATTTCTATTTTCTGATAAAAGACTGTTTAGTCATTGTACCATAGAAATATTTTAATTATTATACATTAGTAGATAAACATTATTCTTAGAAAAACAATTGATTTTGAGGTTAAATGTTTTTTGCTATTCATAAATAATGTAATACTATGTTTGTATTGTGTACTGAGGTACGTATTTGTAAATCATTTTGAGCATAGGCTGTTAATCAATTCATAGAACATTTTATTCATTTGAAAATCGATATATTTAAACATATATTACTTGTGGCTATAAGGAAATGTTAAGGATTTACGGCCACAGACGCACATTTGTTATTTCGTTTTACGTTTTTTATCACGAATCTTTTTAAAATATGTTTAGATTTCATGTACATACGGAAGTTTAAATGTGTTTGTAGTTTAGTCATGATTGACATTGTTCATATTTTGAACATTTGTGATAGTATGTGCGTCTCTTTTATCACTGAAAAGAGTTGCACTTGTACATTATTTTAAATAGTGATCTGTAACATGTATATGTTATACGAGGGGCATTCAGTATATTTTGTCACTAGTGTTCTGAAATGCAAGACGCTGAAAGTTATTGAAGAATATGTAAGTCATCCTGGGTAGATCCAGTACTTTGCGGAACAAATGTATCTTACTCAAAGGACACCACAAATAGCCGTGGCGGAGGAATGAACTTACCACTCTCTCCGTTTTCGGCTGATGTTCAACCACTGAACAACGCGCTCCGATTCTGCTTGCATAGCGTATACCAGAGAGCTTTTTCTTCAGTAGTGGCAAAAGGAAAACGTCGGAGGAACTAAGACCAGGAGAATAAGGTGGTGTTTTACTTGAACTACTTTTTCTTTCTGGGCTGGAGGCTTTGTCATAGATAAACTGGATGCCATTCAGACCTTTACCTAGGGCGTTTTAATTTTTTTTAAAACATTTTGACAAGTATGCAAATCAAAGGACAAATAGAAATGAAAAAAAGATAATATATAAAAACTTTTTGGCATATCTTGTCAGTTTTGCTAAGATACATGTAAAGCAACCCGGGCTTTATTGTCAGCCCTAATGTATTATTTGTCGTCAGGTTACATTGCAACATTAAAATGTAGCCACTGAACGTGTGTGCATATAATTCAACGATGGATATCTCGGATTATTTGTTGTCCGAATTAAAAATGTTGAGAATTCACATGTATAATGAATGTACATCCACAATCAATTGCACAAGCAGGCCGTACTTTAGTGCAAAGAGATTTTCACGGAAGGTCATTATTGACCGAATTATTGAATGTCCCTCGTATTATCCCGCGATGAGCTGTAAACAGATAGTCATAAGTGGTTAGATAACAACCGGAACGGTCTAGTTTATTGAAACATTACTCGTACAGAAATAAAATTTATTGTCAAAGTTGGCTATGCCAAATCAGTAACAATAAGTTAATAAGAATTAAGAATAATGTTATCAAGACGATGTGTAATTAAACTGAGTATTGTAAAAACTGTATTTCACTTTGGTTCAGGTATATCATTGGGCATATCCGTAACAGTGTTCGCAGGATAAACCGACATGAGCTAAATGTACAGGCATACATATGTTTGTCTGAAGTAAAAGTAATTTTCATACAACGTTATGAATGATTCATTTTGATTGGTTGAAACCCGAACTAAACTGGTCATTGCCTATTTGCCACTTATTCCTTCAAAAAAAAAACTATTGAAAACATTATTATTTCGATAACTTCAAATGAAGGTTTTATCCGTGCATTTAGGGTTATCTAATTATTGCTTCCCGTTACTGAAAACAGCAGTAACTGTAAAATAAACTCTCTAGTTCATTACTGTTCATCAATTAAAACTGACAAAGACAAACCATTTTACATACTAAACCATTTTCAATCATGTGTCTAAATAGTGACGTCACAGTATATACGTATTGATGCTGATAACTTCGTGTTGTTTTGTTCAATCGTGGATTATCATCATTCGGAATAGAATTAGAATTATTAGAGGAGAAAGACATCCAAAGGTAATGAAATGTGTTTTTAAATACAAATACAAAAACATGACATTTATATACCGCAAAAATTATAAAATATTCTATTGCGCTTCACAATTACATAACACAGATTTAAAACATATACATTCAATATATTAACATGATTCTAGAACTTAGATTTAGACATGTATATATATATATATCAATATTGTTTTATATTGCTACAGGTATTTTGTATTTAACCAGAGCACACTCATTGTTCATGAAACTGACTATACAAATGTGTTTTCAGTTTTGATCTAAAACTGAATTTTACATTAAATATGCTTTTTACACGTCTTTTATAAGCAGTTAAAATATAATTGAAATGTTATACAATATAATAAAAATAACTAATTACCTTCTAAATGATCAATGGATAAAAGTACTGATCATCGGAAAATGACCTTTGACCCAATGAAGGGAGCAATTAACCTCGACTTTGTTTCCTGCTTTGGGTCAATAGTCATTTCCGTTGCATAAATATCATTAACCGTTGGCTACTTAAAAGATATATATTTGTTTCTTTTGTGTTTTTAAATTGCAAACGAATCAAGACTCAATTTAAAACAAAATATGTGTAGTCTACCAGTTTAACGGACATAAATAGTGTGCTAAAACCATGACAAAACACGTATGTTAATTTCATTCATATATAAGGTTTTATGAGTAATTTAGCATACATATAAATATCTAGATATGCGTTTACTATTCCCATGTAATAGTATTACAATTTTATTTTTAGCAATTTATAAATACTCCAATATGGCATTGGACGTATTTGATAACTACACTATACATGTGTTATGTTCTTTATGTCGGAAGAGCAGTGACAATTATTAGATCAATATATGTCATAATAACGATACCTTAAACATGCATGTTTAGTTATTTAAGGGATATAACGCATATAGGTCATATAAACGGTACCTTAAACATGCATGTGTTAGTTATTAAAGGGATATAACGAAAATATGTCATAATAACTGTAACTTGAATATGCATTTGATAGTTATTAAAGGGATATAACGCATATATGTCATAATAACGGTACCTTAAACATGCATGTGCTAGTTATTAAAGAGATAAAACACATATACGTCATGATAACAGTATCTTAAACATGCATGTGTTAGTTATTAAAGGGATAAAGCGCATATATGTCATGATAATGGTCCCTTTAACATGCATTTATAAGTTATTAAAGGGACTATAACGCATATATTACATGCTTACGGTACCTTAAACATGCATTTATTAGTTATTAAAGGGATATTACGCATAAATGTCATGATAACAGTACCTTAAACATGCATTTATTAGTTATTAAAGGGATATAACGCATATATGTTATGCTAACGGTACATTAAACATGCATTTGTTAGGTATTAAAGAGTATATAACGCATATATGTAACGATAACAGTAACTTAAACATGTATTTGTTAGTTATTAAAGAGATATAACGCATATATGTCATGATAACGGTATCTTAAACATGCATGTGTTAGTTATCATAGGGATATAACGCAAAAATGTCATAAAAACGGTACCTTAAACATGCATTTGTTAATTACTTAATGTATACAACACATATATTTCATGATAACGGTACCTTAAACATGCATTTGTTAGTTTTTAAAGAGATATAACGCATATATATATAAATGATAACGGTATCTTAAACATACATTTGTTAATTATTAAAGGATAAAAACGCATATGTGTAATGATAACGGTAGCATTAACATGCATTTAGTTTGTTATGAAAGGGACATAACGCATATATGTCATGATAACGGTACCTTAAATATGCATTTGTTTGTTATAGGGATATAACGCATATATGTCATGATAACGGTACTTCTTACATGCATGTGTTAGTTATTAAAGGGATACAACGCATATATGTCATGATAACGGTACCTTAAACATGTATTTGTTAATTATTAAAGGGATACAACGCATATATGTCATAATAACGGTACCTTAAAGATGCATTTGTTAGTTATTAGAGGGATATAACGTATAAAGGTCACAATAACGGTACCGTAAACATGTATGTGTTAGTTATTAAAGGGATATAACGCATATTCGTCATAAAAACAGTACCTGAAACATGGGTTAGTTAGTTTTTAAAGGGATATTACGCATAAATGGGATTGATAACGGTACCGTAACTATGCATTTGGTAGTTATTAAAGGGATATAACGTCTTTTGTCATAAGAACGGTACCGTAAACATGCATGTGTTAGTTATTAAAATAATATAACGCATATACATCATGGTCCCTTAAACATGTGTTTGTTAGTTATTAAAAGATATTAAGCATATATGTCATGATAACGGTACCTTTAACATGCATTTGTTAGTTATTAAAAGGATAAAACGCATATATGTCATAATAACGGTACCTTAAACATGCGTTTGCTAGGTATTAAAAGATATGACGCATATATGTCATGATAACGGTACCTTAAACATACATTTGTTAGTTATTTACGGGATATAATGCATATATGTCATAATAACGGTACGTTAAACATGCCTTGGTTAGTTTTTCAAGGATATAACGTATATATGTTATGATAACGGTACCTTAAACATGCGTCGGTTAGTTTTTAAAGGGATAAATCGCATATATGTCATTAAAACGGTACCTTATACATGCGTTGGTAAGTTATTCAAGGGATATAACGCATATATGTCATGATAACGGTACCATAAACATGCGTTGGTTAGTTATTCAAGGAATATAACGCATATATGTCATGATTACGGTACCTTAAACATGCGTTGGTTAGTTATTCAAGGGATATAACGCATACATGTCATGATAACGGTACCTTAAACATGCGTTGGTAAGTTATTCAAGGGATATAACGCATACATGTCATGATAACGGTACCTTAAACACGCGTCGGTTAGTTATTCAAGGGATATAACGCATACATGTCATGATAACGGTACCTTAAACACGCGTCGGTTATTTATTCAAGGGATATAACGCATATATGTCATTATAACGGTACCTTAAGCACGCGTCGGTTAGTTATTCAAGGGATATAACTCATATATGTCATAATAACGGTACCTTAAACATGCGTCGGTTAGTTATTCAAGGGATATAACGCATAAATGTTATGATAACGGTACCGTAAACATGAATCGGTTAGTTATTAAAGGTATATAACGCATATATGTCATAATAACGGTACCTTAAACATGCGTTTGTTAGTTATTAAAAGATATAATGCATATATGTAATAATAACGGTACATTAAACATGCGTTGGTTAGTTATTCAAGGGATATAACGCATATAGGTCATGATAACGGTACCAAAAACATGCGTTTATAAGTTATTAAAAGGATATAACGCATATAGGTCATAATATCGGTACCTTAAACATGCGTTTGTTAGTTATTTAAGGGATATAACGCATATATGTCATGATATCGGTACCTTAAACATGCGTTTGTTAGTTATTTAAGGGATATAACGCATATATGTCATGATAACGGTACCTTAAACATGCGTTGGTTAGTTATTCAAGGGTTTTAACGCATATAGGTCATGATTACGGTACCTTAAACATGCGTTTATTAGTTATTAAAAGTATATAACGCATATAGGTCATGATAACGGTACCGTTAACATGCATTTGTTAGTTATTAAAGGAATACGGTACCTTAAACATGCATTTCTTAGTTTCTAAAATTATATAACACATATAGGTCATGATAACGGTACCTTAAACATGCATTCGTTAATTATTAAAGGGATATAACGCATATAGATCATGATAACGGTACCTTAAATATGCATTTGTTAGTTATTTAAAGTATATAACGCATATATGTCATGATAACGGTACCTTAAATATGCATTTGTTAATCATTAAAGGGATAAAACGCATATAGGTTATGATAACGGTACCTTATATATGCATTTGTTAGTTATTACAGGAATACGGTACCTTAAACATGCATTTGTTAGTTATTAAAATGATATAACACATATAGGTCATGTTAACGGTACTTTAAACATGCATATGTTAAATATTAAAATGATATAACACATATAGATCATGATAACGGTACTTTAAACATGCATTTGTATGTTATTTAAGGAATATAACGTATATAGGTCATGATAACGGTACCTTTAACATGCATTTGTTAGTTATTAAAGGAATACGGTACCTTAAATATGCATTTGTTAGTTATTAAAAGGATATAACGCATAAAGGTCATGATAACGGTACCTTAAACGTGCATTTGCTAGTTATTAAAGGAATACGGTACATTAAACATGCATTTGTTAGTTATTAAAGGAATACGGTATCTTTAACATGCATTTGTTAGTTATTAAAGGAATACGGTACCTTTAACATGCATTTGTTAGTTATTAAAGGAATACGGTACCTTTAACATGCATTTGTTAGTTATTAAAGGAATACGGTATCTTAAACATGCATTTGTTAGTTATTAAAGGAATATAACGCACATAGGTCATGATAACGGTACCTTAAACATGCATTTGTTAGTTATTAAAGGAATACGGTATCTTAAACATGCATTTGTTAGTTATTAAAGGAATATAACGCACATATGTCATGATAACGGTACCTTAAACGTGCATTTGTTAGTTATTAAAGGAATACGGTACCTTTAACATGCATTTGCTAGTTATTAAAGGAATACGGTACCTTTAACATGCATTTGTTAGTTATTAAAGGAATACGGTATCTTAAACATGCATTTGTTAGTTATTAAAGGAATATAACGCACATAGGTCATGATAACGGTACCTTAAACATGCATTTGTTAGTTATTTAAGGAATATATATATATAAATATCATATATTGTGATAAAATGCTTTGTGTGACATACTATTAAACGCATTATAAAAATGAAGTTTAGCCTTGTTCAATATCTTACCAACAAAACAGTGACATGCATGTTGGAATGTAATTAATTATCATCACATACGAAATACACAGTTTAATATATCGGCCTCTGTATATAATATTTTGAGAAATGCAAAAAAACAATAGTCTCTGTTATATTGATAGAAAAATCATACTAAATGAAACCAAAATACAATATGAACTGTAACATTTCGTGGCTTCATTGTATGTTATACTATACACCTCTGGATACATTTCAGATCATTAATAAGAGTATTTTTAACGTCTTCACATGACAATTGACTAACAGCAAATGACAACATTGTCTTGAATAGACAAGAAACAAAATATCTAGTCCTGCATGCATTTAAATCAGCCGCTGCTCTGACTGATAACGGTAGTTCCCACACCAAGGCTCGAGTCAGTATATAGTCTCTACATATTGATATAAGTGTTTTCTGACTTTCATTAAAATATATTCATAAAAGTTGTGTGCTACTGCCTATGACACTGCAATCAGCTTAAAGTTAGTCGTCATTTATTGTTTTGATAATTTTTTAAGTATCCTGGTACTAAGTAAGTGTTGTTTTACTAGAAACCGTGAAACTGTGTGGTATTTAAGATATAGTAAAATATGGTAATTCACAGTAAAATACAAAGCATATGTTAAAGTTGTGTTTTAGGAAAATTGATCTATAGTATTTCGATGATTGCAAGGGTGCATTGCATTATTTTTTGTTTAACTTAAAAACTTAAAATCATGTAATATATGGTATATCAGAAATTGTTAATCACTGAATACAATCACAAGACACAACCAGCCGAAATTACGTAATTAACGTATTTTAATGATTCAAGCACGTACTGCAATACTTGGCAAGAAGCTTCAAAGTTAACATTTACAAAGATGCTCCTCTTGGTGGAATTATAGACAATATATTATTTTGTATTTCATTAACATTCCAATAGTGTTACTTGCAAACTAGAATGCGTCTATTACAGGCGGCGCAATTTCAACAACTTGCGAGCTGTACCTCAGCGCCATGACAGCAAAAACATCTTTGACGGTTTCTTGGTGAATTTCTCCGATCAATTGTATATAAAATGTTTTATGTCTTGAGAAGTATATAGTGCAATATTTTACTCAAACTCAAATAAAAGTATCAAAGAAGTGAATTGTATTGATGTTTTAACGAATATTTGGAATACAGCTTACAAACTATTATATACAATAACAGCAACAATAACTGAAGAAGAAAAATCAGTCGATATAATAGCAGTAACAAAAGCAGAATTAGCAGTAGAATCAAACGTATCAGAGAAGTAGAAAACGAGAAGCAACATAATTAATTGCCAATTTAGAATGGATATGTCTTTGTTTTAGAGGCATACATATGCATACTGCATCATGATTTTGGTCAATATACGACGGTCAGTCAATACAGAGTGAGAGTAGTCGCATAACTATAATATCAAATAAAATATACAAAACACCTGTCTACATTCCATCAAAGTAATCACCCTTGGCCTCTATGACACGTTCCCATCTCCTTGGTAACGCTCGAATTCCGGCTGCTATTCAGTTGTTTCTTAACCCCGCGTCCATGGCCTCATGCAACTCATTTGAATCACTGTAGCGATTTCCCCTTAGCGGCTCTTTTAATTTTGGGAATTTAATCAAAGTCGGTTGGAGATATGTCCGGCGAATAAGGCGGTTGTTGGAGAACTGCACATTCATACTCCTCCAGAAGGGCTGTGACGATGCCAGATTTATGACAGGAAGCGTTATCGTGTACAATTAACGAACAGCTAACAACTCTGGCCTCTTGCGCCGTATAGCTGGACGAAGGACACTTCTAAAAAAAACTTATGCTAACATTCTTTATTCACTGTCTTACTGTTTGGTTCCCGATATGATGCCAGTACTCCGATCGAATCATATGCAAATATCATCAACATTTTAGGACTGTTCATACTTTTTATTCGCCTCATGGAGGCGGCGAATACAATTGTGTCAGTTGAGTGACATTGCCCATGGGAGAATGAAAAGGACCGATAGTTGAGTATGTGTTGTTTGTGTAACTATTGAATGTTTGAATGGCATTTAAACACATATTAAAAAACGTAGCTAAATAAAATAAAAATATGTTAACGATTACTTGAATAATCTGAGCTATCTGTGAGCAATAATGTATGAATACTTCTTTAAAATTATTTTAATCAATCGTTTGTTAACGAAGTATCCCTTAATCGTGGAATATTATGTGTGAGCATGCGCAGAGATACACGGGAAACCCTAGATGCAATGCGTGATCGGGCCAAATGCTGCAATATCCCGAAAAGAACATGATACGTCATTAATTTTTGCCGTGTTTCATCCAGACGCTTGCACCCACGAAGATTATTGTTAGAGAGAAACTGGGAGGGTGTGTGTGTGTGTGGGGGGGGGGGGGGTCTTTAACTTCAACATGCACTAATCATGGTAGCATGATAGCCTTCCTACAATTCCGTTCTGCTCAAGAAACATACGATGCACTGAGAGAATTTAATGCAAATACAGCAATACAATTTTCAGTGTTCAAAGTCACAAAAACTTTGGTTCAAATAGTAGAAATTTGTTTATTTTTTCAGGCTATATATCTCTCCAAAGTGACAAGAAATGTGTTTATATTTTCTGTCTATATATCTCTCCTAAAGTGAGTAGGCCCTAGCCTGTGAGCACTGATACCCTTTTTAATGGTTCTTGTACATGTCGTATGTGCGATTGAATATTTCTTACCTTGCATGTATAACAACAATAAACATATAAATATAGATCTATATATATACTTGATGGGGATGTGTTAATTCTCTTTTATATGAGGACATATTTTCATTATGTGTGTCTACCCCTCCTGAATATAGGGCCTATATTTATTTAAAAAATGGCTTGTTCAAAGTCGTTTAGTCAGACCTCCACGTTGGTACCAATTGAAAATCACAGTAATATAACTTGGGCAAACATGACGGAATGCAAAGTTTTCGGAAATAGATTGATTGATTGAATATATAGAGTCATTTTTATGCAATCGATAGCCTACAGACGATCAGTTAATCTAACCACTATTTCTATATCAAGTGAGGTCCAATGGCGGATTGCATCAGTAAATGGATCTAACAATGCAGAAAGTACTGTATATTTCTATATCAGATGGGGTCCAACGGCGGATTGCACCAGTTAAAAAGTCTCACAATGCAGAAAGTACAACGCTTTTTTTATTGCTTGACTGATTCCTTTCTTTCAACACTAAATACATGCTTAGCTTTACTGGCCGAAGGCTAGAAGGGCTTGCGCAATGGCGCATTGATCGTCGCTTGTCATCCGTTAACAGCACTTTCTCTGAAATCATTAGGCCAGTTATAACTCGAACTTAACATGGATGTTTCTCATTCATACCAGACTACACACCCGATTATTTTATCAATTTAAAATGGCCACCATCACTTAAATATTCAAATATCTTCTTTGGGAAAACGGACTATTTACATTTCTTCACACAATCACATAAGTTTCAATCCTAAACTTTTTGCAGCGAATTGATGCTTTGCATCAAGTTTTTCTTGTTCTGTATTTTACTGGTCTAGGTGAGTTTGGGGTGTGCCATTTACTAGATCGCCTCTTTAATTCAACTTCAAATTACCTGATCCAAGTCACGTCAATTGCTACTCTTCTATTTACCATGGGGCAGCGTGTGCATATACTGTATCAGGCCATTGGTCAATTTACATATAATCTGTCTTGTTTTGTTGTTTTTTTGGGGTTTTTTGGTGGTGGTGGTACATATGCATACTACACCAGGCCTTTGGTCAATTTAGATATGCTCTGTCTTGTTGTTCTTGTTTTTGGGGTACATGTGCGTACTACATCAGGCCTTTGGTTAATATATCTAGAATCTGTCTTGTTTTTCTTGTTTTAGGGCATATATGCTTACTTTATCAAGTTTTTTTTGTCAATATATCTGGAATCTGTCTTTATTTATTTATTTTTTTCGGGGGGGGGGGGGGGGGGAGGGGGTGCATATATGTCTACCCCATCTGGCCTTTGGTCATTAAAGCTAGAATTTGTCTTGGTTTTTTTTCTTGTTTTGGGGGCATATATGTATACTGCATCAAGCTACAATATATTTTGTTTGTTTTGGAGAATATGTCTTGTTTTTTTGGGGACATAGATGTTGTTTTCGGGTTGTGGGTTTGGGGAGAGGCATATGTACCTACTTCATCAGAGGTCTTTGGTCAATATAGCTAGGATTTGTCTTGTCACTGCTTCCATATCAATGTAATGTACTGGCTACAAAAACGCAACAAACCAATACACTGTTCATACCAAATAACGATTGAAACATTTCCAGAGAAATCACATACTATTTAGTATTATGAGTTTCCGACGACATGAAGGTTTTGGACATTTCCATCACCGATTAACAATGAATTCCAGAGCGTACTAAGAGTTTTGCTCTCTCAGTGACCGACCGCTTTACTTTCCCTCATCCAATCCAAAGGATGACATGCTTTGAGAGCACTTCGCCCAAACCCAAATACAATGTGGGAGTACGTTTGTGGAACACTACCGACATAATACGTTACCTATCCCTATACCAGAAACTCGAACCGGAGACCTTTGAGTCTTAGGGCATTCGTGCTAAACACCCGACACAGCAATGGAAAGAAACACAGATAACAACAATCTTTTAATGTAAATAACAATCAAGTAACAAAAAAAATAAGAATAGAGAATGTACGTCTATGTATATAATGCATGATTATAAAACCAGTCAACGCCACTGTAATACAAGCAGCTGCTTCCTCCTTATCACTTTCCGCCTTTAACACAGAGATCATAAATTGATAATTACTCACCGCATGACAGGATGTAATTACTCTCAGGTGAAGGTTACCGACAGCATTATACTACATCGAGGCGGTTTACAATCGGTCGAATAGCTTGAACTCGCTCAAGCGATAACTGCGTGTAGAATATGGATTGATCGAACGACCGCCATTATGCAGTAGACCGTTATTAAGCGCTGTTGAATGCGAGTATTGTACACGATTACATTTATAAACCGTGGTTGTATGGTATATTCACACTGTGTAGAGATTTGAGAGGAAACGAATGAATATGTTCCCGTTTTATAGAGCAGGGAATGGGAATGATTCGTCTAAAAAGGTACGTGTGTAACATTTAATTGCTTCATTTAATTGCATCAATATGTTGACTTGATTATTGTTGACATTTTACAACATCTCTTGTGATGAGAACGTTTACATGTTCGTTTTCGTGACCGATACAATGGCGCGTGTCTTCAGAAGCAGGATCTACGTCTCCGTCTGTCACATCAATTATCCGTTTCGTCGGTCAGATATGTTGTCAAATATCAATCCCATTATTTCATCTGTCAAATATCAACTAATGATCCCCGGTTGCAGCAATGGAATATGTTGCCAGTCATCTATTTATCCCCAACGTCTTCAGTGAATATGTTGTCAACTCCGACATTCGAAATAATATCGTCAGCTACTAAATACCAACTCCATCATTATAATATAACCCCGGTCTTACTGTTTATATCGGTGGCGAATGTTTAATTATATGATAATGCAAGTTGCTGTATCTGTTTTATATTCATCCTGCATAATTGAGTATAACAAATATCATTTAATTTATTTCACGATATTGATGAATCAACTATTAATATGAATTAATATTACTAATATCCCACAACTAAAATGTTGGTATCCCAAACTTGATTTACTGTATAATAAAACGTCAGTAATTCGTATTAACTTTATGATATCAATAATAGTATTTTATAAGAAAATGGAAATTCATTACATATAATGATTAATATCAATAAATCGAAGCTGATGTCTTAAATGTCCTTTATATTTCATTTTTGCATTAGATCTATAATAAAAAATAAGAACACATATGTCAAGCGAGAGTCTATGAGATTAGATAATATACATCAAATTAACTAATATTAATAAATGGATTTAATGATATGAAACAAATTAAATAATTGACAAAATGAAATTAATTATTGGATTCAAGATATCGTTAAATGTATATAGCGTCATTGATAATGCACTATTTTGATAAAAAATCGAGTTATTTTGTTTTACTAGCTGGGGACTGTGAATGTCGATGTACGCTTATTAGTTTGGATTAAGAGTGCATTTCCTGTTGATAAGTAATATTACAAATTGAAATTGAAATAACTGATTCTCATTATAGCTAATGATTTAATACTCGGCATCCCTGCTGAAGTAGTATATATTGGATAAAATGCGATGTTGTTTTTAATAAAAATCATTGTAATGCTTGTATACACCGAACCAATGTGTATTGTTTTTTTTTCAGTATAATACATACATCATGTTGCTATTTTATTTGATGTTGGATGAACTTGTCATTATACAGATAATCCCAAAGTCTTGCCGCAAATATAGTATATCTACCTTCAAAGTATATAATGAGTTAGACTAGCTATTCAATAATCCCTCTGTATACACTAGTACAGTATATTTGTAATGTACATGTCAGTTTAACCATAAGTTTTAATGTTACGTGTATATGATTTATGTCCACAAAACATCCCCATGTCATATGTTATCTTTTCTTTTGACCTTGTTTATTACATATATATATATATATATATATATATATATGATACATGTCAGCACAATATTCCAGGAGAAGTTGCTAAGCGAGCAGATATGTCCCTTGGGATGCCTTTGCTGCATTATGCAACAGTTTTATGACAGAAAGTGCTGGTGCAAAGAGGTCAAAGAGAGCATTGGTGTACAAACAGATTTCCCACGTGACGAGTGTGTTTCTTCAGAAGACGTTCCAGTCCCATAAGGTAAGCGTGACTGATATACATTGTAATCCAGCGAAATTCATCAGTTGAACCTATATAGATTAAAATATGAGTGTGCTTTTAAACACACATTATTTTATATGTTAATATAGATTAATATGTAAATTATACCCCCCCCTAACGCCGTGTTGTCTATATTATTATCTTATTCCATCAAACACCTTAACTGTCATTTTTATCTCATATACCATGTAATGATGTTTATAATAATTATAAAAATCTGGGACCGATAAGCTAAGTCGTTAGAGTGTCTGACTTACGAGCCAGGGGACTTGAGTTTGAACCCCCTGCCCGGTTACAATCCCCGTGGTAAGTTGGTATACGATATTACGTCTCATTGTCACTGTCTTTCAGCGCTGATTCAAGTGGGGAAGTTACTTGCGGAGATTTGTTCTCGAGTACTAGTTAATATTCCATGTAAGCCATCGTTGGCATACAAGTGAAGCTAAATATTCAATTAACAAATAAACATTTTTTCACCTACAGCTGTGTAAATTGTAAATCTGGAGTAGTTCTCCTCGACAAAGTTATTCCAGGAAATCAGGTACGGTATCCCTTCACCTATGACGTCGTTGGTTTAAGTCCAGTTTGAAAAACATTCTACAGTTTCCAAATTTTAAACGAAAGGACGATAATCTTCTGTTATATCATTATACCTATTATTATCGTCATTACTTTCATTACTATTATTTTAATTGTCATTATTATTATTATCATTATTATTATCATCACTATATAATTAATATTATTATTATTATTTAAGTTATTAGTTTTACGAGTATTTATATTATTATTATCATCATCACCATCATCATCATGATTGTCATCATCATCATCATCATCATCATCATCATCATCATCATCATTATTATTATAATTATTGTTATACAAAATTGATACAGTACTCTTTTTATGCATACATGTTCAGAAGTGTTTTATATGCTGATGGTTAAAAAATCCTGGTTACTGGGAAATGCAAATCCTAAACTCCATTCCATCCAGTGAGCGTGAACATGAACTGTGAATAGTTGATTGACAACAATCCTTTATTGTATCTTAGGAAGACAGATTCAATTCTGTTTGGATCTAAACCTAAGTTAAGGTTTCAGTTCAGTTTGAATATTACCTGCAACAGGACTAACATTCAGTTAATTCAGTTAAATAATTAATCTTGGTGCTACACTGGACAAGCAACTAGCATGTGACATAATAACTAGGTCAGTGATAAAGAAGGTAAATGATAGATAGAAGGCTAATATGCCGAAAAAGTCAGTTCTTTACTAACTATTAGGTCATGTCTCATATCCAGTGTCACTACAATTATTAATGATCTTTCTGATATCCAAGTTTGAATTAAAACCTGAAGTTTAGTTTTTAAAACT
This sequence comes from Panopea generosa, assembly GCA_029582155.1. Classification (NCBI taxonomy): domain Eukaryota; kingdom Metazoa; phylum Mollusca; class Bivalvia; order Adapedonta; family Hiatellidae; genus Panopea; species Panopea generosa. Next base: position 47,753,470 of record CM055902.1, on the reverse strand, counting down.
ATCCACACGTCTCAAAATGAGTTTATCAAAATTCACTCTATCGTGTTAAAAACTAATTTAGGTACTGCTCCCGATTATCTAGGCGAACAGTTTGTGCCACTTAACTCTCTGAACGATCGATGTATACGGTAATGACCGCTAGTTTTCTCCCTGATGTTCCTTTTAATTTTACCATCATCGATAATTGTACGTTAGCCAGACATTCAAAACTTTATTTCTTATCTGAGCCAGTGGGTCTAAGGGGTATCCTCCTAAATACAATTTCCTGCTTTTCTCTGTTATTACTTATTATTTCAAGCGCTAAAGGAGACCATTTGTCATTCACTTCATGGTTTCTTTCGCACAAAGTGCAGTCCCATTAAGAAAAAAATTGTCTTATGATTAAATAAGAATGTTATGGACACTATCCAGACTCACTTCAACTTATAAATTATAAGTTTATTTGATTTGTTCAGATATACATGTATCTTCTTCCTTGTATATTTGCTTTCGACGCTACTGCGCAAAAATCATGCTTTAACGCTTTATCTATATTTCTGAACATATCTAACCTCCTCCTGCCACAGTGTGGCTACGGCGCTGCAATAACTGACTAAAACAAAACAGTATTGTATTCTTTATTTTCAACCATTCCACTTTATATTTAGCATACAAAGAAGATGGTAACCACGTCAACACAGACGGATGACGGTGTCACACTATATCCAGGACGACCTTCAAACATTCGGCAGTAGATTTAACAGAGAAAGGCACGTAGTCAAGTACATAGTATTTGATTTTTAACGTTAAACACATATCTCAACGCAGTTTAGAGAAAATGATATAATATATATCATTAATGTGAATAAACCTAAACAAACAATTGTAAGAACACATAACTAAGAATATGTGCAGATGCAACGTTTCACGTTTTCTATTTAGGTCAATACTTCTGTATAGATTAGTGTACATAGAAAAAAGAGCGTTCATGAATTATTATAGATTATTTTGCGGAAAACTATTTTTAATAGAAATGATTTGTTTATATTATATAAGAAAATTTCTCTTGTAAATTCCTACCAGTACATTAAACTGTAGGTTCTGGCTACTAAGCTATGTTGGGTATCACATTGGGTAAACAATATAAATACACAGAACTTATTAGGAGTTCTCATACCCATGGTGCTGTTAAAATGTATCATTGGAATTATTTGAGCTTAAATAATAACTTCAAGTGAAGCATATACAGGTAGTTCACAAAATCCGTGTGGTTCTAGTTAAGAACAGGATCTACAGTGGACTAGGACTCATTCAAATGCATGTTGTGTCCCATTTGCCATTTTTGTCATGTTCATTGTTGTATGTAAATTAACTATGTTGTTCCAGGGTATCAAATAAGTGATTGCAACAATAAATATTACTGTAGCTTGTGCATGTCGTTTTAGGCGACGCATTGTGTATTGGGATAAAATGTATTGAGTCCCTGCAGTTTTGCAGTATCAAGGTTGTAGGTTCGTTTGTGAATATGTATGTTAATTTGTTGTTTCTGTTCATGGAAAGTTTTTCCTGTTGGTATAATCTACAATGTGTTTGTACGTGCAAACCTCCCGTTTATTCATTCATAAGTGAATACAATCAAAATGCTCAAACATATTTGCAGACACATCACTTGCATGTGTCATATCATATTGATAATCACTTTTGAATTGTAGTTACACCAAAAGTAAGACTTGTTCTTGTAGTAACATGTCACAAACATATATATGTGTATATCACTATACCATCTCACATGTGTTATACATGTACAAAATTCAATGGTAATTACTGAGGGCCAATCGATGAAGCTTAAACTTGTATCTAAGTGTGTTTAATTTGGTATAATCACAAACGCAACTAGATCAACAAAGGAAGGTTTATATTGTATATTGTTACCATAATTAACTTTTTCAGTGATACAGAATAGCGGACCGTATGTAAACAAACGATGATTAATATTGATTTTTGTCTCTTACAGAACAAGGCATTGTCCAGAACGCAAATGGCGTTACCAACACTTTACGATGTAAAAGGCGGTATATCACCTCAACGGCTATCGGAACATTTAAAACAAAGACACCAAAGAAGAAACAGCTCTCACGTATCGACTTGTTCCGAGACCTCTTTAGGCAACTCTAGTCCAGAGCCTGACGCTCATTCGCCTGTGCCAAATACAAGAACAACACCAGATGTAATAGCCCTTCAAAAGACAACAGCAAATAGCATTAAAGCAATGCCAACACCCTTAGCAATTCCAAATCTTCGTGGTAATCAGAATAGCAAAGTGTTCCAGAACTCATCTACCCCAATCATGTCTACATCTAGTACCTACTTGTCCAGGGAGCCCATTACATCGGGCTTCAACTGTTTATAAGGATATATTCAGTGACAAACCAGAGAAAGGAGAGCCTTCAAACGCACAGACACAAAATTATTTTGTCAATGCAACGACGGAGTACACACTGATGCAGGTATAAGTAATTCTATATTGTTATTATCTTCGCTTTTCAAAGAAATTGTCGGGGTATTTAAATGGCGGCCGTCCGTTCATCTGTACGCCTGTCTGCACACTCTAATGTGTATTTTATTGTCTATGGTTTAGTATCAGTTAATTTTATTGGACGATTGAAAAACAGCTAAATAAAATTGTGTGGCTGTTCCTAAACACTTAAAATGGTTTTATGAGGCTCAAATCTGTTGTGAGCCCCACAAGTAATCAGCTGGGCCACTTAAACAACCATTTGTAAGAACGATCCTTTTTAACTAACGAGGACACAGTTTTAACCCGATGAAAATGAAACTTGCTGTACAGCAGGTTCATAGTGTCAACATGTGCATGTGATAATACCGTTCCAGTTATATTATTTTTCATGGAATTATGACATTTTCTTCTTTAACTTAAATTTCACATCTACATTTTGGACGCAACTCATATTTTTAACCCGATAGAACTTAAAATTGCTGTACAGCAGGTGCATGGGCTGAATGTACCCGTATTTTTGGCGTTCCGATTAGTTTAGTATATGGAGGTCCCTTTGTTATTTCAACTTCATTTCACATCACATTTTGGACGCAACTTATATTTTAAACCCTGATAAGAACTGAAAATTGCCTGTACAGCAGGTGCAGTGGACTAAATGTACCTGTATTTTTGGCGTTTCGATTAGTTTAGTATATGGATGTCCCTTTGTTATTTCAACTTCATTTCACATCACATTTTAAACCAACAATCTTGCGGATGCAAGCTACTGCCACAGTTTTATGCCGATACAAATGAAACTTGCTACACGGTTATGAAGTGATAGGACTTTTCTGTTAAGGGCCACTTACCTCAAAGGTTAATGTCACTTGTAGGCACATCTCCTCTCATTTTTTTAAACATTTTATTTTTGAATTGTTACTTGAGTGTTTTTTATTACAGTCGTATCCTTTTGCATTAAGACGTATGTTCCACTATAACCATCTCGAACTCCGGCATTGTAATGTACTTTCCAGTACTCACATCTACAGACAATGCCTGTTTTGCTCAGTCCATGACCCTTTTGAGCGAGGAATATGAATTCACTGAGTTTCTGGTTACAATAAGTACTTTCATTATCACTAGAAGAGGATTCCGCATCAGCGCTAGGAGTACAATCATTTAAAGGAAATAGCAATTATTTTAGTTGGAATTCAGTGGCATAAACACAACATAGCTACTGAAAATGTAAACCACATTAGTTTTCAAAATATAGAAGCAGTACCATGCTACTGACTATACAATAGAAAAGCTGACTTACAAATCTTCCTATTTTCACGAAATAACCAACAGAGCTTCAATGTTATGCCTATGCAAGATTTTCTAAAATTATGTATATTTATAGAGCTGTCTTGAACTTTCTTGAAAAGCAAAATATTCTATGTCTTATTTTAATGAAAACTTGAGTAAACTACACATGCACATATCGACAATGACGGAGACAAAATTTAAACAGTTATTTTAGTATTACAGATATCAATGTTGATAAAATATAATTATGTCTAGTACAAAATAAAACGAGTTACCTTCTCGGTAACCCCCTCTCTCTCTTGAATAAGTTCTACCTGTTAATTTGTTGACGTATATGATATAGTGCTGTGTCAGCATATCATGTATTTATTCATGACGGTATACTATCATTAACAAAATAGTATAGCACGTTTAGATAGTATCTGTTATTTAACAATATTAATAAAATAGCTTATTTCAAGGTGAAGATATTCATTGAAAAGCACTAAATGGAAATAAGGTTGTTAACTAATATTTTAATTAGAAATATGACATTTCAGTTGCGACGTTATAAATAAAGCGATGAAATCTAAGGGAAAAACTAAGAACAACGATGTATTTTACCATTTCTATTTCAGAATGCAATTGGCAATATTGTAGACAAGTACGAACTCACAGGTGCAAAGGATCCCAACTTTGAAACTGCCCTGGAAGAATTATTTGAAGAGTTTCCAAATATTATCGATACTCCAGTTACGCGTAAAACTGTTAGAGACAAGCTTCGACATAAAATATCATCACGGAGACATTATGATAGAATTCGGTAAGAAAGTGTGTACAAATTGTCGTGATGTTAGTGCCAAATGGTTTACTCCTTAGTCTTACCAAGGACTGCAACTAAGGTGTGATTTCTGTTTGTTTTAATATTCTTTCTCACTTGCTTGTGTTTTCGTGACAATGCATATAAGTACAGTACTCAATGGGGAGGAATATAACTTGTGTTATAACAATCTATAAACCAAGCTATGTTTATGTTATATGTACATTTATGTGTATATGCACATTATTACAATGATATATATGCATTTTCAAATAAGTATATTAATTAGGTGCTAAGAGTATCCGATAATTTGTGAATACGATACCTGACTGTTACAATATATTGTGACACAGCCGTAGGAGATGGCCAAGTGACGGCGGTGCACTATCGACCAGAATTATGTGAATCGCTACAACTTCAAGCTTCTAAAGGGGGTGTTAGATTTAGATTTGAGAGCGTGTATATATTATATTTCGATACTAGCAAGCGTTTGGTCAGTTCTGTCAGACTATTATGTTTAAACTTTTACAATATATGGTTAAACCAATTGATACTCTGTTACAATGTCGAAATATTCGGTTTTCAATACAAAGTTCACAAAAGGTTTAGTAAATCAGTGTGTAGCTTGCCACAAGCACATCGCAGATGTTTTTCTATTTCGGTAAATGCGGTCGTCTTCAACTGTGTGTTGCATACATGCCACGCTGTATACAATACCGTTTATCAATATTACGTATGGGTAACGACTGGTATCCACGCCATTGGTATGCTATACATAAAAAATAGATGATAATGGACACAGAACATGGGCCACAAGTGTATAGAATCTTGTTTATATTTGGTTATCACAAGACGTAGGTGATAAAGACTATGTTCTTGATATATTGAAGCAAAGAGTGAGTGTTTGCTATTTGCAAAAATGGCACGAAATGTTAAATACTATCAGTAAATCAGATGCATATAAAGGTTTCAAGTCTGCACTCACTCCTGAAAATATTTCAGATGGTCAGATGGTCTACGTATTGCTTACTTATAGAAACTGGTCGTCACATAGGCATAGAGAGGGAGTTTAGGATATTGTCCAATATGCCAAGAATATAAATATAATAGAGACCGAATACCATTTCGCTTTTGAACAAAGGGCTTACGAAAATTTACGTTCATTGTTCAAGAGTTCGTAATGACGTGGCGTTTGGCTAGCGGTGCTTTGAACAGCTGGACGCTGTACTAAATTTTCATTTTTGAATAGACATACAGAAACCCGGATCAAGCTGCAAGAGTTGTGCCAACTCTAACCTGGGTTTGTTATACGTGTCCAAAAGTGATTGTGTCAGATAATTGATCTTATATAGTTAAAAAAATAAATATTATTCATGTCTGTTTTTCTACTGTTTGATTTAAAATAAATGTCAATAACAAGGGTTATCACTCATGCATATCATGTATGTAAATTTAATGTTATATTGTGGGCCATTAGCCTATACTGATATATAAATAACTATTGAATTGAATCTGACAATGAGGTACAGGATTTGAATCCTGACGCTTTAATGTTTTTAAATAAAAATCTTTAAAAGGCACAGCATTCCAAACATTTGGAGTAAATGACAATCATATTTGTATCCAAAATTACTCACTTTAATGCAGCATGTGGTAATAAGGATATTCAAAAGGAGATAATCCCTATAACTGCTGTACCCCGACCTGCGAAATGGAGAAATTCACTATACCAACGCCTTTTTGCATATTAATGCTACAGTATCCCATTGGGAATTTATTACGGTATTTATGATATCAGAGACGCAACACTATTAGTATGGAAACAAGCATCACTATCTGAAGTAGACACCTACTGGATTAGCTGATTTATTTGAATTTGGCGCCAAAACACTCATTACTACGCCATGCAAGTGTTGTTACCCATGCAAATTGCTGTAGCAATACATACAAACCCATCATCATGTACTTCATAATGACACAGAGTATGTAAAGGTAACTTAAATATGGTTGCATTGTTTAACCGCTGTTATAATAAAGTATTAAATGTATATTTTGTAGGAACGAGGCTGACGCTATAGGGATCGGTGTGTCCGTACTGAAACGTCGGAAAATGCATGAGAATGCTATACAGAACAAATTGATTGGGGAAACAATGCTGAAGAATAGGTAAGTTGTGACTGTAAAACCAATCACCATAAAAGTATATATTATACAATGTATTAATATCTTAAAATTTATCTTGAGCAATTAATACAGACAAAATAGCAAATGCAGCATTTTCAATAGTTGTAGCACCTGAAGCATTACTTACAATAGTGCAATGACGATGGCAGTAGATGAAGTAGTATATGATGAAGTAAAAGTAACAATTATTCTAAATAACTTCGGTCGAGAAATGTTTATCGTACCATACCGTACCATACCATATCGAACCATGCCATACCACATCACAGCACACTACATGCCATGCCAAACCTTACCATACCATACTCAACCATACCATACAATATTATATCATATATGTATAATTGTAGATTCTCTAATAGCACAATGCTTGTTTTATGACAAATGTTAACATTGTTTTTCAATGGCTCAAACGTATAGAGGTACAGTGCACATACATCTGCAGATTAATCAATATTGTTGTTCAAATTCACTTTCAGCTTGACCCAACTGGCACATTCCTCCTATCTTCCAAATCAAGAAAGCCATATTAATATTGGGTCTAGTCCGCCACTAATGAAAGTGGAACAATGGAATGGTGAGGATTCCTCCGCCAGCGACTCTGCACGCGAAACCACAGCCAATGATACACCACGCCGTGAAGAGGGATATAGGATCAAGATTGAACCACTCGATACGGACGATTTTTAATGTTATACAAATGTTATTCGCAGAAAATGAGTTGAAAGGTCAAACAAAACGTGTACAGTAACGCGCCTGGTCATCTGTGTGTATGTTGGGAGCGAGGGGATGGTATCTGATTGTGAATTTAATGAAGCGCAACAGCGAATTGAGTGCTCCGAAAGTTATTCCAAAAAGTATCGTTAGGAAGCCAGCTATAAACAGTTTATGTTGATACGTAACAAGATCCAGGTTTATATTTTCGTTGGCGGTAAAGTTTTCACTTTGACATTGATGTTTTATGTGTATTAGCTTTGATTGTTTAAATTTCAATTTGTTCCACATTAATTTTTGTACCAGTATTACGAAACTTTTATAAAAATGTAACTTTTTTTGGTTCAGTTTTGTTTTAAGTGTGTTGTTAGGCACGTGCCACTACAGAGCTCAGATAAGCTTACCTTCCAATAATTGTCACCTTTTTTGTGTTATGGAGCATTTGACAATTTAAACAAGTGTATGGTTCAATTCAAATGAAATGTTTTAGATAATTTAATTCGATAGAAGGTCCGTGGATAGCACATTAACTATAATTTCATAACCGTACTTAAAGAAATGCATTTTTTCTATGAAAACAAATAAAGAAACATTGAAACAGAATTGGTATGGATTATTCAATTTATCACTAGACTTACAGAGCGTGCCACGAATTCCGAAAACAAATCGGACAAAAACTATTAGAAAATACAAGTGCCACCGTATACCGTTTGCAGCATGAAGCATCGTATATCACCGAATCAACTTTTATTTGCTTTAAACGGAAGACGAGAAGAGCATTGAAGGAAACAGTCACCATGACAACACGATTACAAACAATAACATTGTGTAAGAGCGCAATAAGAAAATTACATAAAACGTAACATTAGATGTCACGATGACTGAGGCTATTGGCAAGGAGCCTGAAGGTAGATGTAAAATGCACTCAGCATTGCAATTTCCATGAAAACAACACGTTTTATCGCAAACATCACTATTTTGTTTTAAAAGAGAAAATTCATTTAAAATTTGTAATGTTGCCTAAAACACAAGCTTTCTTTGAACATTTTCTTATGATGTTTGATAATTCCTTTTAGTGAGGAACATCTTCTTTAGCAAGGGCAAGTTTAATATATGAAATATGCAAGCTGGACAGATATGAAATAATTGTGTATAGCAATTTAACCTGAATATAAAATATAATAGAAAGCTTATTATTTATACAATATGCTCAATTAGTATAAAAAAAAGTTAGTTTTGCAACTGCAGTTTATCTAACGATGGCATACTTTAAGAGCTTTTCGTTTCACAAATTACGCGATAAAGTGTATTTTTTATTTTGATTGTCATTAGAAAAGGTATCAGAAAAGTATTTTATGAGATTTTAAGGAAATTTTTATCCATACGCTATATCAAAATATTAAAAACAATAACGCAATATTTTCATTACAAAATTGAAAAACAACTGACACTATCCGAAATGATTTTGTTTTTTAAAACCCTAAACAGTAAATTCCAGGTTATAATTACCATTTCAATGAAAATTAATGTTATATGCTTGTATTTACATGTATGTAATAGTTTTAATTAAATACAAGTTGTAAACAAATTTATTTTCGCAATGCTTGTTAAATATACATTATTTCGCCAACTTTCACTGACGGGTTTGTTTATGAGGACGTAATACCAAAATATCTGTACGGTCTCATATGTTTATATTTCTTATATTGCATGAACATACATTAAACTTAAATACTGGGAATTTTCATAAAATTCTATCCTTAGGAAAAAATGACAAAAACTATAAAAAAAAATGTCGTTAACGCTACCTTTCTTCGAAATGTAATACACACTAAACATGATCTTTCTTTGAAATACAACAGAGACTCAGATATATTTGAGATTTTAATCAATGTAAAGTGTAAGCAGTTAAAAAACAGCACACTTATAATGAATATTTGATTGTTAGTTTCCACCTGGCCCGCCATGTCCGCCGCCATTCGGATGGGCGCAGCGACATATTTGGTCGATACAATGATAATCGGTAGCGCCTTGGTGCTGATGACATACGTGAGCATTTGCACAATCACTTCTTGTCGTAACATGAAACCTGGTTAGCTGTGAAAATAATAGCAGTAGTAATAATAGAAAATATCAGATTATAAAAATACTTCTCAGTGAAGCTTACAATTCGTGGTTAAAAATCAAAACAGCACAATAATAACATGCATAAAAATAACTCGGAAAGGGCCCACTTAAAACCATTGTTTAAAGAACACCCATTGGTATATGTTGTTGTTTTTTTTGTAATTTTGTATTACACTGTCGATTCCCGTTTGCTATTAATCGTGTACCGTTTAATAAAACCGCCAATCTTGTTCATATTAAAAACGTTAAGTTGAATGTTTTGACTGTATCTTGCAAATGACCGTTTGTTTGTTTATACTTGAAATATTACCTTGTAGTAGTTACCTACTACCTTAAGTGAGTCTTTACATCTTTTGCAATCCCACGTATTCTTTAGTTTAGCCTAGAACCTGATATCTCCGGATTAAGGTCTATTAACTCCAATGAAAAATCAGGGAATTCTATGTCTGTCCTACAATTCATAGAAATTAAACCTTTACTTAACTGTGGCGTCATTCAAACTTTCCCTGAATCAGCTGACCAATCAACGAGCTCAAATGTTGCTTTCCCAACGTTGCTTTTTAATGGAACCAATAGGGAGAGCTAGGTCCGTTCAACAGACTACTGTATTATTTGAACTGAGTAAATAATTAGGGAATGGGTTGTTTTTGTTGAGCGTTCATGAGATATGAACTGACATGACTTTGCTACGTGCTAAGTAAGTGCAACCCAAAGGATTTCAGGTATGTAAACTTTCCTCGTTGCTTGTAAGTTCATACCTTATTCATAAATGCTCAAAATATAAAAAATACATTAAATCAATATACTTGATCAATAGCCATATCTCGTTTTTTCATTCATGTAGCACCGATATACCGGTAATTTATGTGTTGATGTGTCATGTTAAAATTAGTAATCGGAGCAGCCCATGTACAGTGCATCTTGCTTTATCAAAACGTTTAAAAAAAGGCATGTTTGACGTTATTTACAAAATAAAGCCTGTAGCTAAAAATGACCGTATATTGACTTTAGTTCATGAGAAATTAACGACAACGCTTAACTGAATTGAATTGAATTGAACTGAATCAAAAGTTTACATTTAATGTCATGAAAAGAGTTCATGATAAAAACTTCTTTATGTAGTATAAAGTTTATGAAATTGGTTGAGTAGATTTGTTATAAGAAGTTAACTCATTCATAACGACTGATGTTTACAGTCCGCCAGCATTACGTGACTTGGTCGAGTGGTTATTGGGTGTAAACATTAGTACACACTGTTATGACTAGATGCTACCATATTTGTCTGGTGGAGTTATTGACAATTTATCGATTGATGATGTGAAACGGAAAAAAAAGTGAGGTCGGAGTCACCCGTAAACCAGGTTTGAGTTTTGTTGTAACTCTTTTATTTCTTCTGTATAATAATATTGTTGTTGTCGTTTCAGTATTCTATGTATTGGTAGAGTGCTGCTGTGTTGGATGTTTTATTTTGAAAAAAATCGTCTTCTGCTCTGACCATATATTATTCTTAAATAGTGCCAATTTTGGAGTGCTTAATTGTTTCAAACCTCTTTATTTTACATCGATTGTGAAACAAGTTCTTACAACTGAGACAAATTACTCAAGTATTCCTGGCTTAGTAGAACCATAACAATAACAAAGCGTATGCGGATACAGTGTCGTGTTAAAATCACTGCACATAGCCGTGCACATAGCCGTACTCTACCTCTGGACACTAAGGCTGCGTTCAGCACCGTTAAACAGCAAACACGTTTAATCCCTGGTTCCCTAAAATCATCGCGTACTGCGTGCTAATATGAGGTTGAGCTAGGAAAATATGTTAGCTAACGTTAGCAAACATTTAACCAAAATGAACGCAGTCCAGTTTTTATTAAACAAAAATAAAGCGGGTTGGTGAGAAGTGTGTTGGATTAATATGTGAGGTTGATACAGACGGTTACTTACAATTGTGATTACAGACACACATCCCCTGAGCACATCCTAAAGTGAAATCTCCAGTACATGACGTTCCTGTGCATGCGCTGACACTTGTACACGTCTCGCAAGCTACGTATGCTACAAGACAAAGCAGTCCGCCCATAAATATACAAAGAATAGATAACGAATGGATTACAGATAAAAAATATAGATTTTAGCCATCGTTAATTGCAAAGTTGAATTTATACATATACATATAAAGACATATTCCTCTCTCCATCTCTCTCTTTCTCTTTCGTTCTCTCTCTCTCTCAATTTCCAAATTGTTTTTTTTTCTTCTACCATATATATCATGATGACACATATAGTTTATTCAACGCTTTTGACTCCCTTTAAACATTCATACCGTGTTATTTTTCTAATTCACATTGCCTTTTTCTTCAGTTTCATACTGATTATATATATACTGATTTAAAAGAAACTTCCATTTTCAGCGCAGATATATCTTAATATAAAAACAACATTTTATATTTATCGCAAGAGTGTTCCAAGGTATATATGTATTGAAAAAAGGTCATGGCTCTACAGTAACAGGAAAATGAAAAATTATTATTTATTAAATATGGTAGGAGTCGAAAAAGAATCCGAGCTGCACGGGCATTTCGTTTTGTTTTTGTTTAGTAATGGCACGTTCATGTAACTTTTGTTAAATTATAGTCGTATTAAAAACTGAAAAAAAACTGAACACTGATATTTCGACGCCTTTTTCTTATTGAAAAATAGACGATTATAAGTTTGATTTGATGAACACGGAACATACTGGTCTGTGCATGCACGTGGAAATCAACTTTCACGTTGTTGTTTTTTCTAACGCACACATGGCAAATCTGACACTAATCGCCCGCCCGAAACTATGTATGTAATTGTTCATGTGTATTTCTTTTTATATCCGCATTTAGCTTTACGTTTGCTTTTAAAATAAAAAGTGAAAAACTGTAAAGTAAAACATGTTCTTCCTTCAGGTTGTTAATAGTTATGTCGCCATCAATAGAAATTCAATGTTATATGTATATACTGACAAATTATTGAAGTTTAAGATGTTCAGATATCATAATCGATAAAACATACTGTCATCTAAGAAAACTTTGAACGGCGAATAACAAGCTAGCAATGCAGCGAGTACGACCACAAACATGAACTATTCCGTTTTCCACTTTAAACTGCAAATGTTTTAAACTAGAATAAAACAATGTATCATTGATATTGAAAAATACAAACCTAAAGTTATACCTGAAATAGTATATGTCCGCTGGCTCTTATACTAGTTCTATGTCAAATTAACGTATATTTCGTCCATCATTATAGGAATAAATTCATTTTTTTGTGTGTTTTTATGCATATGTAGATAATGTCGAATGTCGAATAATTGTCATTTACACACGCTTTTATTCTTCACCACATAATCCATATTATTTAAAAGAAAAACGTCTTTTTTTTTAATTTCATGCAGATGGGCATAACCTATTTGCAGGTCTGACGTGTTCTTTAATGTTTTGCAATGTTACTTCCTCAGATTTATGATGAAAAAAAAAGAAGAACTTACCGACCATCATGGCGAAGAAACAAAATACGATCTTCATGGTTAATTGGCGTAGTTGGTTAATTTGGTACGAAGTCAATTCTCAATATGTCATAAAATGAACGAGAGCTCGGTTTTTATACGCTTTCAGTAGGACAGAAAACGTGATCAGTTTGACTCATTCTGTGCAGTTTAGGTTTGCGATATTTCAGTTATAGATTAAGTAGGTGAACAGTCAGCAATGTGAATTATTAAAAGCATACTCCAACATTACGTCAAATTCCCTTTTTTTCAGTAACAAAGTTAAAATAAATGCACAATAACGTGTATATAGTTGTATAATCCAAATGGTATAACCATCTATCCGTGTGATGAACGCATGTGTGTTTAAAGGCATTGTTCAGATGGTCGTCTGCTATTTGCACGTTCGACATGTTTGTTAGTTTTTGCTTACCTCAAAAAATTATTTTAAAAGTTATTTCTTTTACCATTCTTAAGTATCCAGGTATTATATCGGTCAATACTTCGTACTTTAATACTGTGATTGTTATAAAATAGCTTTACAACAAAATATGATAGGTGTGCTGCTTTAAGAGAAGGAAACTTAAGTGTTTGAAAATTAATTACATGTATATCGAAGACTTTTTCTAAATTCATTTGAACTCTTTGTCTCTGACCTTGATGTTATTAAGTGGAGGGTGTCATAACCTTAAAAGCACACATACAAACGCATGTACGTACACGGGAGCACACAAGCACGCACGCACGCATGCTCGCACGCACGCGCGCATCTGATACCCATGCTTTAAATACAGTTATACACAACCAGGCACACCTCGTCATTTTATCGAAATTTTGCAGTAATTCATCGTAAATCAAAGAACGTAAATTATGTTAAAAGTAGCAGTTGCGAAAATTCTTATTCTGTCTCATTGACGTTTGACGTACTGTCATGGGGAGAAGATACATAACATAATCCAATCCGCAAAATACATCCATACAATATAGAGTTATATCTAGCTCGATGAGACTTTAGATTGTTTTTAAAGCGGTCAACTTGTTTTTACAATGTCTGTTAATAATAGAAATGAACATTCCGATACTACCATTAGCATTAATATACAACTTTAATTTTGCATTAAATGCTACACAGAGCATATTTCAAGGCAATTTTACAAGAGTTTTACTTGTATGGCTCTCGGTCATTATTTTTTTATTAATCCTCCTTTAAATTTGAAATGGAATTAGATAAACCTATCAGTAAGGTGTAGAGGGCCTTTTCGATAAGATATGGCTAACGTGGAACCTATTTTGAGACGGCATATACGTATGTGAAAGCTCACATACGGTGCATGATTCACTGTGGTTCGTGAAAATACTGGGACATTTTGTTGACAGGATCTGACCGCTGTCTATATATCAACCTAAACTACCGAAAACAGTCACGAATATTAGTGGAATTTCCTGTAATGTCAATGTCGTGATAATGTAGTGAACGCTGTTTGAAAAATCGTTGCTAGGAGGGGTGAGGGGCGGATGGGGTGCATGTAAATACTTGCTGGCATTAATCTGGACGTTTTTTTTATTTTTTATCGCTCTACAAAAATAACTAGCTCAAGTATACTTTATTTCTCAATTTATATACATGTACATTGTATGCAATAAAACAAAATTTAAGGAATACAATAATAGAAAAAAAACACATAACTAAATAATAGTACTTGTGTATGGTGTACGGTTAGTGTCATAAATGATTATTTAGCATGTATCAGCAACATGTTAATACGAATAAGCATTTTCTTCAAATTCTCAATTAATGATCTTCTCTGATTCTCTGAAGTTATTTCTTGTACTTTATGATATTGACCTGATAACAACATTGACATTTGTAATTAATTATGTTATCAATTAAAATGATATTTAAAGTAGACAGGTATTAATTGAATAGAAAGTTATATCCAAAAGAAATATGATTTAATTGTAGTTGGTACCAGTTAGCAATCGATCTGAAGCGAAAGCGGCTATCGCTCCGCCCACTGGTCATTTGGTGTTGTTTGTTAAAGTACAAGTCAATATTATTTAACACAATATAGTTTTTTTTTTAGTTTGTATAAAGAAAAATGTCAGTATTTCAATTGATATCGATCGCTGATCGGATTATTGTCTTGTTTGATTGACAGTCCACGCCATGTCACTTTGGCCCAAACATATTTTTTACAAATTTAGGGGAAATCATAAAAAATCATAAAATACACTGCTTGTAGTTTAATGTTTATTTCTATATTAAATGTCTAGTTCTACTTTAATGAACTTATATACAACATAATAACAAAGTTCCTCCCTCTTTTACATACTTTTCTACACGGTTGTATGATTCATATTCAAAACAAAGTAACTCTTGTTTCTCTGAACAATCTTCCATCCTAATACTGAAACTCCTAATAAAAATGACCAACCCCAGACAATAATCATCAAGTCTTTATATACTCTGAGCTTGGAACAGTTTACCTTATGTGACCACAATAAGCTCTTCTGACATGTGAACATGCTTCAGTATACCCGAGTTGGGAGCATTTTACCTTGTGTGACCGCAATAAGCTCTTCTGCCATGTGAACATGCTTCAGTATACCCAAGTTGGGAGCATTTTACCTTTTGTGACCGCAATAAGTTCCTCTGACATGTGAATATGCTTCAGTATACCCGAGTTGGGAGTATTTTACCTGATGTGACCGCAAAAAGCTCTTCTGACATGGGAAGGGAACATGCTTCAGTATACCCGAGTGTGGAGCATTTTACCTTGTGTGACTGCAATAAGCTCTTCTGACATGGGAACATGTTTCAGTATACCTGAGTTGGGAGCATTTCGCCTCTTGTGACTTCAACATGTTTTTGTGACCCCAACAAGCTCCAAACATGCGAACATGCTTCAGTGTATACATCTGTACAAAGGGGCATCACAGCATTATGTAATACTCCTGATTCAATGCTTCATCTTCAGCCAGTATTGACCCCTATCCTCAGAGTTCACAGTTATGCAATAATTTTCGCTCTGCGAGTCTGTAACAAGACTCATTCCTGTAAATGCTACCTCTGTGTTATGTAGGTCACAATAATTTTAACTACTTGTTGCTAATATATGCTTCTACCTTTTCTAAAAACAACAAATGTATGGGATACTACCGTCATATGGGTTATGGACGCGTGTTCGCGCGCATTTGTAGTGTATATAGTTAAAAGTTTTAGTTTGTAATATTTTACAGTAGGTTTGTCTGTCTGCAGTATTTTTTTTTATATAGAAAATTGTTTATATTCTTGTGTTGTTGTTTTGTTGTTGTTTTCTTTTTCTTTTTGTCCTCTGATGAAGGCGTAAAGCCCAAAGCTAGCTAAGGATATTTCGTTATAAGTTTTAGCACTGTAAAATGGTAATTCTCTCTACTGTATTCACTATTTCTACCATTGATGTATCCTTCGCGGCCCCGGTGCTCCTGAAAGGTGTTTTGTTAGACGTATGATTCTCCCTATCATATATATATATATACTCAAAGAAAACTTTAAGTCAGTATGTTTGAACTAATCCAAATTGCGAATTTTAACCTAAAAGCGTACAATACGTGCATTTGCTTTTCATAGGTTGGAGATATACCATGAACTACCAACTGTTGACTGTGTTCTGATTGCCGTAGGTGGCGGAGTGATTGTCTCAGGTGTTGCATCATACCTCAAACACGAACATAAGAATATACAGGTGATGAAAGCATGTCCGTAACATTGGCTGTATACTGTAATAGTTAGTTCTTGTGATAGCAATCATGATACTGCTTGGAATTGAATATATGTTTCAAAATCAGTGATATCTTGTACAGTGAATAAATGTCAACATTAAGCATCATGCAACAGACACGTTTTACATAATTTTGACTTGTTAAACTCATTAAACCATGAATTAAATCATATAACAGTTAACTACCTACGGACTTTCAGCAAAGTTCATGGCGAATTATCATTTCTTGTTCGAGGAAGGAAGGATCGCACCCGTGACCCCTTGATTCGCAGCGCCAAAGTCTTAACCATTGGACTACTTATCCGCTATTTGTCTACGGGATAACTCGGCAGTAGTGATAATTTGACACAGAAAAGGGCTGTAGATATTAATCATGATAGTGAGTAGATGAGCTATTTTTAAGTACAAATGTTTTTAGTGCAAATGAAACATAGAGCATTTTGTATTATGTAAGTTGGTTATATTGAAACACAATTTTATAGTCGGTTTTGCTTACTTTTCTTATCTTTGTTTCTTTATAAGATGATAGGTTGTCAGTCCTTTAACTCCCATATCATGTGTACATCTGTGAAAGCTGGGGAAATTTTAGGCGACGAATCTCTTGACACATTGTCACATGGTACGGCCGAGACCGAGGTGGTGCAGTAAGTAGGGATGTGTCATTATATGATTGTACAGCCGGGGGCGTGGAATGTGGTGCAGTAAGTAGGGATGTGTCATTATCTGATGGTACGGCCGGGGGCGTAGACGATGGTGCAGTAAGTAGGGGTGTATCATTATCTGATAGTACGGCCGGGGGCGTGGAAGGTGGTGCAGTAAGTAGGAATGTGTCATTATCTGATGATACGGCCGGGGTGTGGAAGGTGGTGCAGTAAATAGGGATGTGTTATTATCTGATGGTATGGCCGGGGGCGTTGAAGGTGGTGCAGTAAGTAGGGATGTGTCATTATCTGATGATACGGCCGGGGATGTGGAAGGTGGTGCATTACAAAGCCCTGAAAAAAGAAGAAAAAGAGAACTAAAGTTTTATTTCTACCTCCTTCATTTGTAGGTCTGGAATACTCAAGGGAGATAATAGTGGTGTGAGTCCTGAAGAGGACTTTTTTTTTAAATTTAAAATTCTAAATTTTCATATTATGTAACAATACTCAATACAAATTAATAAAGCTAAATGCATCCCCATATCTGAACTAGTTCTGAAATAAAATAAGTTTTAGTGACACATGGTTTCAGTCAAAATGCTGCCATTACATGTAAAAAAAGCAAGAATTCACAACCCTACAATCTAAATTTCATGATAACTTGACCAATTGTGTCTAAAAAGGTCTGAAACTTTCACAACTACATGGTAAAATGAAAAGGTGTCTGAAAATTGGAAGAAAAACAGACATCTTGATTACAAAAAAATGATATTGTGGAACAAAACTTATTAAACTTAACATATTTTAGATAAAATTTCAATATCAGAATGATATGGCAGCAGCACAAGCAAACAATTCAAGCTATTTTCATGCTAAAGTACTCCATTACCCTGTCTAGACATCAATTCCAATATAAGAAGGGCAACACATGCTCAATAGATAATGCATACATGACATTCAATGTAAAATTCTGCATATCTATAGCATTTTCTATAAAAATGGAGTACAAGCAAAAACTTCGCCAAATTCAATGATTCGACGCAGAATTTAATGCGACGACAACCGAAAACAACCGAAGTTAACCGTAAACTGGCCGCTAGGCAAGATTGCAACTACTGCCTTTTCATAATTAAACAATAAAAATTAGTACAAACTCCCGTTCCACTGTAAATATGCAATTTATTTCATTTTGCAAACAATTCTATTTTTGTATTCAGAAATAAGTGGGTGGGGTAATAAATTAATGTAAATATCAGCTTAAAATTTACAATCTGAGCAATAAGCATGCCCACTGGAATTCAGTGTGATCTTGCAGATACTTCAACCTGAATTAAGGGTTGGTAGTTCTACAGAAATATGGCAAAACCACACATGATGGAGAGAGTGTCACAAATGGGATCTGTCTATGAGGACAGGTGTTCATGAAATATGAGACTGGACACTGCTCATAAACCTAAACTTAGGGCAAGAAAACACCAAAATGACCATCTACAGAGTAAACCAGCATTCTGCCATGCATTAGACATGATGTATCTCTCTTTTTGTTTCAACATTTATCAAAATACTCAATCATACATGGATAACATGAATATCAAGAAATTGACATATACATGTACAAAGTTTGGTCAATGTGTGTAATCTCTATCATAAATGCATGGAAAAAAAATGCAAATCTGCACCATCAGTTATATTGAAATGTTTAAAAACTCAGATTGTGTTCAACTATTCATAACATGTCCAAATTATAGTTTAATATCTTCTATTTAAAGAAATCAGCATTCCTCAACACTGCAACATGCAGATCTGTCAGTTTCTGTTAACGTCTCACACCACTATTACATTTCCCATAGGGCTCCATTGTAACATTTATGTCCAAAACAGAGTGAAAAATTAAATTCTGCAGCATGTGTCAGGGCTCAAATTCTTCATTGGTTCAAGATATGCAATTATAAAGAAAAAA
Organism: Panopea generosa; assembly: GCA_029582155.1. Taxonomy (NCBI): domain Eukaryota; kingdom Metazoa; phylum Mollusca; class Bivalvia; order Adapedonta; family Hiatellidae; genus Panopea; species Panopea generosa. The sequence goes on along the minus strand of CM055902.1, from coordinate 47,733,983 downwards.
AAGTATACCTTGACCAGGTTGTTTTTTTTTAAATTCAATGCTTTTGTGAGACCTATCAATTTCCAGAGTAACGATATGTCAACTATTCGCCCTAGATGCGGTTCGAACCAACAATTCTGAAATGACACAGAATTGTCCAGAAAGCTGGTATCAGCATCGAATATTTTAGTGGTGATTTCTAAAATACCGACCATTTAACTCATGCTAGCAAAAAACAAAACACTGCAGTACAAAGCCCTGAAAAATGAAGAAAAAGAGAACTAAAGTTTTATTTCTACCTCCTTCATCTGTAGGTCCGGAGTACTCAAGGGAGATAACAGTGGTGTGAGTCCTTATATGATGGTACGGCAGGGGGCGTAGACGATGGTGCAGTAAGTAAGGATGTGTCGTTATCAGATGGTACGACCGGGGGCGTGGGAGGTGGTGCAGTAAGTAGAGATGTGTCATTATCTGATGGTACGGCAGAGGTTGTTGAAGATGTGGCAGTAATTAGGGATGTGTCATGATTCAACCCTTGGAGCATCAGGGTGCGTTTTGACTTCATGTTTCATATACATAAACCACCTTGATGTTCTCAGAGGTCGAATCGTTCTGTTGTCTTATGTATTACAAACGTAAATTAATCACATCTCAACAGCATCAAACCGCAGCATGGTTTAGTGGTAGGACGTCGTGGGTTCAATCCCGGGCGGCTTATACCAAAGACTTGATAAATGGTACCAGAAGCTTCCTCACTTGGCGCTCAGCATTATAGGTTAGTGTCATTATAATGGGACTGGGTAGGGTATCATGCCAAGTGTCTGCGGCATGATACACCTATATGGTAGCGCTCAGAACACTGCTTCAAAAAGACACCGACGTGATATGACAGAAATATTGTTGAAAACGACGCTAAACACCATACAACATTAACCTCTACTAGCATGGACATTCTAATTCACTTTTAATTGAATGTTCTCGTAAAATGCTTTAAATACTCTATATCGATAGTTCGTTTTTCACCCAGTATTTATCCGTGTGAACATTCAGCTTAACAAAGTCAACATTTCTAATTGACCTGACGTGAGAACGACTATCGCTGTGCCCACTGGTCACGTGACTTTCTTTTTCCAAGTAAATACAATGTAGTGCTAACTTACACTATTCACAATATGCGAATATCAACATCAAGTTGAACATACCCATTGATACATATTTCAATACAGTTTTCTATCCTCTGATAGCACTTTGTATGGGATGAATCCTCAACGGTATGTTGTGTGAGAGTTTCAATAAACATCAAAACATTTTTTCAAATTATTTTTGGGGAAAGGTCTATTCAATTAGAAAATAAAGAAAAATAACTCTAGTTATTGTTTCTGGTAAAAACTTTATATTTAGTGGAACAGGAGCGTAAGAGTTAGCTCCCCTGGACACCTGTGTCCCCGACTCGCACTAATGGTAATGTATGACGACAATAATATCGATGTTAACAAATATTCACATATAGATTTAGACATGTTCTTTTATGATCGGATGATTGTACGTAAAACGCTTATTAATGCTTCAGTCATATTTGTGTGATTTCCGAAAATCGGCCGGCAAGCTGGGGAACCGTAAAGACGCCGGGAGATTATTGGCCACTATCGGCCAATTTTTAGACGCCGCACGGGTCGATGGCAATCTGATCACCTCGGCCTTTATGCTACGCAATAGACCTCTGACATAATAAAGCGCCATTTTGAAACAACTTTCAGTCACATGATAAAATAAAAAATGGTGCCCCCCTTATGCCACCTTATATACATGTACGTTGAAAATATAAACGTTGGTTAATCAAGACTGATATTTTAAATTTCCCTATAAACATGACCCATGTAGAGAGTATAAATAAAAAAGTCGATAAAATAACGCCCTATATTCAACTTAATGACGAATACATAATTTGTTACTTTCACGCGAATGAACACAGACTTGTTACACAGGCGAATAGTGTTGGTGTATTCTAGAGCTATATAAGAGGTGTATTATACGGAGGATACGGAAATACCCGATGTTTCACGATTGGGGTCGATGGGAGCTTTTAGCGCGGAGACAGCAGACGGCCATTATGTTTAACAAGTGTGAGGTTACAACTCAGTTGTGAGGGAGCTATGATAAATACAATATATATAAAAATAATGTTATACTTATTTTTTTTCGCTGGACAGTACTGTGTCTGTTGACCGGATGGCATGAGTAGATGAGCGATTCTCAGAAGTGAAGTTTTAAACTCAGAAATGCAGAACCATGTGAACAGTGCATCAGGGTCAGAGTCTGAAGGGTGCCATTGGTTGTTCCGACGAGAGTTGAAGCAGGTTCGATACATTGCTGCAGGAGTCGTTTTATTTAGTTAAAATACAATACTAAGCAAAAGTCTTACAGTACAGTTCGAGACATTGCTGCAGGACTAGTTTTATTTAGTTAAAACACAGTCACGGACAATAGTCTTATAGTACATTTCGAGACATTTATGCACGACTAGTTTTATTTAGTTAAAACACAGTCCTGGGTAATAGTTTTACAGTACGATTCGAGACATTATGGCAGGTCTAGTGTTATTTAGTTCAAACGCAGTCCTAGTCATAAGTCTTACAGTACAGTTCGAGACATTACTGCAGGATTAGTTTTATTTAGTTAAAACATAGCCCTGGCCCATAGTCTGACAGTACAGTTTTAGACATTGCTGCACGACTAATTTTATTTAGTTAAAACACATTTATGGGCAATAGTCTTACAGTATAAGTCGAGAATTTACTGCAATAGTTTAATATTACAGTTTGTGACATTGCTGCAGAACTAGTTTTATTTAGTTTAAAGGCAGTAATGGACAAACGTCTTACAGTACAGTTCGAGACATTGCTGCAGGACTAGTTTTATTTAGTTTAAACGCAGTCCTGGTCAACAGTCTTACAGTACAGTTCGAGACATTTCTTAATGACTTGTTTATTTAGTTAAAATGTAGTTATGTGCAAATTGTCGTACTGTACAATTTGAAACATTTGTGCACGACTAGTTTGATTTTGACAGTTCAAGCGCAGTTATGGGCAATAGTCTTACAGTACAGTTCGAGACATTGCAGCAGGGCAAGTTTTATTTAGTTAAAACACAGTCCTGGACACTAGTCTTACAGTAGAGTTCGGGACATTGTTGCAGGACTAGTTTTATTTAGTTAAAACGCAGTTATGGGCAACAGTGTCTTACAGTACAGTTCGATACATTACTGCAGGACTAGTTTTATTTAATCAAAACACAGTCCTTGGCAATAGTTTTACAGTACATTTCCAGATCTACAAATAGACAAACGATCAAAATTAAATGTAATATATGATTTTATTATTTTATTTTTTAACTACACTATAAAAATTACTTATAATTTACTTATATAATTAGTTACAAGGATATTGTCTTTCAGTCAAAATCCATGAGTTAAACACTCATCGCTGTACCCTTTCCATTTTAATTATGCCTGTTTTCTATTATCTCTGTGATAACTTTATCGATCCTGATTATGTCCTGGTCATTTTTAGACTTATTTTGATTTAATTTGCCAAGAATAATATTTGATTAAATGGAATGAATTATTTTATTTCTCGATTTTGTACGTAATATCTTATTGTGTGTGGCAATCACTTTTTATCACTCGTTCAAAGAGGATGGACAATTTTGGTTTCTTCGACGCATTTCTACATAATGTTTTTGTACTTAAAAGGCATCGTATAATTATTTGTAGTAAATGGTTAAAAACAGTTAAAACAAATATAAAATGTGTATTCATCGTTTATAACAAATATATAAATAATTTTGAATTTCAAATTCACCAAAACTAAAACACTGATGTTTGCTATCGACATTGGGTTTGATCTATATTTAAACTTTGACCTACACGTTTAACCTGAGTTTCGCAATCGCATCGACTTTGACATCCATCAACAAGTATTACACATTTCTATTGTCATCATTCATATCGGGGACAACCATATACTACGTGGCTCTACATCTGTGTAAGCAACATGTTTTGCTTGCAACATCTTTTGAGCACTACTGACTTTCGGTAGATTCTTGTGTCTTTGTTTTTGGAGAATCTTGTTTGGAAGCTTTTTCGAGACTTTCAGTTTTATCTGCTGCAAATTACTAGGTTTGCTACTTTTAAAATAGTTGTTATGCACTTTGCTTTCAATTTAGTGTCTTACTAACATTTTTGTTTACATTTCTGATACCATTATCACTTAAATATACCAGAAGGATCACATTCCTGTGGGAAAAATATTACCATCGTGTTATGTATTCTGTTCCTCGGCTTTATTATCTCGAATACTACCTTTTGGTAATTTTGATCAAAAGTTATTTATAATGTTGCATATCCTTTTGATAAACATTCTTTCAACATCATAAGACTGAATGAACTGCCCCAGAGGTATCAGAGGCATCGGTGTATAGTATGAATATCTTTTTCGTGTCTAGATTAACTAGTAAGAAAGTTTCTGCTAGACTTATATTAATATTCAAAATAGTAATTAACATATCTCATCTCATTTAAATCTAGCATCTCTCCTGTAAAGTTTATAAGCGGCTCTGCTACTTTGTTAAAGTTTTGAACAGATCGTCTATTATAGCTAGAATTTCTGCAGAACTATATAATGCCTTAACAACGGGAGAAGCTAATCAGCGCTATTATTACAAGCTGGCTAAAATTAAAGTAATGATCACTGTAAAATTTATATCATTTATTATTGCATTTAACATTCATTAATACTGAATACTGTTGTGGTATTATATAAACTCAAGCATTCATTAAAACTGAATGATAACAATGACTAACATGAACATGATTGTATTTTTAGTTAATAGTTGGCAGATATGGTCACAGCTCATTGACGGAAAACCCTAGAGAGATCTCAAATACTAGTGGAACCGGCCGCGACTTCATTTTATCCATAAGGTCCATCTCTTATGGTATTAAATAAACAATAACTACGCTCCAATACCACATAGTTCAAACTATGATGGCCATTCGCTCTTCCGCTAAGTCCCAAAGTCCAAGCACATGTTGACCTGCAGAAGACTGACAACTTGCGATTAAGGGCTCTTATGGGGAGAAATTGTGCAACATAATATATGGAGCTGCGTGTTTACTAAAGCCTGATATACTTCAAGAAAGCATTAATCGTCCATCGTCCCATCTTTTTAATTGTTTTGTCTGGTGTGTCCTTATTTGCAAGCCAGCTTGCATCCCCGATGCGAAAAGAATGGGTGCGATGGTTGGCGCTTGGCCACCCAAGTGCTTGAGAAGCCTTTGAAGGGACTGCACCAAATTGGTATCTAGTAAGTGGTCTACCCTTGGCATGACAAAACAAATATGTGTTCGAATTTGGCGTGACTGTAAGAGATAAAATCATGGCCTTAACTGGATAAACCAGTGTGCCAGTGGGCTCAATGTTTACTATGCTCGAGGCGCCATGCTGATTTGATTTTGATTTACGTAAATGAATTCTCATACCCCGGGAAGCATTTCCCCTGTTAATATGAATGTCTGACATTTGCAGTGGGCGATCTGCCTGGTCAAAAGATGAGAATACGAGCTCACTGACCCGAAATAGCCCGAAAAATTGCGCATGTGTAAGCTGCCTGATATAACAGAGTTTCATAATGAGATACACAAATGGTGCTCAGTATTTTGAATATGTCTACTAATGACACGTACGTGATTGTTGAGCGTGTATCATAAGATGGTTTCATTCGCCTGTAACCTTCCAACAGCTTTAGAATTGTAAAATTGTGGGAGTTATCTTGAATATTTTTTACCTTGTGTACAAAAGCAATGGCAGACATAAATGTTGAGGCAGTTTTTGATGCATGCCCCTTTTGAAAAAGATAAGAAACAAAAAACTCTAAGTGCACAACCGGTGTGGGCCACAGTTCTGGCAACGCATATTTGTGACGGAAAGAACTAAATATTCTCAGCGCGTTGGTGTACACATTTCGAGTATTAACTGCAAGACAAGCACTTAGAAGCTGTCTGGCTCCAAATTGAAGATTTTCTATAGATGGGTTTGGACTGGCTCGGGGAGTTTTTCCGCGTCTGGGGCCAATTCTCGAAATCTTGCCATCTGCAATCGAGATAAACTATCAGTTATATTGTTTCTAGATCCTGGAATGTGTGTTGCTTTAATGACCAGATTCAGTCTAAGACTTTTCAATTTAAGTGCTCTTACGAGAACCATTACTTGGGGAGATTTAGAAGTCTGCGTGTTGAGAATTTGGACCACAGCTTGGTTATCACACTTGAACATAACATTTTTATTGCACAGACTGTCACCCCAAATGTAGATTGATACTAGAATGCGAAAGTATTCTAGTAAAGTGGTGTCTGTTGTTATTCCCAATTGGTGCTAATCTTCAGGCCAGACTCTGTATGTCCATTTTCCATGATAATAAGCCCAAAAACCTTTTCCTATTGCGGAGCTATCTGTGTACAGGCATACATCTGTGTTTGAAAGCCACAGGGCGTCATGGAACATGGAAACCCCATTGGAAGACTGAAAGAAGGCCAAGTTAACAAGTACTGGCGCATGCCTAAAGTCATCCTAATGTGATGATCGGAACACTTGACACCACATGTAGCATTTATCAAGCGTCTACAAAAAGAGCGGCCTGGCTGGATTGTTCTACGCATGAAATTAAGTGACCCAATGACAGATTGCAATTCTCTAAAGGTAACGTTTTTTTTTGTGATGTAGGATTTCTGTTATAAGTTTTATTATTTGCTCAACTTTGGTTGTTGGTATCCAAACTTGCATTAAAATAGAGTCTAATTCGAGCCCTAGGAAAACTAAGATAGTTGTGTTGGACCCTCTGTTTTGTCCTCTGCATTGGGGACACCTAAAGATTTGCAACAGCTGAAGTCAGTATCCATCATAGTAGCACAATGGTGAGTACCACTTGCACAACCGAAGGGGTAATCATCTAAATAATGCTCTAATTCCCCGACAGTGCAGGATGTGCGAACTATCCATTCTAAAGAAGTGGCAAATTGTTCAAATATAGCACATGAAATACTGCAGCCAAAGAGAAGAGCCTTGTCAAAGTAATATAAATTGTCGAATTTAAAACCTAGCAAATGGAAGTCACTTTTTGAAACTGGAACTAAGCGAAAAGCAGATTTGATGTCGGCCTTTCCCAGAACAGCCCCCATGCCCAAACGTTGAACCATTTGTACAGCGGCATCAAACTTAGTGTACTGGACTGAGCAAAATTTAGGGTCAGTGTAAGTCATTAACAGACTCACCCTGTGGATATGAAAGATGTTGTATTTAACGATATTCACCAGGCTCTTTTTTCGGAACAATACCCAAAGAAAAAACTCGAAAGTTATTGAATGGGGGCAATTTGAATAGGCCCGCCACCCTGCCGGCTTTGACTTATTTTTCTATTTTATTTCGAACGATTTCTGGATTCTTCTTGGCTGATTTAAATTTCATACCTCAAAGGAAATTCGGGGACCCTCATAACACAGTGAGAAACCAGATGTAAAACCTGTGCAGATGACATTAGCCTCTTTCTAATTTGGATACTCAATAAGCGCCTTCCATAGTTTTTCTTACAATGACTGGAGACCCTGCAAGCCCAACGTCAGCGGTTCCTGTTTTGGAAATGGGCCTGTCGAGAGACCCCGGCGTTAGTAAGGCCCTGGGTAACGAAAACCTTGGTTGGTGAGAGCCCCATGAAATCTAACGGCATTTATGCTCAGGGTGGTCGCCTCGGCATGCGGTGCATCGATGGGCATATTTGCAATAACGATAAAAGCAGCCTTTGACCTTATTAAAATCCAGGCATAACCGTTTCATTCGTGGTGGAGCCTGCCCGCCCAATTGATTTGGTGCACTGGAGTTGCCTAAAGCCTGGCCTGGGGAACTGCTGAAGGACATTGTTCTCAACCAGAGAGCTGTGTTGAGATGGACCGTCGACTGTGGGTTGACAGCTTGCCTCATCCGAAAATTTTCATCATAAGCCCACCAGGCTAAACATCCCCTACATCTGCTCCTAGCCTCTCTTATGGTTGACATATAGTCGAGGAGCTCGCTAGCTGCGGGATGTTTCTGAATGCAAATGATTATGAAAATCAAAAACCCATCAATCCAGTCCCTGATTGTGTTTACCGACCGTGCAGATTTTTGTCGGATCTCAATTTGCCCTTGAATGTTAACAAACAAACTGGAGCCAGAATCATTAATTGGCAAAGCTCCGTGGACACATGCATTGACATGGTGTCGTCAATGCACCGTATCGCCGATGATGTCAGTGAAAAATCCACCGGTGGACGGAGCGTTTTCAAAGGCTGCCTTGAATAAGCCGAAACATGCATTTCCGGTATTTATTTGTTCGTGTCCATGCCCTGGACCCAGTCCTACGTTACCTTAACCGGCGTCAGAGTCGATGCTCAACTGCACAAACTCCGGTTCCTGATTGGGCGACCACGCCCCTGACCCAGATTCGGCCGTCGCCGCCGCTTTCGTGGTTTTTGCCGCTCCACGAGCGCTGCCTGGTCTTGTGGCAGGAGCGTTTCGCTGTCCACGCCCTTTACCTGAACTCTTGCGAACTCTTTAGGCATAATGCACCTCTGGTTAAACAAGTAAAAGTAAAAATTAACCCTTTAAAATTTTATAAAATGTGTTGCAGAATCGGCGCGCTGGTAGAAAAGAATGTCAAAACGGTGCGCCTCATTATTTGAGAGAAACAGCTAATTTTATTGCTGTAATAAACTGGTTTATTTTTTAACAATAGCCTTCATTGTTTGTATTATTGTTCATCTGGTTTGATTCCATTTCTAAAACAAAACCTGAGTGTTTAGTTTCAAGTTTCATAAACTGATATTATTTGACATATGCTATTGTAATGTCCCTTTAACGTATCTTTAATATTTTGCAAGTGCACTAAATGTTCATCAATATAGTATTACTAAACTAATAATATCATCAATATTCTGACCAATCAAGTGCTCCCGATATAACCTCAGAGAAATTACTTTATGTTTTAGATACTGTCACGTTTGAAGACCGAATAGTGCACAATATATTAATTCCATGAGACATAATGTTTCTTGCTAACAAGAGTGGCGCTGAGTACGGACATTGTAGTCTACTTATTATATCTGGCGAAAGAAGCTGTTTATATGCGGTTTTTTTTCTACATATATTTAAGGTATCCTTATCTTTGGAGGGCTGTCTCCGATGTCTATCCATATTTGTAAAATATATCTTTCATCAACATCAGTTGCCTATAATGAAATAATACTTTTTTGATTCCTATATAAAATTTGAGATAATTTTTCTTTATATTCAAAATATTTTGCAAAAAATGTCATTAAGTGACTGTTTGGACTGACATCTTGCCTTTTTTTGTAAATTCTGAGTCATGGAATACTCATACTTCTAATATTTCATTTCAGTATGCTAAAATTATACCTTCTCTTATAATTTTGAGTTGTATTACCTTCATTAACCGTGACTATTGACGGTAATTAACCTGCCTAACTTATTTCAATACACAATAATCAGCTCAGGTTGACTATTAATGTGTCTTGTCTCACATATGCATGCTAAGACCATTTGTTTTCTATAACTATTCATATTTGGTTTCTATTCTTTCTAATATTGCAACTGATGTTATGCTGTGTCATTAACGAGTGGTTCAATTACCTTCCCTATTTATAAATCCTAATTTATAATACAACCTTACACCGTTATCTTATAGAAAGTCATGTCCTAAAATAAGATTGTATGCGTGTCTTATTCGGCGTATTATAAATGTTCTATGTTTTCGCTTTTTGTTTAAATTTGGAACTACCATCAACTGATTGTAAATTGGACATTTTTCTTCTTACCTTGATTTGTTTTTTTAGTATTTAAGATATTTTGTAATCAGGCGTATACTTAACATTTTAAACGTTTCTTTCATATGACAATTAAACAAGAATTTGTATTCCCATACGATGATACTTTATAAAATGGCATGTTTCCTCTTTTGTCTCGAGCCACGACCCATTTCGTGACTTGAGCGTCTTAGTTTTGCTGCCTATAATATAATCCATGGATATCCTATATGTACTTTAATATTTACGCAAAGTATCCTAATAAAATGCTCTGTTATTGTTATTATAACAATCATATAAGTGCCCCCTCTACCGTTTCTTGAATTACTGAAATTTACATTAACATGTTGCGTCGTTACGCGGACTTTGTATTATCTAGTCACGTAATTGTTTCTCCGGATTTTTTGTTGGTTGCGTTAAAGTCAACTCATCTGAGTTGAAATGCGAAGTTTTGAAGCTCGGTAAAAAGTGTTTATAGCTCAAAACTCATTGTACCAACACATCAAATATATAGTTCAAAGAAAACTCACAAAAGCATATAAAGACAAACAAACATGTACCACAATAAATTAATATTAATTTGTTTGCCTCAATTGTGTTAAAAGCATGTGTTGAATGTAATATAATTATATTCGGAAATATTATTACGCCATTGAAACCTTGCATCCTGTACCTGGAACTTGATTGAATGAAAGACCCGTCACTGTAGCGTGTATAGTGTAGGGTCTATACATAGAACAGTAGCAGACGATAAAAAAACTTGTTAACCTCTTGCTATATGACATGTATAAGTAAAACTGTTATAGGAGGATCCTTTCCCATTTTTATAAGTTTATTTAAAAAAAACAGATATATTAATGTATATAGTATATAGTATATAAAAGTCGGAATTCAATGTGCTATGCTACAACTAACCACAACACCTAATAACTGTTTCTACTGAATACTACACATTTATACGATACAGCCATAATATGTATTGATCCCGTTATCGCCTGATAGCCTTTAAACGGATGTTCCCATGATGACGGGATAGTTACGTTTTACCCAAATATTTTGAAAATATTCTAAGTTTTAAAAAAAATAGCTTTAATACATTTGTATATTTATGAAAGTTTAAATCTGAAAAAAACTTCATGATTTTTTTTTTCAAATTTTCATGATACTTTTTCCACTATATGTTTCATTGAAACGTATCAAATAATTTGTTTTGCGAATCAAACATAAAAATGGTAAAGTTGATGTTAAAAGTATGTACGTCGAAAGGAATAGAAATTATTTGAAGAAGAAAGCAAATCATACGAGAAGAGAGAACATATTAAGGAAACACGTATACATTATAAATTAGAGATATTATGCTAGATTGTGATAAAATAAAAACTTCTAAGGTAATTTACACCGACCAGTGTTCGTGATTGGAAGTTTGATTGAAAGATTATATTTGGTGTGGTTATATATTTGCACTGCGTTAACACTTGTTGATAAACTTTATGGATGATACTAGATATCGGGGTATCATATCGTGTGTCCGCGGCATGGTACTCCAGTGTGACAGCGCTTAGAACACTGTCCCAAATAGACACCATTGTGATATAACTGAAAAATGATTAAAGCAACAACAACGCATAGTGTCTAATAGCATTCCCATCTTCAGTACTTGGAGTACTTTGATTTACATTTTCTATGTAGTCTATAATGGTCTGTAATATTCTACTTAGTTTCGTGATTCTCTATTTCTATTTTCGTCCCCGTATTTCATAATCTTAAATCAACACGTTTTCTAAAAATAAACATGCATAGCAATTTCCACTACTTCTCCTAGATTTCTATTACTTCTTCTTATTAATGAATGTTTTAGATTCATTTAATAAGCCCATTGAAAAATTCACTGGAGGGTTATTTCTTTTTTGTCATTGTTTACATAATATTGGACTATTCCATCGATTATTTATTGGTGAAGAGATTAAAATAAAGTTTTATCGATATTTAATATGTAATCGTCATCATAACATTAATTTACACAAACGCGCACAAAATTACCTATTGATGTGTCGACGTGCCGTAAAATGCCATTCATGCATAAGCGTATGCTTCTCTCGACAGCCGTACTCTTCACTTTGCTTAAAGGGGACATAGGAGGATTTTTTTAAAATTTTAAAATTTGGTAAAACAGGTATTTCCAGTGAACAGATGTTCCAATGTTCTCATATGTTCAAAGAAATATGACAACTTATTGCATTTTAACAAAAAGTATGCCAAAAACGATTTACAAATATATAATTTCTTGGGTGCAAGAATCTTGCTACCGTCAAGTAAGGGGCTAATTCCTTTTGCATCACGAAATAAGTGTCACACCTAATGATTACTAAAATACTTAACAGTTTTGACTAACATTCATTTCATTCATTTTCTAATGACTTCTCAGTAAACCTAACCAAAAACCAGCTCAAACACAGCATTCGACCAGTATTCCCCGTTAACAACCAAAACCCAGTTAAAACACAGTAGTTGACCTGTGTTCCCAGTGAACTCAACCAAAACCAAGCTCAAATACAATAGTTGACCTGTATTCCCAGTGAACCCAACCGAATCCCGGCTCAAACACAAAAGTTGACCTATATTCCTAGTAAACCCGACCAAAACCCGGCTCAAACACAGTAGTTTACCTATATTTCCAGTAAATTCAACCAAAACCCAGCTCAAACACAGTTGTTTACCTGTGTTCTCAGTAAACCTAACCAAAACCCAGCTCAAACACGGCATTCGACCTGTATTCCCCGTAAACCCAACCAAAACCCAGGTCAAACACTGTAGTTGACCTGTGATCCCAGTGAACCCAACCAAAACCCCGCTCAAGCCCATTAGTTGACTTATATTCCCAGTGAACCAACTAAAACTCTGCTCAAACACAATAGTTGACCTATATTTCCAGTAAACCCAACCAAATCCAAGCTGAAGCAATGCATTGGACCTGTGTTCCCAGTAAACCCAACCAAACCCTGGCTAAAACACGGTATTCGACCTGTATTCCCAGTAAACCCAACTAAAATTCAGCTCAAACACGATATTTGACCTGTATTCCCAGTTAATCCAACCAAAACCCAGCTCAAACACAGTAGTTAACCTATATTTCCAGTAAACCTAACCAAAACCCAGCTCAAACACGGCATTCGACCTGTATTCCCCGTAAACCCAACCAGAACCCAGCTAAAAGACAGTAGTTGACCTGTGTTCCCAGTGAACCCAATCCAAACCCGGCTTTAACACAATAGTTGACCTATATTCCCACTAAACCCATTGAAACCAAAACCTGGCTCAAACGCAGTAGTTGACCTGTATTCCAGTAAACCCAACCAAAACCCGGCTCAAACACGCATTCGACCTGTATTCCCAGTACACCCAACCAAATCCTGGCTCAAACACAGTATTTTACCTCCATTGCAAGGAAACCCAACGAAAACCAGCTCAAATACGACATTCGACTTGTAATTCTAGTAAACCCAAGCCGGGCCCAATTAGCTCAGTCGGTTACGCGTCTGACTATCAATCCAGGGGTCGTGAGTTCGAATTCCCCGCCCGGCAACAGTCTCCGTGATGATTGATATACGACATTGCGTCTCATTATCATTCGTCTCTCACCACTAATTCAAGTGGGAAAGTTATCAGTTACTTGCGGAGACGGGGTGTGCTCGAGTACTGATTAATCCCAGGAAACAGTGGTTAGGTTAACTGATAGTATGTTAGCCCTCGATGGCATAAAAATGACACTAAATATTCAATCAATCAATCAATCAATCAATCAATAGTAAACCCAATCAAATTCTGGCTCAAACACGTTATTCGACCTGTTTTCCCAGTAAACTCAACCAAAACCAGCTCAAACACGATATTCGAAATGTATTCCCAGTAAACCGAACCAAATCCAACTTAACACGGTATTCGACATGTATTCCAAGTAAACCCAACGAAAACCTATCTCAAACACAGTAGTTGACCTGTATTCCCAGTAACCCCTACCAAAACCAGCCCAAACATGGTATTCGGCCTGTATTCCCACTAAATCAGCCAAAACCCAGTTCAAACACTGCATTCGACCTGTATTCCCAGTATTTCCAACCAAAACCCAGCTAAAATACAGTAGTTGACCTGTATTTCCAGTAAACCCAACCAAAATCCAGCTCAAATACAGTAGTTGACCTGTTTTCCCAGTAAACCCAACCAAAATCCAGTTCAAGCACGACATTCGACCTGTGTTCCCAGTAAACCCAACCAAAATCAAGCTCAAATACAATAGTTGATCTGTATTACCAGTTCCTAGTAAACCGAACCAAAACCTGCTCACACACAGTAGTTTACCTGTTTACAACATTTCTAACAGGTGGACACTTTTGTACATGCATTTTAGGCTACCACACGTACCTGACTTTATTACAGAAATATCGTAGATTTTTTCCAATACTAATGTGGCTTTTATAATATTGATTTTAATAGAAAATTGAACAATTTCGTGAGTATGACTCTCAAGATAGTAATACTTGGACGTTAATACGTTCCTATGGTTCTACATTCAGTTGTTAATATTGAGTTTTTCCTGAAATTCTCGTTTGTCCCTTTAAAGAAAACTTAACAAACAACTATCACTTTCAACTTCTTCAAACACGTTTGACTCGGTGCAACCATCTATATGTGGCACTGAAGGACACGTTCATAAATATGACATTACATTCCGTACCATTGACTATGATAAGATAAGAGCTATCTTCGCAATATAAATAACGGTTCGACATAGGCTGCTCCTGTCTTGTCATACTATTGCTACAAAATGGCTCCGGTGAACTATATTGGTTTGATTATAGCGTGCTGCCTCGCAGGTTGGTTCTTTCTATATCTTCTGCTTCTTTGTCACAACGTTTGATAACTGAATGATCTTTCATTTTTCTAGGTTGTCATAAGGGTATTCCAAATGAATATTTCTCGTTTCCTATCAAAATAATGCTACTGACGGTTGGAATACTTTCATCTTAATCGCACTCTTAATTGGCTATTTGCCGTACTTATCATAACTAGTATATTAAAGGATTGATCCATTTATTTAAAAAAATGCCTAAAATACTCCCTTAGTAAATAAACCAGCTACGTTGTTTTTTTTTTTTTTGTTTTTTTTTTGTTGTTGTTTTTTTTTTACTAAGCTTGTGCACGATATGTGCTGTATATTTTTTCTGTAGTATATTTCACAAGGCATGATCGTAAATGGAACGTGCACTAAATGCCTAATGAGATCTAGTTAACCACTATAGAGAGATCGGACGACCTCCGATTAGGCTACTTAATGTCCGTATTGCACGAAGTAACTTTCTCAGTAACATTACACTAATCGAACTTAAGAAATATCATCCGATGAACTTCTAGTGCTTATAATTGCAATATTACATTACTATTTTATATGCATCTTTAAAGTAAGATGTACAATTATCGACGGTTTAACATGACTATAACGAGAACTGGTTGTCGATTTGTTAATTTACAAAATTGGCCTGCCGTTTTAACAGGACATTTCGTTGGTTAATACAGTACACATTCGGATTCCGTTTAAGAAACAAGTAAGCCTATCCCATAACTTGATATCTCCCGAACCCTAGTCTGTAGAACGAACATAGTTCTCCCGATCGGGTCCGTTCAACAGCAATTGTTACGAGCACGCTGATTGGTCAGTTGCTTCAGGAAAAGTTTGAATGACGTCATAACTTAGTAAGCGTAAATTGCTATGAATTGAGTGACAGGCAAATAGTTATCTGCTTTTTCTATTGATTGTTAGTAGACCTGATTCGGAAGATATCAGGTTTTGGGATAGACTAGGTAAAGAGGTATGCTTTCCCATTACACAGAAAGGATTCGGTATTGGACAAACTAGACTTATCAGTAGACTTGCACTGTGGGGTTTCTGTGTAAATAGAGAGAAAACTTTTTACCACTCCATTATGTCTCATGGAATCAATATATTGTTCACTATTCGGTCTTCAAACGTGACATATCTGAAACATAAAGCAATTTCTCTGAGGTTATATCGGGAGCACTTGATTGGTCAGAATATTGATAATATTATCAGTCTAGTAAGACTATACTGATGAACATTTAGTGTACTTGCAAAATATTAAAGATACGTTGAAGGGGCATTACAATATCATATGTCAAATAAATGTCGGTTTATGAAACCTGAAACTAAACGCTTAGGTTTTGTTTTAGAAATAGAATCAAACCAGATGTACAATAATACAAACAATAGCGCTGATTAGCTTCTCCCATTGTTAAGCCTATCCCATAACTTGATCTCTCCGGAACCCTAATCTGTAGAACGAACATAGCTCTCCCAATCGGGTCCGTTCAACAGCAATTGTTACGAGCACGCTGATTGGTCAGTTGCTTCAGGAAAAGTTTAATTGACGTCAAAATGTAGTAGGCGTTCAATTGCTATTAGTTGCGGGACAGGAAAATAATTCCCTGCTTTTTCCAATTGGTGGTTAGTAGACCTGATTCGGGAGATATCAGGTTCTGTGATAGACTACCCGAACACCAATTTATTTAACTATGACGTCGTTCAAACTGTTCCTTTAGCAACTGACCAATCAGCGTGCTCGTAACAATTGCTATTTAACGGACCCAATCGGAAGAGCTAGGTTCATTGTACAGACTAAGATACAAGTTCATCGTGATATTTGCTATACTATCACTATAAGTGTATGTATGCAGTTATCGACAGAGGACAGTTACCGACACATGCTGGTATTACTTGTCTTTTCTTTGAAACATGTTGGTTACGATGTACATTTTGTTCAGAAACAGTTAGGTTGTCCTTTGTAATCAAGGTGTAGTGTACAGAACTGATAAAAGAGCCAGTACGTTTATTACGGGGATCCTCTATGCATTTCAACGATTGTACATCTATTTTATAATTGTCATTTTCAATTATATCATTTTATCATTTTGGAAAAAAGGCGAATTTTATGTATATAAATGTGAAGTTGTTGATAAATGGGTCAAATCACCATGGACGGTATAAATAAAATGGGCAATTACGTTTCAAATGCAAATAAGACAGACTTAAAATCATTAGCTGCTTGGGCAAATCAACGGTTACTTCGTTTTAACGGGAAAAAGTGTATAGGTATCAAAATACGACACTCCCTTGATTTTAAATATTCACTGAATGGTATCATCATTGAAGAAGAGGAGAGTCAGGAGGATTTGGGTGTGTTTATATCGAACACCTTGAAGTCTGATATTCATAGTTCAATGGTTGTAAAAAAAGGCTAATACAAGAATAGAACTAATCAAACGATGTTTTACTGATTATAGACCTGAGAAGATTAGAACCTTATATGTAACCATGATACGACCGGTATTAGAATACGGATCACCTGTGTGGTCGCCATATTTAAGAAAATATATCGATCAATTAGATAAAGTTCAAATGTCGAGCCTCAAAATTTCTAACGACACAGTTCATTTATCTAGCCTACAGAGTAGAAGATTTTGTCAAGACATGTGCAAAACGTACAAGTTCATAAATAATCTATACAGAACTGATAGTTCACAATTTTTTTACATTTTGTGATACCTTTACTCGTGGTCATCACATGAAGTAGTAGTAGTAGTAGTAGTAGTAGTAGTAGTAGTAGTAGTAGTAGTAGTAGTAGACTAAGTAGTTTATTCAGAAAACATGTACACAGTGTATATGTATATATATACATGTACATGTATCAATATATATATATTTATATTTACAAAATTCATGAAAAACACCTACGTGATCATTTATCTAAAATAATTAGTATAAACATATTTCATTGCCATATAAACACATATTACATTATAAGAGAACTATATATATATATATATATGCACATAAGTCACTACATTCTTGGAGGGACACATAAAATGAATAAATTTTGATAACCTTGTTTTGGGTCACTTGAAGTTTAGACATAGTTTTTGTATTGCAAACAATCAACCTTTCAACATCTGTTATCAAAATATATCGTTTGGGTTATATGACTCTTCATCATTTGATTTACTGCACTGTATAATATTACTTGCTAAATACTTTATGTTTAAGAATAGATACACCAAATTGAAGCAATCATACCATATTTACAAGAAAACAAGCAAACAGAAAAACCTATTGCAATAAAAAAGAAATTAGGTCACACGAAAATAAACGGGGAAACATGTAAACTATAATAAAGAAAACTTTATTGCATACAGCTTCTCATCTTCTCATCTGTAAATTAATTTCTACTTCTCTTATCTTTGCTCCTCGGTTTTTTTTAATCGTTTCTTTTTTTTATATTCACCCTTGAAATATTACTTGTAAAACATTGTATGCATATTATTTTATCTAAAGTTATCATTTAATGTGTTAAGTACCAAAATTATATAGCTTGTATTGAGACATGAACAGTTTTTGTATAACAGTGTATAATGTCTTACATGGAATAAAATATATTCATCACAAAAGGCTGTTGTAACAAGCTGACCATGAATATACAAACTGACATTGGACATTGGATGAGGGAATTACAAAGCGTTTTCCTAATATTAAACTCAACAAAATTTGTATATCTATAGAAGAATTTCAATCTGGAGTAAAGTTTTTTAATTATATCTGCTGCACTTGCACTACCTACAGAGTATCGTCTAGAACATGACCTTAATATTTAACATAGCTTTGTGACTTTATAGTGTGGTCAATTAAACTTATAGAAAAATAGAGAAACTTTTGATATTTTCCAATTACCACTGATGGACAGATGGACAGATACGAACGAAACCAATCTACATAATCGACACTCATTGTTTACTTTTTTTTATATAAAATAGTATGAGCAAATGTAAGTCAAAAATAAACATACCAGTGTAGAGACCTTTTGCTTTGAGACTTAATGTTATCAGTTAGATTGACAAGGCACGAATCTGTAGAGAAAATTGTTTGAAATAGTGACTGAAATTCATTTGGTAATCTATTTTTAAGTAAAATTAGTTAATTTAATTTCAAGCAGTCTTTCTAAAATATTGGTCACGATACAAAGGAGCTTACATGTCTATAGGTAACTGTCTCAGTCTAAAAATTGTTTTTAAAATCGGGTTTGCCTCTTGTTGTCTTTGGCTCAATTGACATTTGTTTTTCTACAATTGACTTATTACTAATGTAGGGTATTGGAATTATTAGAATATGTGTAACCATCCTTAATACATCTTATGGAATATTATCTACCCAAGTGCTTTTAACACATATAAAGAGCTTTACTCTTTAAAAATAAACTTTTCACTCGCAGTTCTAAGTGAAAATGATTCGATTGTCAAACTTCTTTCCTTATAAAACTGATTAAAAAATATTGCTGAATATGTGTCAAAAAGTTTCGGATAATTTACTTACAAAAAACAAAAGCCACATTCGTCAAAAGTGATAACAATGATTTGTTTTTCACCTTCTTTCCATCAAATCGATGTTCAAGACAACATTAGGTGATTTGTTTTATTTGTTACTGCACACTTAGTATTTTAACTGCTTCCAGAGGTTTTGAGAATAATTTTATTCCCTTCTATTTGATTTTAAAAATGTTCTATGTTTTTGCTTGCTTGATCTCCTTTTGTACCAAGTTGCTGTACTTAAAGAAAAATAACAAATCTTCTTTACTTTTGTTTTTCTTAGAGAGACATGGATCAGTTCTCTGCTTCAAGCGATTTTTTTATTGGAGCAACAACGTCTTAAACTTGATGAAACAAAATGTCAAAATTATTCTAAGCATTCTCTACCGCAGAGGACGTAAATAAAGTATCCAAATTTGTACATTTTAATTTATCAATAGAGACTTCCATGGAGACTGCTATAACGTAGTTCTTCAATGACCTGATTGAAACGTAATAACTACTATTGAGCTGACCCTTAACATTTTTCTGTGTCATAGAAATAGGTAAATGATCATCATGATTGATTGATTGAATGTTTAGTGTCATTTGTATGCAATCGAGGGCTAACAGACGATCAGTAAACCTAACCACTGTTTTCTGGGATCCTGAAATGTTAACCAGTTCTCGAGCACACCCCATCTCCACAAGTAACTGATAACTTTCCCACATGAATCAGCGTTGAGAGACAAATGACAATGAGACGCAATGTGGTAAACAATCATCATGGAGACTGTTGCCGGGCGGGAATTTGAACTCACGACCCCTGGATTGATAGTCAGACGCGTAACCGACTGAGCAAATCGGACCCGGCACTAATACCTTAACACCATGAGTTAAAAATATTTATATTGTAGACACTGCCTTGTACACCTGTGGCAGAGTCATTGTTTTTTGAGTGTCCTAATTTCATCCAGCAACGAAATACTTTTTTTCTCATGCCCTCTTTCCTAACAAAATTTCATCGGAGAAAAAAGTCTTAGAATTGTTCCTAGTGTTTACCGAGAGGTTTTGTATCTCGATTATATCTAGACTCCGATCCATGTATTTGTGGTTCATTGCGCAATTATTTATGTTTTAACTATTCTTTCTACTTCGGTTTAACTTGACAATTACATGTACTATTAATTATACTAGAGTGTAACATCTCGGCGGAGATCGATCTAATTAAACTTGTTTTCAAACCTAATACATATTTTACTTATTTATTTATATATATAAACGTATTACGGATGAAAATAATTGTGTAAACCAAATGTATAGTAATCGGAACACCTCGTGACCACTAACTGCCTTTTTTACTGTAGGCACCGAGAGCCGCCAGGTTATATGTAAAATATATTTTATTTCTCCAATTACTGCAACTAAAAAGTGCTTATATCCTTTGTACTTTAGATGTAATTTCTACATGAACATACTTATGGATTTTAAAAGCCATTTTAAATATATTTTTATCGTTCTATTACACAGGTTATGTCATAAGTGAACATTGCTTTGAAATATCTGATTGCAGTCACATAACATGTACCGGTAACTATGTAATTAGAATGCCATTTCAATAGCACCGCTGACGAAAACGACCCAGATGTTTACGGAGAATGTACATGCACCGACAGTAAGTTATTGACAAATACATAAGTTATTCATTTTTAATCAGGGATGCTTTCTGTAACAGTTTATATGTAATTTATTTATATAATTTGATAACACGAGTATTGCTGTAAACGTTTGCTATTTTTACCACGAACATTTGCAAACACATTCGAGGGCCTTTTTCTTGTGTTTCATCACGTGACTTTAATTGGAATAGGAGGTGTAAGCTGAACGATTTTGAGTTTAAATGTTAAGCTTTCCAATATGATTTGCCTAGGAGGAACAGGAAGGAAAATGTGTCACAATGTTTATACGTGGATTCGATAAAATAAAATAATTTTTGTTACGCATGTGCTGGTACAAATCATTATGTTCGATATGTAATTATAATAATTCTGATTACCTACCCATATACTAACCCGTACAACGTTGTTTAACTTCCAGTACAGGCAGTGCATTTTTACCATGTCGCTTTAAAAGCTAGCTCAACAGCAAGGATGTTGTAACGGACATATGTACTTTCAATACAATCCTCCACCTCTTTAACCTTTTAAGGGCTGACCACAACTGAACAGCATTTTCATGCTTACCACAGTTCCTGACCACATCCCGACCCATCCAAAGGAAAGAGGTTTGTGGGCAGAAGTAGGCTTCTAAAGTCATTTCTGACACCATTATAGTGATTTCCGACCTTGTATGTTGCACTGGACCTCTGGAGATCTCGTACACTTATATATATATTGGCTCGAGAACACGTTGTGCTGTCCGTCTTTCCCAAGTTTACCAACTATTCTACGCGTCACACCGTCAGAACGCACAATGTACTGACGGGAAAAGTACGGGTTAGACATCACCGTATATGTAAGCGTTCACCAATTACTAAACAATTAATAAAGGTATTTTGAACACAGGTCCATTTACTGCTGTCAAAAGTAGTTGAAAACTGATGGGGATTCTCTTCATATATGTCATTTTTTGATAAGATATTCAGTTCATTTAAATTGAATGCATTATCTTCAAATATAAGTATAAAAATATGTGTCTTTAAGTTAAAATATGAAAGAACGGGAATGGAAAAAACAGGTGACAGTACAATTAAGACGCAGCGTTTACTTTACATAGGTATTGTTAGATCCCCAAGCAATTGTGGTTGGTTGAGGTCAAAGTTTTTTGTTCGCTTTAGATTATATTTCTATTATAGGAACAATACCCTTTTTGGATAGTTCGCAGTACATAGACAATGGTATTACAGTATTTAGGCATTAATGAATTGTTGAACATTCTCGGTGAAGTTTGCATTTTATGCTATACAGGTTGTGAGTATCGTCTAAAGAAGAGTGTGATGTCTTATGAAAATTGTAATACAACCAGTGCAGAATACTTCGATTTAAACAAACCACAAATGTTTCGGAATTTAAATTGTCTAAACCATACATACATCTTATAAACCGTTCACTTCCCGCGTGTTGTTTTTTTTTGCGTGTTTTTTTTTATTTCTTACTTTCTTTCAACTTAAAATATACCGGTTTTGATGATTATCTTTGAAGATTGTCCCTTTACGTTCCAAATGAACCGGATATCCTATCAAATAGTAGCACACGAAGTAAAAATCCAACGGAGCTTCGCTACTTATGATAACAATAAATACATCTGCGTTCAAATATTTTTATTTGTAAATGAAATAAACATGGACCAGCACATGCGCAACGAAATGAAAGTAAGCTCTATTTATCAAACACCACATTGCTTGTTGTTCTTGTATTAACGAGATATTCAATGAAAAATGATACATATCTTTCCTGTTCTCCTGAATTCGCCATAACATTTAAACCCGACCAGCTTATACGACAGTGGATAAAATATCCGTTCAGTTGAGAAACAGTAGCGTTTTTAAATACATTCCAAATATGGAAAGTTAGTGAACGCAGTCAAAATTAGTATTTACTTTATAATCACGTCAGTCATTTTATAAACAGGCACATTGTTACTTTAAAAACACGCAAGCTGTCACTTTATAAACACGCATGTTTTACTTTATAAACACACGAGATGTTATATAAACACGCATGTGAATTTCTAAACAAGCAAATTATTTTATAAACACGCAAGCTACTTTATAAATACGTAAATATCACTTTGTAAGCATGCAAGCTGTAACCTAATTAACACGTCTGTTGTCACTTAATCAAAACGCAAAAAACTTTCTTCATAAACAAGCAACTCACTTTATAAACACGCAAGTTGCTATTTTATGAACACATACTTTATCCCTGTATATACATGAACCTTTTCATTGTTGCTATATCAACACGCAAGTTGTTCTTATAAAAGCACACAAGTTGTTACTTTATAAACACGCAAGATGTTCATTTAAAACACGCAAGTTGTTATTATATAAACACGCAAGCTGTTACTTTATAAACACACAATTTGTTACTATATAAACACGGACGTTGTAACTATATAAACACGCAAGTTGTAACTATAAACCCAAACACGTTGTTACTATATAAACATGCAAGCTGTTACTTTATAAACACACAATGTGTTACTATATAATCACGGGCTTTGTTAATATATAAACACGCAAGATGTTCATTTAAAACACGCAAGTTGTTACTATATAAACAAGCAAGCTGTTCTTATATACACACGCAAATTGTTACTATATAAACACGCAAGCTGTTACTTTATAAACACACAATTTGTTACTATATAATCACGGACGTTGTTATTATATAAACACGCAAGTTGTAACTATATACTCGCACACGTTGTTACTATATAAACACTCAAGCTGTTACTTCATAAACTCACAATGTGTTACTATATAATCACGGAAGTTGTTACTATATAAACACGCAGGCTGTTATTATATAAACACGCAGGCTGTTAATATATAAACACGCAATCTGTTATTATATAAACACGCAAGCTGTTACTTTATAAACACACAATGTGTTACTATATAATCACGGAAGCTGTTACTATATAAACACGCAGTTTGTTACTATAGAAACACGCAGACTGTTATTATATTAACACGCAGGCTGTTTATATATAAACACGCAGGCTGTCATTATTTAAACACGCAGGCTGTTACTATATAAACACGCAGGCTGTTATTATATAAACACGCAGGCTGTTATTATATAAACACGCAGGCTGTTACAATATAAACACGCAGGCTGTTACTTTATAAACACGCAGACTGTTACTATATAAACACGCAAGCTGTTACTATATAAACACACAGGGTGTTATTATATAAACACGCAGGCTGTTACTATATAAACACGCAAGCTGTTATTATATAAACACGCAGGCTGTTACAATATAAACACGCAGGCTGTTTCTATATAAACACGCAGGCTGTTTCTATTTAAACACACAGACTGTTTTTATATAAACACGCAAGCTGTTATTATATAAACACGCAGGCGGTTACAATATGAACACGCAGGCTGTTACTATATAAACACGCAGGCTGTTACTATATAAATACACAGACTGTTATTATATAAATACGCAGGCTGTTACTATATAAACACGCAGGCTGTTATTATATAAACACGCAGGCACACGCAAGTTGCTTTGTATTCAATTTTAAACTTTTTTTATTTATATTGTTTGTTTGTGCTTCTTATATAAATTTGTGTGTGTTATATGTTGTATTGTATTGTGTTTTGGCCAGATTGTATTTATTTAAATACACTTTAAATTGCAAATGGTGAATGTTTGTCAATAAAATTTGATTGATTTGCTGTGTATAAACATCTTTATTATAGCCACGCAGTCGTGCAATTATCAAACAGATTGTGGAGGAGACTGTAACAGACGTTGGCACTGTGTCGACAACTTGTGTAGATGCGGATTTGGAAATTTTGGCAGATAGAGCATAGTTATGGTCATGAAAATGTTCTAAATAAAATATATACATGGCTTTTATCTTGATATATTATCTCCTTTGTCCTCGTTAACCACAGGATATGAACTGGGCCTTTGTTACCATTGTCGCTCTCGTGATAAAATTGCGATTCGACACCCATGTATGGTATACATTCAAAATGGCAGCCGTGTGTCGCGTACATCAGTGGCTGTATATAAGGTGGCCAGACACTTCGTTTATATTTACTTGCACAATATATTTTAACGTAAAATGTTTATATGGCAATAAAATATGTTAAAACTAAACATCCAATCTGACTCTAGTACGAGTTGTACATCAATTTCTGTTACACTAAGGGTTGACATTGCGTCCCTTAGTGAAACAAAATCCAATTTTGTTACACTAAGTGTTGTGGTGTCATCCCTTTGTGTAACAATTGTTACACTAAGCGTATTTTTGGTCCATGTATTGACATTTGATTATAAAACGGGTTCACATGGTGTAACAATATTTTTAACTAAAATGCAATGAAAGGGGGCATATAGTGTTACCAATGTCCGTTCGTCCGTCCGTCCGTTTGTTCTGTTCCGTAGTTCTTCCAATATGCTTCCACATCGAATTTACACACACACTTTTATCTAAATTATATCAAATATCAAAATATAGAAACAAAATTGCTTAGTGGAATTTGGTGTAATATTAACAGTTTGTATTATATCAAGATCATTGATATTAAAAATGACATAAGTCTATCGGAATAATAGCGGTATCTCCAGTTAAGATTGTCAGAAAATGAATACTCTTTGTGTTTGGGTAATTAGGGGTCGAGGTTTAAGGAGAAAGTGATCATGATCAATTTTACCAAAATTAGAAAAATGCAAAAACTCTAATTATTTGTCACTCACTAATTGTTCTCTCTTTTTCTCACATTTTCAATTGTTGAAAGTGGCATAGCTCTACTCTACTCTATTTATTTTGGTTTTTAGATATGCTTCATTGTATCACCATCTTTTTAAAAGCATTATTTTAGGTATGCCTGACGTCGCAATTTATTACTAAATTTACTGTGTTTTTATCTTGGACATTTCGTAATTATGGAACATTACAAGTAAAAGTATCACTTAATGTTTGTAACAATGTTTGAAGGTATGTAGACACTAATCATCTCCAACTCTTGTTAAAAATGTAAATAATCGGCAGTCTAATATAGTAGTATAGGTCTTCTTTAGGTTTTCGTTTTTCAACTTCATATTTAAATAAAAAATATTAACCAGAGGTTAAGAAAAACGCCCAACATATTTGACAAAGTATTTTTATTACACTAAGGGTTATTGATAACTGCAACCTTTAGTGTAACAAAATAAATAACAAAATCAATTTTATTACACTAAGGGTTATTTATAACCGCAATCCTAGGTGTAACAAAAATAAGTAACACCATAAGTTTTGTTACACTTAGGGTTATTAATAACCGCAACCTATAGTGTATTACAAATAAGTTTATGTGGATATGATTTGATGAAGAAAATCTTATTCTGACAATAAATAACAGCAACCCTAAGTGTAACAAAGATAAGTTGATGTGGATGTGATTTGATGAAGAGAACTTATTCCGACGATAAGTATTTTTTTGTTACACTAAGGGTTGACGAAAATGAAGTGTGTAAAATCTAAAGAAACAATTTTGTTGGCGGAAGCGAAACATAAAAATGCTAAACTATACCGGAATATGCTTAAAGGACTTATATTGGCATATGACCGTCAATTCTCTGTCCTAAATACACACGTCCAACATGAAGATACACTTATAACTTAAAGATATACGCGTCTAAAGTGTCTAATTGCATAACCTCTTTATTACAAACATCGGGATTCTGAAGCCACTTTTTGTTTTTGTTTACATTTGCCGTTTTCAACGAACCGCTTTCGGGTTTCCGATCAATCATCGGATAACATCGTGAAGACTCGTTCCCGATTTCGTTTTCGAGGCTTTGTTCGGGAAGTTTACGGAGTTCAATGTAAACATTGCGCAATACTTTATTTCGGGACGTATTAAAGTTTTGGCCAATATTCAATCATGTTATATTTGATAACATTCAAGTAGATAAAGGTTATACGTCAATACATAAGCACTATTTTGTGCATACTGCACACAGGAAAAGTCTGGATTAACAGCGCGTTTTTGTTACTTGCCAATATAATCCCTTTAAAATGTACGGGAATTAAACTGTCAAATATTCCAATTGATATATTTGAGAAGTATTTTAAATCTGTTGATAACTTAAGTGATCACTTTGTTACTTCCGGACGACTGACGAGGATATATTGTACTTTATTGAACAGTATGAACGTAATGAGATCAATGTTATGTTTGAAGAATTGAACTTACCAATTAGTAAAATAACTTTATTAAAACAATTAGCCAGCTTGATTCTAATGAAAGTGGTAGGTCAAATTTGTATTTAAACGAGTTTTTTATTCACGAAAAACATATAAAAGACGATTGCTCATCATGTGCACCAACTCCGCGCACAAAGGGAAGCAATTGTGTCAAGACCTGCCAGAGTGACTACATACCGCTATATTACAACTGACCCTTTTTCAGATGACACAATAATTAACGGATATACCTAAAATTGATCTAAAATAATTGTTTATAGCAACTTAAACTGAATATGAAATATAATAGAAATCTTAATATTTATACAAATATGCTCAATAAGTATAAAAACGTTAATTTTGCAACTGCAGTTTATTTAACGTTGGTATACTTTAAGAGCGATTTTTTTTTCAAATTACGCGGTAAAGTGAATTTTTTATTTTGATTGTCATTAGAAAATGTATCAGAGAGTATTTTGTGAGGTTTTAAGCAAAATTTATCCATACACTATATCAAAATATTACAAAAAAACGCTATATTTTTATTACAAAATTGGAAACAATTGACAATCTGCCGAAATGATTTTGTTTTTAAAAAACCTAAACAGTTAAATTCAGTTACTATTTCCATGAAAATTAAAGTTATTTGCATGCTTAATATTTATGTAAAGTTTTAATGAAATACCAAATGTTAACAATTTTAAATATTTTTTTCCCATTGCTTGTTAAATCTACATTATTTCGCCAATTTTTAAGAAAGGGTATGTTTATGAGGAGGTAATATTAATCAATATGTAAGGTAACATGTGTTGTTTTTTTTTTTTTGATATTGCATTAACATACACTAAACTTAAATACTGGCTAGTTTCATAAAATTCTATCCATAGGAAAAAAAGGACAAATCTATAGCAATCGTCTTTAACACCTTCTTTACTGTCGCTTTTTAATATAATTTTTTAAATAAGATATTTTCCAGATAGTTGGACTGATGGAATTGCCGTACGTCTCCATATAAACGGAACCATTAACGACGAAAATAATTACAAAGAAATTACGTTATTAAGTACTTTGCAAAAATTTTCACACGTATATTGAATAATAGATTACAGGGTTCGGCTGAACAGTATACGGTGTATATATTGAGACCCAAGCAGGTTTTAGATCCAATATGGGAACAACAGATAACATTTTTGTATTACAAGGACTCATCCCACATATGTTAAATAGCAATCAACAACTATATTGCGCTAAAATTATTGACTTTAGTAAAGCGTCCGATTATGTGGTAATAGAACATTTATGGTCAAAGCTTATAACATTTGGTATACGTGGGAAAACGTTAGATATTTTTCGATCAATTTATTCATCTATTAAATCAAAAGACAAACATTGTAATCAACTTAGTAAAACATTTGGAGGCAGTATTAATGCTTATCTCCCTTTCTATTTTCAATGTTTTAGAACGAAGTTGTTTTTATAAAACATGGACTTGATTGTATACATGTATACATGTTTAAATTGTTTATAATGGTGTATGCGGACGATATAATTATAATTGCTGACAATAGTAATGAGAAGCTTAACTATTTTATCAGAGTATTGTAATAGATGGAAATTAAGTGTTAATAAGCTGAAAACTAAAATAATGATTTTTAGAAAAGGATGTCGATTACTAAAAATGTCTTATTGTATTATAATACTTAATAAATAGAAAGCATTAAAAGCTATTTAACAATGAATAAATAATTATGTAGGTCCACCTGATATACCGGTTAAACATGGAATAGATTTGTTCGATAAGCTTATAGCTCCAATTCCTAATTATGCGAGTGAAGTTTGGGAGTTTAATAAAGGAGTACAAAATAGAAACCATTCATTTGCAATTTTGTAAGTACTTTATTTGTTGTAAAGAAAGTAAGATAAAACGATTTTTATGGAGAATTGGGTAGGATGCATTTTCAAAACTTGAGATTCTTTAGTATTATAAAATTTTGGGCAAAACTATGAAAGACAAATGAGAAAAAGTACACTAAAAAGGTTTACCTGATTGTTAAAAAGCGATGTTGAAAATAACCCGAATAAGAAAAACTAGTTTTCATTATTGAAATACTTGCTCTGTAATCTTGGATTTGATGAGGCTTGGATTTTTCAAAATGTTGGAAATGTCGATTTATTTTTATGCAATGTTAAACGAAGAATGTGTACAAAGTTGGTCTGGCAAACTCACTGATTGTAGTAGAGATACACTCTATAATTTTATATCAAACCATATTGTTTTAACCATATTTAAATACATTAAATTTAAGAAAAACCCGTACTAGTTTTACTTAATTAAGAGTCTCATCTCATAGACTTGTCATTGAAACTTGGAGTGGGGATCATGACAGCCAGTGACATGATCAACTACATGGATATATGGACTTATTAATGAAATCCAGATATTATGTTAATGTTCCATTATTTGATATTGTTATGTCTGTTTCGATATCGGACATGATCAAATGGAAATATATTTTACCTACAAACACATATTGCATGACAAGTCAATAAAGCCTGAAACTTGAATCTGCATATTTGTGTATCATATACTATAATAAGTGCTTTATGATATTGTATATAATTATGTTATGATGTTTATTAGATATTGTTGCCATATTTGTAATCATACATATGTGACTATTCCTCATGGATCTCAGACCTTCTGGAAATAATAGAAATAAACTTGACAAACTTGTCAAACATCTCATAAAACATAAAATGTTAATTAGGTAATGTTAATTGAACACAAATTATGTTATAGTTATAATATGTCATTAATATTAATAACCCTTAAAAGTATTTTCTTATAGTATTTTATTTATTTAGGTTTCATTATATCATATTACAGAGGATGAACCAATATTGATGTAGCGCTATTGTTTAAAATATCTATTCTGTCCGTTAAGGCATTTTGTTAATGTATTTAGCTAGATAAGTCAAAATAGTTTTATTCTTAGTTTCCATTAATTAAATAAACTTGAATATAGAAGGTTTTTGAAGAGGATATCGTTTTATATAGCATTGCCTAAGATTATTAAAACATGGACATATACATGTAACGTGATATTCATCGTCTATGTCTAAAACATACACAGTACCTTTTATTTCTCGGTATTCTGTTTCTTGCGAAACGACGCTTTTGTATCTTCAGAGAATGTGAACATAGATCATGTACCAAACTTATTCTCAGAACAGGTGAACAAAGTTGGAGTACCGTATTATTTACACATAGTTCGTGTACTCTTCTAATTGTCAGAGACAATGAAAATAGTTCATGTACCATACTAATTATCAGAGAATGTGAATATTGTTCGTGTACCATACTAATTTCAGATAAATTGAACATAGTTCGAGTACCGTACTAATTCTTAGAGAATGTGAACATAGTTCGTCTACCGTACTTATCCTCAGAGATTGTCAACATAGTTTGTGTACCGTGCTATTTCATAGAGACTGTTAACATAGTTCATGTACCGTAATTATTCTCAGAGACTGGGAGAAAATGTGAACAAAGAGAATATGAACATAGTTCGTGTAACATACTAATTCACAGAGACTGTGAATGTAGTTTGTGAACCGTTTCAATTGTCAGAGACTATAAAAATAGTCCATGCACCGTACTAATTATCAGATAATGCGAATATAGTTCGTGTACCATATTTATTTCAGATAATTTGAACATAATTTGAATACCGTACTAATTCTCAGAGAATGTGAACATAGTTCGTGTACCGTACTTGTTCTCAGAGACTGTGAGCATAGTTTGTGTACCGTGCTATTTCTCAGAGATTGTTAATAAAGTTCGTGTACCTTACTAATTCTCAGAAAATGTGAGCATAGCTCGAATACCGTACTAATTCTCAGAGAATATGAACATAATTCGTGTAGCGTACTAATCCTCAGGGACTATGAACAAAGTTTGTGGACCGTACTAATTGTCAGAGACTGTTAACATAGTTCGTATACCGTTCTTGTTCTCAGAGACTGTGAACAAAGTTCGAGTACCGTACTAATTCTCAGAGAATGAGAACATAGTTCCTGTACCATACTCATTCTGAGAAAATGTGAACGTAGTTCGTGTACCGTAATAATTCTCAGAGAATGTGAACATAGTTCGTGTACTGTACTAATTCTCAAAAAATGTTAACAGAGTTCGTGTACCGTACTTATTCTCAGAGAATACGAACATAGTTCGAATACCTTACTTATTCTCAGAGAATGTGAACATAGTTTGTGTACCATACTAGTTCTCAGAGACTCTGAACATAATTCATGTACCGCTCTAATTATCGCCTATATGTTATTTATATCTACACATATCAGTTTAGACATTAGCATTCGAGAAGACAATTCAAACGTTGGTTATCTGTGTTCTAGATAGCTTGCAACTCCTGAAATGTAACCTAGAAAAAAAACAGTCACCAATTAGCTCTGAAACTGGTTCCGCTTAAAATGCTAAAGTGAAAATTGAGTACGGCGTTTGAATCGTGAAGTCAAGTAAATATAATAGTCAACCAAATAATGCTACGAAAGGACCATACAAAATATAACATCCGCTCGGTATGATATGGACCCAGGGTAATCATAAAAACAAAATTAACAATAATCAATATCATAGTCATTCTAAATTCAGACCTTCTATAGATATTGGTTAATTTACGTTGCTTTTGTAAACGTGCAATGACGTAACTTATGATGACAGCATTTCCAAAGGCGATTAGGGTGAACGATTTAGCGAACATTATGAAAAACTCGTATCATTTATAGGCTAAATAGAATTGCGATTTAAATTCGATTAAAACATCTTGTATATAGATTATAGAAAATGATATAAATGTTGTTAACCATAGGGATCCAACTATGACCTTTGCTATTTTTACACTGCATATGTCCTTAACTCTATACGGACGGACAACACTGACCACCCGTTCACAGGTCACAGCAACCAGAAGCCATGACGATACCGTGCTACTTGAACGAAATATGAAGAAAGAGAAAACGGCGACTTATCTTAGTTAGCCAGTGATGTTAAAAATCGCCATGGGCGAAAATAACATTTTCTGTGCACAAATTGTTATTGATAACACGTTTTCAGACCAAATAATGCCATCGTCAATGATATCCAAAGATCTGCGTTTAAATATACCTCGTACATTTCTTGTAATCCAAAAGATGCAGATGCGTTGTTGTACGTTTGGTTGTGTTAACTGTCTGTGAATGCAGAGGTGTTGCTGTACGTTTGGTTATGTTCACTGTCTGTCAATGTAGATGTCGTTGATATACGTTTGGTTGTGTCCACTGTCTGTCAATGCAGAGGTGTTGTTGTACGTTTGGTTGTGTTCACTGTCTGTCAATGCAGTGGCGTTGTTGTACGTTTGGTTCTGTTCACTGTCTGTCAATGCAGTTTCGTCGTTGTACGTTTGGTTGTGTTCACTGTCTTTAAATGCAGTGGTGTTGTTGTACGTTTGGTTATGTTCACTGTCTGTCAATGCAGTTTCGTTTTGAACGTTTGATTATGTTAACTGTCTGTCAATGCATTGACGTTTAGTACGTTTGGTTGTGTTAACTGTCTGTCAATGTAGTGGCGTTGTTGTACGTTTGGTTGTGTTAACTGTCTATCAATGCAGTGGCGTTGTTGTACGTTTGGTTCTGTTCACTGCCCGTCAATGCAGAAGTGTTGTTGTACGTTTGGTTGTGTTAACTGTCTGCCAATGCAGTGACGTTTTGTACGTTTAGTTGTGTTCACTGTATGTAAATGCAATGGTGTTATTGTACGTTTGGTTGTGTTCACTGTCTGTAAATGCAGAGGCATTGCTGTACGTTTTGTTGTCTAAAACTGTCTGTCAATGCAGAGGCGTTGCAGTACGTTTAGGATGTGTTCACTGTGTGTCAATGCAGTGGCGGTGTTGTACATTTGGTCGTAGTCTACTGGCTGCCAATGCAGTGGTAGTTGTTGTACGTTTGATTGTCTCCACTGTCTGTCAATGCAGTGGAGTTGTTGAACTGTTTGGTTATATCCACTGCCTGTCAGTGCAGTGGCGTTGTTGTAACTTAAACTAAACGTCCAAATGTTAATTCAGATAATACTCGTATGTACATACATAGTGAAAAATAAAATAAAGCTATAACTGATGATAAGACTTACCTCTTTCTAAGTTTCAGATCATTTGAAAAATTATGTTCTTTCCGAATAATATAAAATTATCGTGATTTAACACTTTCATATAAGTAAAACGGAATGTCAATTAAAGGTTTTTGTTGTTGTGTTTTTCTTCAGCAAATAACTAATATACAAGAATCCTCAAAAGTCCAATTCTTTATGGTTCTTAGTTCCGTAAACGTTTCTTTTGCAAGCATTACGTTTTGTAATCGAACGAACATCTATGCGGCAAACCAATTGTTTTGAAATACGGCATACAGTAAGATAATTATTAATATAAACGTAGACTATTTTAACGACATCATGCCACTTTATTACATGTATATAATTGCCATTTAACATCGACCTAAGCGTTAATAATAAGGTTAATTATGGAATTAGGAGTAATATTACTATTGAATTCAATGAGAAAGTCAAGTGATTTATGTCATTCGGAGGATAGTATAATAGCTGATTATACTTTACCCCCGGAACTATCCCTTGAGTGTTTCTATAATAGACATGAATCTTGAATGATGACCATTGACATGTTTCTGGAAATTCTCACTCACTGCTTAATGCTTCATGCCGCACAGCACTATTATCTGCCTTTGATACAGATACAGAAGTAGGAAGTCAAATGCTTAGTTATCTCTTTATTCTTTTTCAGGAATTTATATTGCAGTCATTCATATTCTCCTTCCACGTGTTTTATATAAAAAAAATATTACTTTTCAAACCACGTATTAAAAAAAAAAATAAAAGAAGTTTTCACCCTGCCTAACGCCACATTCACATGCAAACATTGCAGAAAGTTGGTCATTTGATTGAATACATGATTTAATATTATCATAGTACAAATTACACTAAGAAATTTCACGTTTATGTTAGTTTATTAGTATTTTGAAGACTTAGGCCTTTGGTAGGTTCTCAATCCATGAGATAATTTCTACAAACGCGACGAAGTTAAATATAATTTGATATAATATTAGTAGCATTATGTTTTAGTTGATTTAATATATTCGTTTGAAATTTGTCTTATTTACTGGCAGATTTGTCATTTTTGCACTTTAGTTTTATTAATTTGTCAATTTTTAAATTCGTAATTGGTGAGTTTAAAATACTATTGTCGTTCGAGAGTATTGTTGAGTCCGTTTGTAATGTGTCGTTTTCGATGACGGATTTTTTAAAGCAGAACTTTGAGCAATGTTTACTAAAACTGTGACGTCATTCAACTGTCGCTAGAGCAAATGACCAATCATCGTCCTCATATGCAACTGCTATCTATCGGACCGAAGAGTAGAGTCGATTTATAGTCTAAACAATGTATGACTAATAGCGTGTGTTCGACATGGCTTCAAAGCTCAGATTTAGAGTAAGAATTTGAAAGACATTTCAAAAGAAAACTAAGAAAACGGATTTATGTGGCGAAAAAGTCAATATAGTATCGATTATATATCCAACCTCGTTGATAGTTTATTAAGTATCCCAAATCGATTAGATGAGCTTACGGTCATTACTGGCAGTCCTTTTCATAAACTATTCTGTACTCAGCATCAATGAAACCATATGCAGTTTTACTAGAACCAGTCTAAAATCGTAATGGTTTTTAGCTTATTTCTAAACTTGTTTTACATTTACTTTGTATGCCACATAAATATTTTACAGTTGTTTG
The DNA here is from genome assembly GCA_029582155.1 of Panopea generosa. Classification (NCBI taxonomy): domain Eukaryota; kingdom Metazoa; phylum Mollusca; class Bivalvia; order Adapedonta; family Hiatellidae; genus Panopea; species Panopea generosa. The sequence continues at coordinate 47,698,915 of CM055902.1, read as the reverse complement.
TTGTTGTTGTTGTTGTTTTGTTTTTTATTAGATTATTTTTTGTTCGTTAAATTTAATTGTTAAATATTTAGCTTCACCAGTATCAAATTCATGTCTACGCCTCGGATATGTGTTGATGAAACAGGAGCCAGGTGCATTAAATCGTGCTTATAACTGAAATAGAAAGCATTCATTGCACAAATGAGTCGATCACTGATTCATGGGACATCCCGTTTATAGTTCTATTGAAAAACAGATGTCTAATATTATATTGACTTGCAACGGCGGTACATGTAACAGTATTTGACTAAAATAATTTCTTAAGTGACAGTTGTCTTTCTTTGTCCATTATATTATATATTATGACATTGACATTCCATGTTTGTATATCTGCGTAAGTCCACTCTTGCTATTCCGTCTTATTTCTACATGTTTTATAGTGAATGAACAGTTTTAAAGGGTTGTCATTCCTCGAAAGAAACACCAAAGATGTGAAACTTGCATTTTATTGTTTCGTGATATTTGCAGTGTCAATGTATCATTAGAAGAAACAGGGTCATGTTACATCCAAGTGATGTAGTTTGTTACTCTTACGTAATGGAGAAGTCGGAATGAGGTTGGCCAGAGTACCAGACTATACTGGTGTGGGGAGCACTCCCTTATATCTTGGTTATATAATTAGTACATATGTACTGCCGTTTTGACCCCTCTTTTGGACGTATTATGTAAATCCAATGTATAGAGTGTATACATGCCTTTGCAATATATAAAAGTATTTCAGTACTTATGTGAAAGAGCGGACCAGTCACTTGTTTGTATGTGTAAAAACATTTAAGTCTTAAATGAGAATGGTTTATGTGGATAAAAGAGAGGACCAGTTCCCTGGTTTTGTAATAGTTTCTTTTAATTAGATATATGTTGTTATTATATTTACCATTTCTGTGCCCACAACTTGATTATATTTCAAGAAAAGAGGGGATTAGTCCCTAGTTTGTTTCTTCAAATACACAAAAATGGTATGCTGAAAAGACGATTATGACCTCCATTGTATTTGATTTCATGTTAAATAAAATTGAAATACGACTTCCCTTACAACGAGTTATATGACCCTATTAAAACTTTAATATTATGCCTTCAAAAGGGGATCTGTTCGAAAATCCTCCATTAAAATGTATCTGGATTTGACAAATCCATAATTTACTCACTTTGTGTGCACAAGCTAGTGTTTCTGTGTCAGTACTGTATTCCCTGATGAATGCATGTTCAATGTTAGTGTGTAAGAATCTATATCTGCTATAACATTATCATCGCTTTGCAGACGAGAACGCCAAGACTTTGTTTCGAATCTGTGTACGGTATCTTTACAAATATTCCATTCGATTTTATTTGAAAACGAATCTGACTGTATATAACTGACACGATGATGAGACATGTCATATTTTGTAAGAATGTTAACAATATCAGGAACAAATCTGTGTTGACTATTATCCGATCTAATCATTTTTTCTGATAGCGCTTTGAAACAATATTAAAGCCGTATAAAGTTTTCATGGTTTACATATCTATCTTATCTACCAAAGGTGATATAGTGTCTTTTGTTTACGTATCTATCGTATCTACCACAGGTGATGTTGTGTCCTATGTTTACGTATTTATCATATCTACCACAGTGGATATATTTTCCTATGTTTACATATCTATCTTATCTACCACAGGTGATGTAGTGTCCTATGTTTACGTATCTATCTTATCTACCACAGGTGATGTAGTGTCCTATGTTTACGTATCTATCTTATCTACCACAGTGGATATATTTTCCTATGTTTACGTATCTATCTTATCTACCAAATGTGATGTAGTGTCCTATGTTTACGTATCTATCTTATCTACCACAGTGGATTTATTTTCCTATGTTTACGAATTTATCTTATCTACCACAGGTGATGTAGTATCCTATGTTTACGTATTCATCTTATCTACCACAGAAGATGCAGTGTCCTATGTTTACGTATCTATCTTATATACCACAGGTGATGTAGTGTCCTATGTTTACGTATGTATCTTATCTACCACAAGGGATGTAGTGTCCTTTGTTTACGTATTTATCTTATCTACTACAGTGGATGTAATTTCCTATGTTTACGTATCTATCTTATCTACCACATGTGATGTAGTGTCCTATGTCTACGTATCTATGTTATCTACCACAGGTGATGTAGTGTCCTATGTTTACGTATTTATCTTATCTACCACAGGTGATGTAGTGTCCTATGTTTACGTTTTTATCTTATATACCACAGGTGATGTAGTGTCCTATGTTTACGTATTTATCTTATATACCACAGTGGATGTAGTGTCCTATGTTTACGTATCTATCTTATCTACCACATGTGATGTATTGTCCTATGTTTACGTATCTATCTTATATACCACAGTGGATGTATTTTCCTATGTTAACGTATCTATCTTATATACCACAGTGGATGTATTTTCCTATGTTTACGTATTTATCTTATCTACAACAGGGGATATAGGGTCCTATGTTTACGTATCTATCTTATCTACCACAGGTGATGTAGTGTCCTTTGTTTACGTATCTATCTTATTTACCACAGTGGATGTATTTTCCTATGTTTAAGTATCTATCTAATCTACCACAGGTGATGCAGTATCCTATGTTAACGTATCTATCTTATATACCACAGTGGATGTATTTTTCTATGTTTACGTATCTATCTTATCTACCAAATGTGATGTAGTGTTCTTTGTTTACGTATCTATCTTATATACCACAGTGGATGTATTTTTCTATGTTTACGTATCTGTCTTATCTACTACAGGTGATGTAGTGTCCTATGTTTACGTATCTATCTTATTTACCACAGTGGATGTATTTTCCTATGTTTACGTATCTATCTTATCTACCAAATGTGATGTAGTGTTCTTTGTTTACGTATCTATCTTATCTACCACAGTGGATGTATTTTTCTATGTTTACGTATCTGTCTTATCTACCACAGGCGATGTAGGGTCCTATGTTTACGTATTTATCTTATCTACTACAGGGGATGTAGTGTCGTATGTTTACGTATCTGTCTTATCTACTACAGGTGATGTAGTGTCCTATGTTTACGTATCTATCTTATTTACCACAGTGGATGTATTTTCCTATGTTTACGTATCTATCTTATCTACCAAATGTGATGTAGTGTTCTTTGTTTACGTATCTATCTTATCTACCACAGTGGATGTATTTTTCTATGTTTACGTATCTGTCTTATCTACCACAGGCGATGTAGGGTCCTATGTTTACGTATTTATCTTATCTACTACAGGTGATGTAGTGTCCTATGTTTACGTATCTATCTTATAAACCACAATGGATGTATTTTCCTATGTTTACGTATCTATCTTATCTACCACAGGTGATGTAGTGTCCTATGTTTACGTATCTATCTTATCTACCACAGGTGATGTAGTGTCGCATCATCCATCTAACATACAGATAAATCGGAGAGATTCACGATCTGCACTCTTATGCTATGGAATGTCCATTTTGCATTTTACGATGTTAATGTCCATCTTAACTTGTATGTACAGGTCACACTCAAGCTGTGTCGTATTTTGGATCGTTAACTTTCAACATTGTTTGTTGGACATAACTAAACAATGTTATTAAAAATAGATAGAACACACCAGTAGCTTGCCGTTCATGACATCAATAAAAAACAGAACACTTACAAAAAATATGACGTCATCCAAACTTTAAATTGAAGCAAATGACCAATCAAAGTGCTCAAATGTGGCTTTCCCAACATTGCTATTGAACGGACCCAATCTAGAGAGCAGGGTTTATTCTACAGACTAATTCAAATGGTAACCGGAGTAACTAACACCATAATTATCCAATGCACAGGGCTAGTGACACTACACATTCGGTATCCCTATATATTGTAGAAAAAAGACTATAATTCTTAATTCAAACAATATATTTTTTCTTGATTGAGAGTATTTGATTTTTGATTTTGGAAATTTTCAGATGAATTGTGAGGTAATTATGACGGAGGCTTCGAACCATAAACAGTAAAAAGTATCGTAATTATCATTTATATTGGTGAAATATGACGACTACGGCGATATCGAGATGGCCTTGTAGACGAAAAGCAGCAAAATTGCCATTCTGTCTGGCCCAAAATATCAATCCTTGTCAAATGCAAATAAATTTGAGCTAGCGCCTCGTACATGCTTTTTGCACGTGTCTCTGAATGTCATATAAACAATGACACTCTAATATCTCATATTTCAGGAAAATGTATTTGTCAAAAATTCTCTAATGACCGTTCCATTAGCCAATTAGTTATAAACTATTACATACGTGTCCATTCGTAATGCCAAGTTACCCATTATGATTATCGTTATTACGACGCTTCCATTTATCTTAAATGGCAAAGTCATGTGATGTATTAAGTCATCTTAAAAGTATTATGTTATATAGCCTTACTTGAAATTGATATGCACAGTTAGCCATTTATGGCATGTAGTTAAATGATACCATATCACGGACCATGTCGCGTATTATAAAACGTTTGATTAGCGACATAGAGGTATCTTTCTCACATAGCGGACAGTTACGTTGCTTATTGAATCCATGGGATAAAGTTTATGGAACAGACACAGTATTTGTTTAAGGGGTAAAAAACGCACAATAAATCCTACATTAAAACGGAATGATTAGTTTATGAAATGGTCTGCTAGTAAAACATTAGATCACCTAATTCATTTTTGGATACTTAATAGTCTTCCAAAAAGGTAAGATATATAATTGACATTATATTGATTTTTCACCACAGAAATGCGCTTCTTCCCTTTTTTAAATGTCTTTCAATTTTTTATTCAAAGTCAGAGCTTTGAAGCCATGACTCTGCAACGTTATAAGACATTTCTTACATGTGTACAAACTATTTCAGTCGTGCATTGTTTAGACTGTAGATCCAATCAATCGCAATGACATATGAGCACGTTGATTGGTCATTTGCTTTAGCGACAGTTAAATGACGACACAGTTTTAGTAAACATTGCTCACGTATTCACTTTAAATGTCTTGATAGATATATTACATAAGCAAAATGATTTTTCTTGTGCATTTGATAACCTACCAAGGGCCCAAGTATTCCAAATACTAACAGACAATGACATGAGCGGGACATTTCTCATACTAATATGTATGATAATATTAAATCATGTATTCAGTCAAATGGTCCCCTTTCTGCAATGTTTACATGTGAATGTGGCGTTAGGCATCGTGAAAACTTCTTTTATTTTCTTTAATACGTAGTAAGAGAAAAGAATGTTATTTCATTTAACACATGGTAGGAAAAAATAATTCACTACAATATAAATAGTGGTGTGCGTCATAAAGCATTAACATGAGTGAGAAGATCCAAAAACATGTCATTGTCGTCATGCAAGATTCATGTCTATTATAAAAACACTCAATGATAATTTCGGGGGTAAAGTATAATCAGCTATTATAAATTCCTCCGAATATCCTGTATAAATCACTGGACTTTCGCATTGATTCAATGGTAATTACTCCTAATTCCATAATTAACTTCATTATTAACGCTTGGTTAATGTTAAATGGCAATTCTATGCATGAAATAAGTGGTATTATGTTGTTAAATAAGTTTATATTAATAATTATGTGAAGTTGGAAAAATGTTTGCAATTGAATTCTACTGTATCCCGTATTTCAAAACGATTTGTTTGCCGCATAGCTGTCATTCTGACACAACGTTCGGCCACAAAACGTAAAAGAAAAAGTTGATGCAACTAAGAACAAAAGAAGGATTGGACTTTTTAGAATCTTGTAAATTAGTTACTTGTTTAAAAAAGCACAACAACAAAAAAATAATTGAAATTTCGTTTAACTTATATGAAAGTATAAAATCACGATCATCATATATTATTTGGAATGAATAGATGCAAATGATCTAAAACTTTAATAGAGGTAAGTGTTATCATTAGTTATCTCTTTATTTTTTATTTCACTGTATGACCTGACGCGAGAACGTGCCATTGTTTGTCCAAGTGAATGCATGGTAGTGTTTACTTATAAATCATCAGCTTGTCTAAGGAAACTGGCGGTGCTGGATCGAATATTGATTGCTGATTGCATTATCGACTTGTTTTATTGACAGCTTGCGTTAGGTCAACTTGATTGTAGTCATATATAATGCATGCCATAGCTTAAACTGTCCATGAACTGTAAAGGTCAAAGATAAATGGAATAAGGTTTGTTTATGTGATTAGCATTACTTAACTTTCTTCACCTATTTACAAAAAATGTCAATGAATTTACGTAAATTTCAGGTATACGAAAGACATTTCGGATAAAACACAAGCAAACAAATAAGGAGAAAACCGCAACAAAGCAGACGATTCAAGTCACAACGGAATATGATTTAAGTGGCCTCCGCCAGAAAAATCACTCGTCAACACTTGGTACTGTTGTTTAGGATAACCTCACCTACATTTATTAGTTTACCATACGATGACTGTATCATGAGATTACGCTGTCTATAAGATATGTAACCAATTAAAAACTAGTACTTGTTCAACATTGTGCAATAGGATTTAAATAATGAGTGATAGAAAAAGACGGTCAATAGAATTTTCATAACTCGACGTTAACCAAACAATCTGCAAAATACTGTACCGATCGTTATGACAAATATCATAGATATATGTTGAGTCATACTGAACAACTATTTTCAGGACATCTTGAACGACATCTCTGGAACATAAACAAACACTCGCTCGGAACTACTTTGAAAGATCATCAATTCAATAAGTTTACAGAAACGTGTCGAAAAAAATAACCGATATACCTTACAAACGAGATTTTAAAGACAACTCGAACAAAAACGTCCAACCGTATAGCGTTGCCATTTTACGATATTGGTTCAAATATATTTTATGTTTAGTATTATTTTTAGATAAGCAAGTACAATATGCAAAATGTTAAGGGTTAGAATACAATTCTTATACTATTCTTCTATGTTCTGTTCACTATTAAGAAACATTGACGACTGTATATGTACAAATGTATAAAGTGATGTAATAATACTATAAAGTATACGTGAAACAGTACAACAACAGCACAAGGTAGTGCTTCTTAGATATTTGTAATTTCAGCATTTATTCCACCTTTATTTTTAACAAACTAACAACACTTGCCATTTTCTGTATACTATTCAAGTTTAGTATTGAGTCGAAATATTGAATCTCTGATTTACAAACTCTGACATGAGGAGTTAGTGCACGAACATATTCCATTTTTACTTATTGAAACTAAACCCTTGCATGTTGGCAGATGATAAGTCACCTAGGTTCTAAAAATATTACTACTACCGGTCCATCTTAATTTAATTGTATTTATATATTATTACATATAGATTAATATCATTATAATATGACCGAAATTAGCCAAAGTCCATACGAAAACGTCACTGTTGTGTTTGCTAACGTAACTGCATTGACAGACAGTGGGCACAATCAAACGTACAACAACGCCTCTGCATCTTAGGGAATACCAGAAATGTACGGGGTATATTTAAATGCAGAACTTGGGATATCTTTGACGATGGTAATATTTGGCCTGTTTGGAAACGTGTTATCAATAACAATTTTTTCATATATTTTATTATATAATCTATATACTTGATGTTTTAATAGACGACAAATCGCAATTCTATATAGTCTATACAATGATAGACTTTTTCATAGTATTCGCTATACCGTTCATTCTCATCGCCTGTGGGAATGCCGTTATACTTAGGTACATCATTGCACGTTTACAAAAGCAACGTGAATCAACCAATAGCTATAGAAGGTCTGAATTTAGAATCACTATGACATTGATCATTGTTAAATTTGTTTTTATGATAAACAAGGTTCCATATTATACAGAGCGGATGATATACTTTGTATGGTCATTTCGTACCAAGTATTGGCTGATAATTATATTTACTGTACTTCACGATTTAAACGCCGTATTCAATTTTTATTTCTACGTTTTAAGCGCATCCAACTTCAGGGCTGATTTGAAACTGTTTTAAACTAGATTACATTTCAGGACTGGCAAGCAATCTAGAACACAGATAATGTCACATGAGATATACTTCGGATGCCAATGTCGAAACTGAAGTGTGTAGATATAAATAACATCAAAGCGATAATTAGTAAGGTACACGAACTATGTTCACATTCTCTGATCATTAGTACCGTACACGAACTATGTTGACATTCTCTGAGAATTAGTACGGTACACAAACTATCTTCATATTCTCTACGAATTAATACGGTACATCAAACTATGTTCATATACTCTGGCAATTAGTATGGTACACGAAATATGTTCAAATTCTCTGACAAATAGTACGGTACACAAACTATGATCAAATTCTCTGAGAATTAGTATGGTACACAAACTATGTCCATATTCTCTGAGAGTAAGTACTGTACACGAACTATGTTCATATTCTCTGATAATCAGAACGGTACACAAACTATGTTCACATTCCCTTAGAATAAGTACGGTACACAAACTATGTTCACATTTTCTGAGAATTAGCACGGTACAAGAACTATGTTCACATTCTCTGAGAATTAGTACGAACCACGAAGTTCAACTATGTTCACATTCCCTGAGAATTAGTACGGTACAAGAACTATGTTCAAAATCTCTGATATTTAGTACGTGTACACAAACTATAATAGCATTCTCTGAAAATTAGTATGGTACACGAACTCTGTTCACAGTCTCTGAGAATTAGTACGGTATACGAACTATGTTCTCATTCTCTGAGGATACAAACGGGTCGCTTCGAAAGAAACAGAATACCGAGAAATAAAAGACACTGTTTATGTTGAAATGCTTCATACATAGACGATGAATATCACGTTACATGTATATATCAATTTTTTAATAATCTTAAACAATGCTATATAAAATGATATCATCTTCAAAGATCTGCTTTATTCAAGTTTATTAAATTAATAAATTAAAACTATTTCAATTAATCTAGCTCAATACATTCACAAAATGCCTGAACGGACAGAATACATACTTTAAACAATAGCGCTACATCAATATTGGTGCATCCTCTGCAAAATAATATGATAAAACCAAACTAAAGCATATACTTTTAAGGGTGAATGACATTAATTTTTTTATAACTTCTATATTATTTGTTTTCAATTAACATTTTACGTTTATATGTATATTATTAATATGTACTGTGTACAAAATGGAATAAAGATATATTCTGTTCTGTGTTGTTCTGTAGTTGGGTTTTACCTAGTCAACGTGACATTTCCCGGGAGAGAAAGGACCGTTTCTATTCTGTAGTACGGACCATGCTTTTCCAATTGTGTCCATTAAATAACAATGTATTTAAGCACGTTGATTGGTCAGTTGTTTTGCTTCAACTTGAATGACGTCATAATTTAGTAAGCGTTCAATTGCTATGATTTTGTGACAGGCACAGAATATCCTGCTTTTTGGGCGGAGGTTAATAGATCTGATTCGTGATATATCAAGTTCCTGAATAAACTAGTTTTTAGTGGGAAATCATAGTTATTCCTGTTGATTTCATCTTGCCAATAGTCACTATAATTGCATGAACATTTTTGTGTTTTACACTATATACACGTGTGTGCTGCTGCCGCCGTATTTGTAAGAGGTAAGAGAAAAGTATGGCGGGAATATTTCCTTTTACAATGACTCGACTTATGGTAGTCTATCCTATGCTTACGTCATTCAAACGTTCAGTTGAAGCAACTGACCAATCAATGTACTTAAATATGGCTTTCCCAACATTGCTATTTAACGGACCCAATCAGGAGAGCTGGGTCGATACTACATACTACGTCTTATGGTGTGACGACTTGGGAAGAGCGAGGATCGAGATTAGTATATAAGTAAATGTGAGTTAAACAGTAACCAGGCTCCTGTTTCACCGACATATATCTAAATACTGAAAACTTTATATCTAAGTAAAGCAGACTGACCCCAGTTTCACCAAACATCTCAACTTGAGATTCCCCTCAACTCAACTTGAAATATTTAAATGTATACCTCCATTTACAATGATCAGTTTGCATGTTATTTTCTACCCATGAGTTAAGATGCGTTCCTACTTTAATTATGTGTGGACTATTTAAGTGTTATTGAGTTCAAAGCAATTGTTTAAAAAAATTGAGAATTTTGAGCTGAGGAAAATCTCAGTTGGAGATGATTAGTGAAACCGGCACAAGATGATCATGATTTTAGACTGGTTCCAGTAAAGCTGTATATTGTTTCGTTGATATTGCTTATATTATAGAAAAATAACCAGTCAAATCTTAGTTAAGGTTTTAAGTATTTAAGTAAAATGTTGGTGATACTTAAACAAGGTTTAAGCTCTTCCTAAACAATGTTGTTGTATGGTATTTAGCGTTGCTTTCATCATTTTTTCAGTTATATCGCGACGGTGTCTACTTGAGATAGTATTCTGAGCGCTGTCACACTGGAATATCATGCCGCAGACTCATGGCATGATACCCCACCCAGTCACATTATACTGAAACAGGGCTGACCAGATCTAGAAATATTCTTTAAATGCTGGGCGGCAAGCGAAGAAGCTTATAACATCTTTTTTCAAGTCTTGAACCCATGACCTTCCGCATGCGAGGCAAACACTCTCTCAAAACAATAACGTCAAAGTCAATTGCCAGCAATATGCCTTTAAAAAGGTATTTAGGCACAAAATCATTGTCAACAGTTGAAAAACAAAAGTGAACAAGAAGAAAGTAAATTTTATACGCAACATTTTAATATGAAATAAACTATATCTCCATTTGTTATGATATTTCCATTGTACAATGGCCGGTATTGTTCTTTTAAGTAATGAATTTCATCTTAAATTGAACGTCAGTCGGTAATGATCTTTTTTTTTCTTGTTTCTGGAGAAATGTTTATTCTTTTGAAAATCATATCGGAGAATAAATTTAGTTTCCCACTATAATCTATTATATTACAAGATTCGGTCAAATTTTAAATTTCAAGGGATTGTCAAAATTCGGTCAAGATAAAAGCGTCTCTAGATTTCGACGTCGCACGTGTACAATATGTATGCGAATGACAAATACATTCAAGGTTGATGTTTGACGTCATGTTACGCTTAGAGACACCGTCTAATACCTTTCATAAATTTTCTGTGATTTCATTTGTCTGTGCTTTTAGATCTGCGGGTATTAAATCCGCATATACCGCCGGTTAAATCACCACGTTTTAGCGTTCCTTATATTACTACGTCATTTGTTTATAACGTCACCACAAACAGTGCAAACAGTAATCTACATACAGTAGCCAGTCTACGTACATGTATCTTGACTGTGACTCCTGCTGCAATGGGCGTCCTTTCCGTTGGACATACAATAATAGCTGATGCACGTATTTAACTTTTAGCACGTTTTAAAGTATTTTAATGTTTGTCGTATTTTTAAAGAAAAAAACTTCAATAAAAAATTTAGTTTATTAAAGAATGTTTATATTTAGGGCCGGAAATTAGTCCGTATGGTTTTCATTGGTTACAATCGGGCGTTCAAGACAGCGGTAAGCGCAGCCTTTTGAAAACACTTTCCATGCATAAATAACATTGAAGCCTGAACAAGCATTATGACACCATACAGATATGTAAACTATGTTCAATTCTGATGCAGGAAGTATCTGCCAGAATGGGACTGAGCGTGAGAGTACTCTCCTCTTATTGTTATAATATCGGAATTCCTCTATAATGTTCGCAGATTTGCTTTGCATTTAGGGCTGCTTATTATACCCGGCATTCAATGTATGATTGACACGGAGCTGGCTACCAGGAATCCATTTACTCCGTAACAATATAAACAAAATGGCAGTCAAGCGCAGGAGTGTTGACTTTCTCCAAAGTAGAGTGAACCAGCACGTGGAGTTTGGGTAACAGTAATTTAAAAATATGTTTAAATATTTGGAACAGTTTGGCGATTTTGTTTATTTTTTACCAGAAACTTCTTTTTTAGCGCATCGTTCGCTGATATGCGTCATTCGGCTAAACGGTAAGTTCAGTTTGAACAATAGTCGCTCGAATAATTTGAATTTTAATGAAAGATCGTATATGTGCGTTAGAATAGAGTTTAATTAAATACCTCCATTTCTAAACATTGTTCGAAACGTATACTAGATCTATTTGGTATCAAAATTAATGAATTTTCATGATAGTATTTATGATTTTACAATACCAGTTTACTTGTGGCCAGACCCTTTTGTTACATGATTTATATGCATAATATATAAATATGATTACACTAACTAGTTGATAAAGTTACATAAATTATTGAAGTGTCTGTTTATTTCTTAAATATGTCAAATAATGTTAGTCATTTATAATACGGAAGGACGGTGGTTCTACTCAGTCTGACTCAGTCTGAGGTCTTCCTCCACCAGTAAAACTGGATATGCCATATATAACCTGAAATGTGTTGAAAATGGCGTTAAACCCCATTCATTTATAATAGATTACCTTAAAACCCTGTTTAATTTTGAACTGACAAATGAAAAGAAAAAATGTTTTAATCTATATCTACAACTTTAAAAAATATGTTTATTTCATAGTATATGTATTTTTATAAGGTGTATAGAGGGATGGCCAACCCCGACCCTTCTACACCTATCACAGGGTGATTAAATAGAGCATCATTTGGAGGTGCAAATTAAAAAAAAGATGTTGTTTGATACCTCAAAAGATTTCGGCAACACTTTAACTATACCGAGTTTATTCAACTCTCATTTTCAGTTATTCGTGAATTTACGAGTGACGTCCATCTTCCTAATGGAAAATAACTACTGGAGTTTATATAGAATGTAAGTTGAGAGTTATCTCAGATGTTTTAAAATGCAAATTGAGATCTTGAATCAAAGATACTGAGATTTGAAGTAAAATAAATCGTAACTTTGTTGTTATTTTAGCTGAAGTATACATTGAAAATTGAACATAATCAAAGTTAAAAATAAAATTATTCCAGAAGATAAATAAAACATGAACACTTATTGATGCAAAATAGTATCATATAAATTGTTGAAATCAGTAATACAAACCCATTGTTGACCTCAACTGAAGCTAATTAGCCATTCATATAAACAAAAATCTACAATTTATATTTTATATTCAAATGTGTTAAACTGACACTTATTTTGTCCAGGGTGTAAGGTGCTGCCTTAACATAATTTGCTTCTCACATCTGAAGTCGGAGGTTCAAGCTCTGCCAGGTCCAAATGGTGTTTGCTAGAAAGGTGTACCATATCTTGGCTGGAGAATGTTCGTTTAAGGTATTCCTCCCTAACTAAAAGTGGATGTCATATAATTTATGAAAATGGTATTAAATCTCATAAAACAGGGATATTGCTAATTTAGCTGCCTGATCGTCTCTGGCGTCATTATTTGCTTTCTCTATCCATAAATATGGTCTCACGAGTGTTTGTGTACGGTTTCTGTCGTTAATATTTACCTTTGTTTTATTGTTAATTTATCGGATTGGTAATATACACTGTCACAAGACAATTTATCCTCGTTCGATGAGATAAAAAGTTGAGACATACACTGTAAATATAAATTAAGGGAAAACTATTGCTAGATGAAGAGGCCATTGTTTCGTTTAACTTAGATTGTTCCCTCTTGACACACGGGCGGATTAGTGCCACGCCACTCTCTAATGTCTGTGGGGCGGGATGGTAGTGAAGTAAATGAAGTGTTTGCCGCCCACGCCAGACGTTGCGGGTTTGAACGCCAGTTTGACCCGATCCAGCCCATATGGTTCCGGCTAAGAATAAAAATCACTGTCGGTCTCTGCAGAGGGGTAGGAATCCTCCGAATGGGTGTTATGTTCATTCTATCATTTTTTGTCATGTTCACTTTTGTGGTTAAATTACCAACCCATGTGTGGTTCAAGGGAGCCATATGACTAATGGTAAGAATAGGATCACTGTGACTCATGTATGTCGTAGGAAGCGACAATTTGAGTAAAGAAATAGAATTTGCTGAAACTCTGCAGTTCTGCAGGTACATGTATCAAGGTTCTAGGTTCATTCTTCATATTCATTTGTTGATGTATTTCTTTTTATTTTTATTTTTTGTACATGTAGAGTGAACCTGGAATCTTTCTTCCTGTTGGCGTCGAATAACCTATAATGTGTGTTGGTACGCCGTAAAACACTATTCATTCATTCATTCATTCATTCATTCATTCATTCATTCATTCATTCATTCATTCATTCATTCATTCATTCGTTCGTTCATTCATTCATTCATTCATTCATTCATTCATTCGAACCGATGCCTCTTAAAACACATTCTGTACTGGTTTATCGATGTGTTATTTTTAATTTATTTATTTCAAATCGACTGTATAACAAGCTCTCACAATTTAGAGAAGTTATGCTCGAAGACTTCCTGGTAAGAACCTGTACAAATCATATTCGGGTAAAGTTCTTGCTCAAGGACCCTCCAATTCGAGATCCGGTGCCCTACCACTAGACCACGTGCTACGCATAAGTACTGCTTCTACCCTGGAAGCGGACTTGAGGGTGGTTCATATAGGCTCTGGGCGTGTTAGAATAAATGTGTATAGACTAAAACCTGAAATAATTGCCGCATATCTCTGTACTGAGATTGATGCCATTGGTCCGACCAGTGAAACTGAACGTGTTGCAAATGTATAATTATTTTATACAATTGTATTATGGCAGCTGTTATTTTATGATGTGTGTGTATATATCTTATTTCATTCATTTTAATATTGTTTCAATATTAATAAATCGCTTTATGTTTACTTACAATCCAACGAATACTTAACAATTGATATGTTAAATAATAATGCATTTATATTTAATTATTGGAATAAAACGGTCGGAGACCTCATCTCCAAAACGTCAAAGTGCGTACATATTTCTTACAGGTGTAAATCTAAAACTTATGTACACATATGTGTCAAGCTAATTGCCTGTAAATGCATGTCTTTATATTGTTTATCAGCAAGGAAATGCAACAAGGGACGCAACACCACATTTAATTACAGTCGGGGTTAGTTGTTGAAGTTATGTCCCTTTGAATGAAGAGAATGCATGCATAATGAGCTTAATATTGTTGTGCGAAAGGATTTAGCTGGTACTCATGAATATTCAGTGTATATATGTAAATTAATTGTCGGTGTCCATACGAAAGTAGTGATATCACCGTTTGATTAACCGATACCAATACATTACTAAATCAGCATCATATCGCACTCACGAATAGCTGCACGGAGAAGACGATTAAAACGCCCGAACATATTGGTGAAGATTAATGAATTTCAGGTAAAACATTACGGACAATACAACGATTAATATAAATGTTGTTGTTGTTGTTGTTGTTGAGCGCCAAGCGTGGAAGCTTCTATTATCATTTTTCAAGTCTTTGGTATGACCCGACGACTTAAGCATGAGTAATATACATGTATGGAACGAGAGGTCTACGGCGCTGTCATTATGGTCATTTACCTCTAACTGCTGTGACCGTGAGCTCAAGCCCAACTCGGTCCACGTAGTCATAACACTTAAAAATCTAGCATGGCAACATCTATGAAATGATCCCTTGAAGACACAGGACGTAAATTTCGATGTCCAAGAGAGACTGGGAACGTTCTAATTGCTTATACTGACATAAGCGTTAAAGTCAACTTACAGGGTCCTTAAACAGCCCCTTGAGTTGTAGAATCCTCAATCCCTTTCTAATTTAATTCAAAGGAAGTTCATATTATTGAAATAAAAAAAATTTGACTGATCGGTTCTTGTGAGGAAGCTTTTAGAAATTTTACAATTGCAAGCGCTTTTGGGTCTTACTTGGGAATTCATTCCTCCTCGTTGAACCATATTCAATTTACTATGGCAAGACTAAACTTACACTCAAAGTCCACTTACAGTGAGTGTCCCATACAGCCTAGCTCCTTGAATTATTCAAACATCAAATTCCTACTCAAAGGAATAATTCAAATCAATTTGAACATATTTAGTTGACCTTTTATTGAGAAAAGTTTTATTTAAGAAACATGAATTTAAACCCGTGGCTGGGGGAAAGGCACTCATTGCCTCTTATGGAAATTCAATCCCATGGATCGGATGGAGACATATATTAGAATTCAATGACACAATATAAAAACACAGTTTTGTTTCTTTAGTTTTTATTTCTTTAAATATAAGAGTATTTTCAAATGCTCAGGGACATAGATACATGTGATCAATATTAAAAATGAACAGTCTTCTTTCTTTTTTTTTGCTTCGTACATATGTATACATATAAT
Source organism: Panopea generosa (assembly GCA_029582155.1). Classification (NCBI taxonomy): domain Eukaryota; kingdom Metazoa; phylum Mollusca; class Bivalvia; order Adapedonta; family Hiatellidae; genus Panopea; species Panopea generosa. Next base: position 47,682,523 of record CM055902.1, on the reverse strand, counting down.
TCTCATGTGCTGTGGAATGCTGTATCGAATGTGGTTTTATTTCATTAAAATATAAATACGTGCAATGCGTATAAAAATGTTTCACAATATTTCAAGTTCCAAATTTCCACAGCATTTTACAATTTTAACAGCCTGCTAAAAATGCAAGCTCCTAACAAATAAGGTTAGTTCGTCACCATTCATGGAACACGTTGGAGGTCTAATGAAAAATAACACCAACTAAATACTTGTATATGAAAACAGACAGGTGAACTTTAATGTCATGTGGTACAATAATCTTTTTAAAACTGTGTAACTGGTCTCTTGTCGAGCCATGCTTTGATTTTCCCCTGTGACTCTATGAGGTCATGGTGCGCTTCGATGGCTGGGTATTTCTTCCACAAATGTTCAAGTTTAAAGAGAGTTAAATTGTTGAAGTACACAAATACGGCTAAATCGGCTAGAGTCAGCTGAAATGAAAATAAAAAGTTTATCAAAGTTGGGTTTCTTTCCTTTCTTTAGGCCATAACACATTTATTGCTAAACTATCATCCCCGCCCGCCCCCTAATTTTCATGCCTCTCCGACCATTTCTATTTTCATAAAAAAAAAAAATTAAAAAAATTAAAAAAAACATCAAAAATTTTAAAAGTAAATAATAAAAAAAAAAAAAATCCTCCCGCCCTTCCCGTTTTTAAGAAAAATATGGATGATAATCTAGCAATTTATAATGGCCTTAAATATGTATTTTTATAGTTACAATATTGCTGATCTCACCGATACCACCTCACCATCTCATCATAATCTTTGTAATGCAATGCATAGTATTTCATGATAGCACGTTACTGCAAGAGATTGTAGGTGTTAGCCCAACCATTGATTGTTCTTTATTCTATAGTAAATAATACAAGTTTGAAGGCTTGTCATTCATAGAGAGACCCTAATGAAAAACTGACACTTACATTCTACTGTTTGTCAACCTCTGCACTATCAAAATATGATGAGAAAAGAAGGGGTCATGTGTCATGTAAAAAGTTTTTTTCTGCTTAGTGTGTACAGTGTGGGCCAAGTGAAAGTAGACTGTATTCATACCCCAATTTCCAAACATCATTTTCTAAATTCACAATTCATACATGACAATGCTTTCAAAATGTTCAAAATACATCAACAATACCATTCAACTAAAATGAATGAGCATTAAAATAGGAAAATGCATTTTTAAAGAAGAAGAAACAACGCGACTACAACACGGACATACTTCCTTTTTACAATGGTGGTACTATGCCTATACTAGGTACATGTTCTAACAGCTTGAGTTAGCTCCCAAATGATGTACCTTAAATTAAAGGTCACAACCGACAAAACAGCACCAAAAACAAACAATCTTTGGGATAAATACAATAAAGACAATTAATAAAACATATAAAAAATGTGACAATACGAGATAGCAACTGTGTGTTGATGTTAAAATGAACGTTACCTAGCTGTAATGATAAATTTTCGATTTTGATAAAGGCCAGGTGGCCAAAAATAAAATGATAACTAAGAAGACAGTTTGTCTTAACAGCAAACCTATACTTCGTCAAAACCAGGATGTTATACTGAAAGCAATCGGTTAATTCATTTTCTTTATAGTTTAAGAAGACATACATGTATATTGAAGGATTTTTAATCAATTCTGTTAGCGTTTCCAACGCCAATTCAAGTTTAAGTTTTTTTAATAGCGGTGTGTGATTTACAAGAAGAACTTGGTACCCTCAGGGGTTGGAATGTGCCTATGTATTTTACGTGTATTTTCTTGCTAAACCGTTTCCAGTATACTTGCTAACTAATCCACTGTACTTACTTTGTCTCCAACCAGGAATCCTTTCCCGTCCTTTTTAGGTTTTAGTTTGTTGGCGATATAGTCGTGTAGGTTCGGCAGAGTTTCTTTGGTAAACTTTTCCAAAGCTTTCGCCTTAAAAACACATAATTTTAAAGGTGAATCAAACTTAAATATCAGTTTAAATATGAATCCTCCGAAGGGAAGAAAATATAAATATCAATGTCTATATTTAACTCTTTTCTTATTTCTTATTTTTATCATTATTATTATATTTTTCAAAATGTGACTTAGTTTAATTAAACATTACTATTTTGCTGATGGAGGAATAAGCCGAAATTTTAAAAAAAAAACTTAACTATAGATATTGGTTTTACATCTAAATATAATTGGAAGTATTAATTTCAGTAAAATAATTTCAAAGTATAATCATTCTGTAATATTTGCTGAGGAAGATTGAAAACAGTTAATATTTCAATAAGGTTTTCCGTCTTCTGGCAGTAAACCAATCCATGATGCTTCATTTACGGTTTATTTACGGTGTCTCGGTTATTTTTATCAAGTATGAGGAAGACCGTAGCCCTTGACGATGACGTATGAATTAATAGCTTATAGAAGTATCCTTGGAAATAGAGAAGGAAAACAAGAAAACGCTAATAGTGAACTCGGTGTAATGGGTCTGTACATGAGGTGCAATGGAGTATCCGCATCCTTCACGCACCGAGCAACAGCTCGAGCGATATTCTCTTTTTGAGCAAGAGTAAAGAGATCAATGCTCCCAAAACTCCACTGAATCAAAGAACAAACACATCTTTTATCTCCGACAAACAGCACGTGAACTCATATATCAATGGAATAAGTGTATTAATGTAGTAAAGATTGTGTTCTACATAGTTTGTGTGCCGATTTTAGTAGTTGGCGAGCTTTTGAGCGGAACATTATTTGGAAATAAGACAAGTTGTATCTACCCAACATTGGAATCGATTCATCCATTAAATGTAAACAACATTTCTGTAAATTCCATGTGTTTCCTTCTCCTATTTTTTCAAAATCGAGTCAAATAAGGTCCCGCCCTTCGACCCAGTGATACAACAAACATTATTTTCAGAACTTGGCGAACCCAGGTCAAGAGGGTTCATTGGGCGATTTTTTTGAAGTCGGTTTAAAGTTTATTTATTTTGATCTTTGATCTAGTAATTTCAGAATCAATTAGTCATTTTAAAACAACATTGTAGTGAACTTTGTAATTATCTTTTGTCATTTGGAAGTTACTGTGAATAAAATACAAAAGCGTTATGCGTATAAAATGTGTATTTGAAGTAAATAATTAATATATTAAATAGAGTATTAGATTGTTTAAGAAAACTGGAATAATTTATAGCTCTTAGTTTATGAACCGGGTGTGACATCATCCGGTCCGACATACACATGTGCAGTATTTAATATGCGCATAATTGTAACTCTACGCGTTTTCCAAAGGGTATATTTTGTCCCAATGAAACGACAAATTTGTTATTTTCATCATGGGTTTGAATAAACTCGGTAATAAATAACAGATAGTGCATAGTCTTTCACTCTAAATTCTTTAATATTAACACATGCCTATATTGGGAAAATCAATTCATACCACAAATGCTAAGAAATGAAAAATGTTAACTGATACGGGCTTGTGACTGTTCGAATGTTTAACCTATGTTCAAAATCTACATTGACCATTCACACTTACCTTTGCAGCTTCATCGTCTCCATATGCAAACTTATACGTTTCTCTTACTGCATCTTGTACACATTCGTAAACCTCGTCTATTGCAAAGGCCTCGTCATCGTTAGATCCAAACAGACCTGATTCTAATCAAAATACAGCAATAAATAAAACCGGGATAGTGCATGTTCGTTAACTGGAATACATGGAGTAGTTTTGAATGAGTAAAATCTACTATTAGTTAAATCATCTGAATACATGATAACAATAAATACATTTCGATTCTTATTATTCCATCGTATTGGTGAAACCAATAAGTAAAATAAGGATTATTGATAAAAGAAAGTAAAATATTTATACTTTTTTATTTTACGCACGACTGTATAGGAGGCTCAGAGCTTACGTGAAATCGCTCTCAAATATGTTTCCTGTGTATAAACATTAATGGGTGTTGTTTATGAAAGGGCATCGGCCAAATTAAAGGATCGAAACCATGAACCCTGAAATACGTGATTAAAACCCTGTACACTACACTGTCGCATCGCTTACAACTATTTAGAAGCAAAAACTATATGTGTTTGACATGCATCTAGACAAACAGATAATCACGCATACACTTATCAGATATGTTAATATGATACGTGATGGTGCTGATATTGTACTTTACTGCACCATTTACAATATTCAAATACAAAGTACCCAAATGAGAGCTCAGACAAAAACAAGCTATACATAACGTGCACCGATAAAGGTTTAAACATTTAAACTTAATTATTTTACATCGATTATTCAACAAGTTCTTACAACTGAGACAAACCACTCTCGAAGTCTTCCTGGGTAGAACCAGTCCAACGCACATGCGAATTAAGTGTCTTACTCAAGGATACCACACGTAGCCGCGGCTAAGGAAAATAATGTAGTATACAGCAGCTTACATAAGTGATCAGGTTAAGATTCGGGTATTCATCCTAAAGTATTTATTTCTCTTGTCCATCACGCCTGATCAACTCGGATATTTTATTAATTCCACCACATGTTGTATATCATGCAAGCAAATGAAGAAAGTTTACTATTATAAAATGCAATAACCTATTTAAGGTATACATGTGTAACTTAGATGTAGCTATAAAACTACCGGTATTGTGCCAGTATTTCAATCATAAGTGCTAATCATACAGCTCCAAAATCATGTTTTGCACGATTTTCACGTGTCATGCTGCATCAGTTACATACACAATTTTTCATTAAACAAACAGTCACGTTATTAACCAAACAATTGACAACACATAATAATTTCATTTGACATCGATGCCTGACTCAATAACCTACACAGACTACTGATATACATTAATGTAAGAATGATTTGACGCACAAAAACATATAATAAAAGTGTTTACCTGACTTCTTAGCGAGATATCTGGCAATGGCTCCCGACTGGCAGTACGTTTTACCACCCGTTTCCAATACTGGCAATGCTTTCATCGGCATCTCTGTAGATATAACGTATTGCACGTGTTAACATGCTGTTGTACAACAAATAATTATAACACAATTAAACAATTTCTCTAGAAAGGCATTGTATGGTATTTTCTGAAAAATACGTTCCAGTATGTGTTCAGTTCCAATTCTCGTGTTAATCAATCAGTTGTCTAGATGCAGAGTTGACGACTTCTTCAATTAGTTAGGAGTACAATCGCTTTACATAGATCATATATATATATATATATATATATATATATATATATATATATATATAATTATATATATATATACATATATCTACATATAACTTTATATTTTCCAACAAATAGGAATTTAAATGATTGTATAACGAAAAATAAGAAAAACAACAATAAAATGAAAAATAATATTTCCGTAACAATACATTGTATGTCAGAAATATTTAAATAAATTATGAATATAAATAATATAAACTCACTGTGTTTCATTTTCTGCCAGGATTCACCGAATTCCACTCTGACATCATCGAACTCTTTACCTTCAACAACGTAGATCAATCTTATTATTTCTGCTGCACCACGCGCATTGAAATATATCAGTTTGTCCGCCGCCATGTTTTTCGTGTCTGTCTTCTTAAACACTTACAGCTTCTAAGGTCTATTAAAAAAATGTCAATACTTTTATACCTGGATTGGTGACGGAGCTATATCAATTTACCCTATATACAACCACGATTAACTGGTGTAAATAAACGTGTTCTATTTATTCACCTTGAAACAAGTCTAGCCCGAAATAAGTCGGAAACGCGTCTGACTCTTGACCAATCAGGGACAAGCTTGAACCCCCGCCAGCAACAGTCTCTTTGATGATTGGTAATGAACTTTGTTAAACGACACTGAGTGTCCCACCTTCGAATATGTTAGATAATAGTCAGTGACTAGCAGATGTGTTATGTGCCTGATCCTGGTTAACTCCGGAACGATGAACAAGCGCGCTGATGTGTTATGTGTCTGATGCTGGTTAACTCCGGAACGATGAACAAGCGCGCTTATACTGTTATGTGTCTGATGCTGGTTTACTCCGGAATGATGAATAAGCGCGCTGATGTGTCATGTGTCCGATGCTGGTTAACTCCGGAACGATGAACAAGCGCGCTGATGTGTCATGTGTCTGAGGCTGGTTAAGTCCGGACTGATGAACAAGCGCGCTGATGTGTCATGTGTCTGATGCTGGTTTACTCCGGAATGATGAACAAGCGCGCTGATGTGTCATGTGTCCGATGCTGGTTAACTCCGGAACGATGAACAAGCGCGCTTATACTGGTATGTGTCTGATGCTGGTTAACTCCGGAATGATGAACAAGCGCGCTGATGTGTCATGTTTCCGACGCTGGTTAACTCCGGACCGATGAACAAGCGCGCTGATGCGTCATGTGTCTGATGCTGATTAACAAAGCCTCTACAGAAAGTAATTCATATATAACAAACAATAAAGCCTCTACTGACAGTGATGTACATTTAACAAACAACAAATCCTCTACAGAAAGTGATACACATATAACGAATAACAAAGCCTAATAGACAGTGATACACATATAACGAACAATAAAGTCTAAACAGACAGTGATACACATATAACAAACAACAAAGTCTTTACAGACAGTGATACACATATAACAAACACCACAGCTTCTACAGACAGTGATACACATATAACGAACAACAAAGTCTTTACAGACAGTGATACGCATATAACAAACAACAAAGTCTCTACCGACAGTGATACACATATAACAAACAACAAAGCTTCTACAGACATTGATACACATATAAAAACAACAAAGTCTCTACAGACAGTGATACACATATAACAAACAACAAAGCTTCTACAGACAGTGATACATATATAACGAATAACAAAGTCTCTACAGACAGTGATGCACATATAACGAACAACAAAGCCTAATAGACAGTGATACACATATAACGAACAATAAATCTAAACATACAGTGATACACATATCACAAACAACACAGCCTCTACAGACATTGATAAACATATAACAAACACCACAGCTTCTACAGACAGTGAAACACATATAACGAACAACAAAGTCTTTACAGACAGCGATACGCATATAACAAACAACAAAGTCTCTACCGACAGTGATACACATATCACAAACAACACAGCCTCTACTGAAATATTACACATATAACGAACAACAAAGCCTCTACAGACAGCAATGCATATATAACAAACAACAAAGCCTCTAAAGACAGCGTTGCCTATATAACAAACAACAAAGCCTCTACAGATAGTGATACAGATATAACAAACAACAAAGTCTCTACAGACAGTGATACATATATAAGAAACAACAAAGCCTCAACAGACAGTGGTACATATATAACGAACAACAAAGCCTCTACAGACAGTGATACATATATAACGAACAACAAAGCCTCAACAGACAGTGGTACATATATAACGAACAACAAAGCCTCTACAGACAGTGATACATATATAACAAACAACAAAGCCTCTACAGACAGTGGTACATATATAACGAACAACAAAGCCTCAATAGACAGTGGTACATATATAACGAACAACAAAGCCTCAATAGACAGTGGTACATATATAACGAACAACAAAGACTCTACTGACAGTGATACATATAGAACGACCAACAAAGCCTCGACAGACATAGGTATACATATATAACGAACAACAAAGTCTCTACAGACGGTGATACTATATAACAAACAACAAAGACTGTACAGACTGTGATACACATATAACAAACAACAAAGCCTCTACATACAGTAATACATATATAACAAAAACAAAGACTCTATAGACAGTGATACATATAAAACAAACATCAAATCCTCTACAAACAGTGATACACATATAACAAACAACACAGGCTCTACAGACACTAATGCATATATAACAAGCACCAAAGTTTCTACAGACAGCGTTACCAATATAACAAACAAAAAAGTCTCTACAGACAGTGATACACATTATTATATAACAAACAACAAAGCTTCTACAGACAGTGATGCACATATAACAAACAACAAAGTGTCTACTTACAGTATACACATATAACGAACAACAAAGCCTCTACAGAAAGTAATTCATATATAACAAACAATAAAGCCTCTACTGACAGTGATGTACATTTAACAAACAACAAATCCTCTACAGAAAGTGATACACATATAACGAATAACAAAGCCTAATAGACAGTGATACACATATAACGAACAATAAAGTCTAAACAGACAGTGATACACATATAACAAACAACAAAGTCTTTACAGACAGTGATACACATAAAACAAACACCACAGCTTCTACAGACAGTGATACACATATAACGAACAACAAAGTCTTTACAGACAGTGATACACATATATCAAACAACAAAGTCTCTACCGACAGTGATACACATATAACAAACAACAAAGCTTCTACAGACATTGATACACATATAAAAACAACAAAGTCTCTACAGACAGTAATACACATATAACAAACAACAAAGCTTCTACAGACAGTGATACATATATAACGAATAACAAAGCCTCTACAGACAGTGATAATCATATAACAAACAACAAAGTCTCTACAGACAGTGATGCACATATAACGAACAACAAAGCCTAATAGACAGTGATACACATATAACGAACAATAAATCTAAACAGACAGTGATACACATATCACAAACAACACAGCCTCTACAGACAGTGATACACATATAACAAACACCACAGCTTCTACAGACAGTGAAACACATATAACGAACAACAAAGTCTTTACAGACAGCGATACGCATATAACAAACAACAAAGTCTCTACCGACAGTGATACACATATCACAAACAACACAGCCTCTACTGAAATATTACACATATAACGAACAACAAAGCCTTTACAGACAGCAATGCATATATAACAAACAACAAAGCCTCTAAAGACAGCGTTGCCTATATAACAAACATTAAAGCCTCTACAGACAGTGATACAGATATAACAAACAACAAAGTCTCTACAGACAGTGATACATATATAAGAAACAACAAAGCCTCAACAGACAGTGGTACATATATAACGAACAACAAAGCCTCTACAGACAATGATACATATATAACGAACAACAAAGCCTCAACAGACAGTGGTACATATATCACGAACAACAAAGCCTCTACAGACAGTGATACATATATAACAAACAACAAAGCCTCTACAGACAGTGGTACATATATAACGAACAACAAAGCCTCAATAGACAGTGGTACATATATAACGAACAACAAAGCCTCAATAGACAGTGGTACATATATAACGAACAACAAAGCCTCTACTGACAGTGATACACATATAACAAACAACAAAACCTCTATAGACAGTGATACACATATAACAAACAACAAAGCCTCTACTGACAGTGATACACATATAACACGCAACAAAGCCTCTACTGACAGTGATACACAAAAATCAAACAACAAAGCCTCTAAAGACAGTGATACATACATAAAAAACAACCAAGCCTCTACTGACAGTCAGACACATAAAACAAACAACAAAACCTCTACTGACAGTGATACACATAAAACAAACAACAAAGCCTCTATAGACAGTGATATACATATAACAAACAACAAAGCCTCTACTGACAGTGATACACACATAACAAACAACAAAGCATCTACTGACAGTGATACACATAAAACAAACAACAAAGCCTCTATAGACGGTGATATACACATAACAAACAACAAAGCCTTTAATGACAGTGATTTATATAAAACAAACAACAAAGCCTCTACAGACAGTGATACACATATAACAAACAACAAAGCCTCTACTGACAGTGATACACATAATCCAAACAAAAAAGCCTTTATAGACAGTGATACACATATAACAAACAACAAAGCCTCTACAGACAGTGATACACATAAAACAAACACAAAAGCCTTTATAGACAGTGATACACACATAACAAACAACAAAGCCTCCATAAACAGTGATAAACATATAACAAACAACAAAGCCTCTACATACAGTGATACACCCATAACAAACAACAAAGTCTCTACTGACAGTAATACACATAAAACAATCAACCAAGCCTCTATAGACAGTGATATACACATAACAAACAACAAAGCCTCTACTGACAGTGATACACATATAACAAACAACACATCCTTTACAGACAGTCATACATATATAACAAACAACAAAGCCTCCATAGACAGTGATGCACATATAACAAACAATAAAGCCTGTATAGACTGTGATATACACATAGCAAACAACAAAGCCCCTATTGACAGCGATAGACATAAAACAAACATCAAAGCATCTATAGACAGTGATACATCTATAACAAACAACAAAGCCTCTACTGACAGTGATGCACACATCACAAACAACAGAGCCTCTACTGAATGTGATACACATAAAACAAACAACAAAGTCTCTATAGACAGTGATATACACATAACAAACAACAAAACCTCTACTGACAGTGATGCACACATAACAAACAACAGAGCCTCTACTGAATGTGATACACATAAAACAAACAACAAAGTCTCTATAGACAGTGATATACACATAACAAACAACAAAACCTCTACTGACAGTGATACACATAAAACAGACAACAAAGCCTCTCCTGACAGTGATACACAAATAACAAAAAAAGCCTCTACTGACAGTGATACACACATAACAAACAACAAAGCCTCTACTGACAGTGATACACATATAACAAACAACAAATCCTCTACTGACAGTGATACACATAAAACAAACAACAAAGCCTCTATAGACAGTGATATTCACATAACAAACAACAAAGCCTCTTCTGACAGTGATACACACATAATACAAACAACAAAACCTCTACTGACAGTGATACACACATAACAAACAACAAAGCCTCTACTGACAGTGGTACACATTAAACAAAATACAAAGTCTCTATTGACAGTGATCCACATATAACAAACAACAAAGCCTTTACAGACAGTGATAAACATATAAAAAACAACAAAGCCTCTACTGACAGTGATACACATATAACACGCAACAAAGCCTCTACTGACAGTGATACACAAAAATCAAACAACAAAGCCTCTAAAGACAGTGATACATACATAACAAACAACCAAGCCTCTACTGACAGTGAGACACATAAAACAAACAACAAAGCCTCTACTGACAGTGATACACATAAAAAAAAAACAAAGCCTCTATAGACAGTGATATACATATAACAAACAACAAAGCCTCTACTGACAGTGATACACATAAATCAAACAACAAAGCCTCCTCTATAGACAGTGATACACACATAACAAACAACAAAGCATCTACTGACAGTGATACACATAAAACAAACAACAAAGCCTCTTCTATAGACGGTGATATACACACAACAAACAACAAAGCCTATACTGACAGTGATTTATATAAAACAAACAACAAAGCCTCTACAGACAGTGATACACATATAACAAACAACAAATCCTCTACTGACAGTGATACACATAAACCAAACAAAAAAGCCTTTATAGACAGTGATACACATATAACAAACAACAAAGCCTCTACAGACAGTGACACACATAAAACAAACAAAAAAGCCTTTATAGACAGTGATACACACATAACAAACAACAAAGCCTCCATAGACAGTGATATACACATAACAAACAACAAAGCCTCTACATACAGTGATACACCCATAACAAACAACAAAGCCTCTACTGACAGTAATAAACATAAAACAATCAACAAAGCCTCTATAGACAGAGATATACACATAACAAACAACAAAGCCTCTACTGACAGTGATACACATATAACAAACAACAAAGCCTCTACTGACAGTGATACACATATAACAAACAACACATCCTTTACAGACAGTCATACATATATAACAAACAACAAAGCCTCCATAGACAGTGATGCACATATAACAAACAATAAAGCCTGTATAGACTGTGATATACACATAGCAAACAACAAAGCCCCTATTGACAGCGATACACATAAAACAAACATCAAAGCATCTATAGACAGTGATACATCTATAACAAACAACAAAGCCTCTACTGACAGTGATGCACACATAACAAACAACAGAGCCTCTACTGAATGTGATACACATAAAACATACAACAAAGTCTCTATAGACAGTGATATACACATAACAAACAACAAAACCTCTACTGACAGTGATACACATAAAACAGACAACAAAGCCTCTCCTGACAGTGATACACACATAACAAAAAAAGGCCTCTACTGACAGTGATACACACATAACAAACAACAAAGCCTCTACTGACAGTGATACACACATAACAAACAACAAATCCTCTACTGACAGTGATACACATAAAACAAACAACAAAGCCACTATAGACAGTGATATTCACATAACAAACAACAAAGCCTCTTCTGACAGTGATACACACATAATACAAACAACAAAACCTCTACTGACAGTGATACACACATAACAAACAACAAAGCCTCTACTGACAGTGGTACACATTAAACAAAATACAAAGTCTCTATTGACAGTGATCCACATATAACAAACAACAAAGCCTTTATAGACATTCAAACACATATAACAAACAACAAAGCCTCTACTGACAATGATACACATAAAACAAACAACAAAGCCTCTACTGACAGTGATACACATAAAACAAACAACAAAGCCTCGATAGACAGGGATACACATAAAACAAACTACAAAGCCTCTACTGACAGTGATACACATAAAACAAACTACAAAGCCTCTACTGACAGTGATACACATATAACAAACAACAAAGCCTCTACTGACAGTGATACACACATAACAAACAACAAAGCCTCTACTGACAGTGATACACATAAAACAAACAACAAAGCCTCTATAGACAGTGATATACACATAACAAACAACAAAGCTTCTACTGACAGTGATACACATAAAACAAACAACAAAGCCTCTACTGACAGTGATGCACATAAAATAAACACAAAGCCCCTTCTGACAGTGATACACATAAAACAAACTACAAAGCCTCTATAGACAGTGATACACACATAACAAAGAACAAAGCCTCCATAGACAGTGATTCACATGTAACAAACAACAAAACCTCTACAGACAGTGATACACACATAACAAACAACAAAGCCTCTACTGACAGTGATACACATAAAAAACAACAAAGCCTCTATAGACAGTGATATACACATAACAATCGACAAAGCCCCTACTGACAGTGAATACACATAAAACAAACAATAAAGCCTCTATAGACAGTGATACATATAAAACAAACAACAGGCCTCTACATACAGTGATACACATATAATAAATAACAAAGCCTTTACTGACAGTGATACACATATAACAACCAACAAAGCCTCTACTGACAGTCATACATATACAACAAACAATAAAGCCTCTACAGAAAGTGATACATATAAAACAAACAACAAAGCCTCCACTGACAGTGATACACATAAAACAAACAACAAAGCCTCTACTGACAGTGATACATATATAACAAACAACAAAGCCTCTACAGACAGTGATACATATATATAACGAAAACAAAGCCTGTACAGACAGTGATCTCTATATAACGAACAACAAAGCCTCTACAGACAATGATATATTGATACATTTATCGATCCATATAACAAACAAGAGCACCACAAGCGGGTGCAGATGCTCGTCTTTTTTCCAAATTTATTATGTAGGTCAAATTCAGTAAAGTAAACTTTTTAAACATGATGGTGATTAGTATAAAAAATCAATACTATTACTGAAAAAATAAAACATTTTTAAAAAAATCTAAAAAAAAAAAATAGAGATGTTGAAGAACAGCGTTAACTCGACTATTCTATCCTTGTCGATCACAGAACCGTATGTTATAAAGTACCATCAGGAAAACAGATGTATCTGTATGAATGAAACCATCATTCATATTAGCAAAATAGTATGTATGTACATGTAGGACTATTAGGGCAGAATATACACTATGTCTATGTCTGGCTGAGGCTAGCTAGCCAGTACTTAAGCTGAAATGTATTTATTTTAATTTTAAAATCTGAGTGTGGATGTGGGGGATGTTTGTGCCAAAGTTTAACAAACAGAACTGTTTAGTTTAATAAAATAAAATAAAAGTTGGAGGGAGAGGGTGTCTTGGGGTTAGTAACAAAGTTGAAAAGGGACAGTGTATCTACTTCAATACAGAACAAAATTTTAAGAAAACAATTGGAGGGAGTGCGGGGTCTTTGGGTTGTTAACAAAGGGGCAGAATAGTATTGTTTTTATAACAAAACAAAATTTAAAAGAAAAAAGAAAAAAAATGGGGGAGGGGATGTCCTTTGGGTCAGTTTCAAAGTTAAAATGGGACAAAGTTTTTAATTAAAAACAAAACAAAATTAGGGGTGAGGGTCTTGGGGTCGGTAACAAGGTTGAAATGGGGCAGAGTATTTGATTTAATAAAAATAACAAAATTTAAAACAAAAAAGGCGGAGATGGGTTGTGGTGGGGGGTAGGGTTGAGGGTGAAATGAGGCAGAGTATTTGATTTAATACATAACAAAATTTTAAAAAAAATAATAAAAAAAAATCGTCGGGGATGGGATGTGTGGTGGGGGTGGGGTGGTGGTGAGGGGTGAGGGTCTTTAGGTCGGTAACAAAGTTGAAATGGGGCAGAGTATTTGATTTGATGCAAAACCATATTTAAAAAAAATGGGAGATGATGGGGATGGGGATGGGGAGAGGGGGAGTAGGGGTGAGGATCTTTGGGTTGGAAACAAAGTTGAAATGGGGCAGAGTATTTTATTTAATACGAAACAAATTTTTAAAAAATGGGCGGGGATGGGTAGGGGTGGGTGGGGGAGGGTAGGAGTGAGTGTCTTTTGGTCGGTAACAAAGTTGAAATGGGGCAGAGTATTTGATTTAATGCAAAACCATATTTAAAAAAAATGGGAGATGATGGGGATGGGGATGGGGAGAGGGGGAGTAGGGGTGAGGATCTTTGGGTTGGAAACAAAGTTGAAATGGGGCAGAGTATTTTATTTAATACGAAACAAATTTTTAAAAAATGGGCGGGGATGGGTAGGGGTGGGTGGGGGAGGGTAGGAGTGAGTGTCTTTTGGTCGGTAACAAAGTTGAAATGGGGCAGAGTATTTGATTTAATGCAAAACCATATTTAAAAAAAATGGGAGATGATGGGGATGGGTATGGGGAGAGGGGGAGTAGGGGTGAGGATCTTTGGGTTGGAAACAAAGTTGAAATGGGGCAGAGTATTTTATTTAATACGAAACAAATTTTTAAAAAATGGGCGGGGATGGGTAGGGGTGGGTGGGGGAGGGTAGGAGTGAGTGTCTTTTGGTCGGTTACAAAGTTGAAATGGGGCAGAGTATTTGATTTGATACAAAACAACATTGGGAAAAAAAAGGGCATTGATAGTGGTGGGGGTAGGGGTGAGGGTATTGATGCAGGTAACAAAGTTGAAATGGGGCAAAGAAGTAGTTGATTTAATACAAAACAAAATTAAAAAAAAAACAACATAATAATAAAAATGGGCGGGGATGAGGTGGAGGTGGTGGTGGTGTGTGTGTGTGTATGGGTGGGGGTAGGGGTGAGGGTCTTTGGGTCGGTAACAAAGTTGAAATGGGGCAGAGTATATGATTAAATGCAAAACAATTTTTTAAAAAAAAAGGGAGAAGATGTAGGGGTGGGGGTGTCGGGGTGAGGGTCTATGGGTTGGTAACAAAGTTGAAATGGGGCAAAGTATTTGATTTAATACAAAACAATTTTTTAAAAAATGGGCGGGGATGGGTAGGGGTTGAGGGGAGGGTAGGAATGAGGGTCTTTGGGTCGGTTACAAAGTTGAAATGGGGCAGAGTATTTGATTTGATTCAAAACAAAATTAAACAAAAAAGAAGACCTTAGGTTTTAAAGCCCAAAGTATAAAAATATATGTAAGTTAGCTATATACATTGTTTCTACAATATAAATGTGTTTATGAAGTTTAGTCACCAAAACATGAGTAGTTTGTTTAGAAACAGAGAAAATGCTGAGCTAAACAAAAAACTTTAACCGAAGGTTTTAGAGCCCAAAGTATGTAAATTTAGGTAAGTTAGCTATATACATTGTTTGTATAAATGATATTAATGTGTTTATGGAGGTAAGTGACCGTAAAATAATATGTTTGTTTAGAAAAAGAGAAAAAGCTGAGCTAAACATTAAACTTTAACCAGTGGACGACGACAACGACGACGGCGCCGACGACGCCGACGACGCCAGGGTCATGACAATAGATATTTGTGTTTTTTTAAAAAAAAGACAAGCTAAGAAGCAATAAAACGTTAACTTCGGCTAGAATCTACTCTATCTACTAGTATATTAAAATACACTACTATTAGGTCATCCTTGTTTACCTCAGTTAATCCTATTTGTGTAATACAAAACCTTGTCATACATTTTGCTCCCGACTCTCGGATATCAAGCAAACAAAGCTGTGACACTGGGGGCTAATCGATCGCCTATTCATTAGGTGTACTACTTGTTGACACTAGCCCATACACACCGCAGCACTAGAACGCTTTTTACGCGGAACACTAGCATTATATAGAATATTAAGAATGTGTCGCATTTCAAATAACAGTTTATTAAACTTCTGAAGTATATGACTGTGATAATTAAACAATAGACAATAATGAACATCATAATGACTGTGATATGTAAACAATAGACAAGTACAAACATCGTAATGACTGTGATATGTTAACATTAGACAAATATTAACATCGTAATGACTGTGATATGTAAACAATAGACAAGTATAAACATCGTAATGACTGTGATATGTAAACAATAGACAAGTATAAACATCGTAATGACTGTGATATGTAAACAATAGACAAGTATAAACATCGTTATGACTGTAATAAGTAAACAATAGACAAGTATAAATATCGTAATGACTGTGAAATGAAACAATATACAAATATAAACATCGTAATGACTGTGATATGTAAACAATATACAAGTATAAACATTGGTATGACTGTGATATGTAGACAATAGACAAGTATAAACATCGTAATGACTGTGATATATAAACAACTGTCAAGTATGAACCCCCGTAATGACTTTGATATGTAAACAATAGACAAGTATAAACATCGTAAGGACTGTGATATATAAACAATATACAAGTATAAACATTGGTATGACTGTGATATGTAGACAATAGACAAGTATAAACATCGTAATGACTGTGATATATAAACAACTGTCAAGTATGAACCCCCGTAATGACTTTGATATGTAAACAATAGACAAGTATAAACATCGTAATGACTGTGATATATAAACAATTGACAAGTATGAACCCCCGTTATGACTTTGATATGTAAACAATAAACAAAAGTATGAACTATCGCAATGACTGTAATTATACAAAAGATATATGTAAATTGGTGATAAATTGAACAAACATACAGCAAAATAGTGTTATAGCTAAATTCTTCTAAAAATCATGCACATCACTCATGTATCACTGTCTGTTATTTTTCTATATCTTGTAATTAATTACGGTGAATATTCAACGACAGATGTGTAGCCCGCTGTTCAATACAATTAATTCATGACTGTAACTACCATAAGAACAATATACAAATCATTGTGGACCATCTGTCAATCATCTGTCAGTCTAACTGCAACCAGTGCCAGAACACCTGACACTAGATCTAGACCAATTTGTACATCGGGCTTGGAACAACTACCACTATATCCAGACCAAGATATACATCAGGCTTGGAACAACTGCCACTAGATCCAGACCAAGTTGTACATCAGGCTTGGAAAAACTACCACTATATCCAGACCAAGTTATACATCAGGCTTGGAACAACTGCCACTAGATCCAGACCAAGTTGTACATCAGGCTTGGAACAACTACCACTATATCCAGACCAAGTTATACATCAGGCTTGGAACAACTACCACTATATCCAGACCAAGTTATACATCAGGCTTCGGAACAACTGCCACTAGATCCAGAACAAGTTATACTTCAGGCTTCGAACAACTGCCACTAGATCCGGACCAAGTGGTACATCAGGCTTGGAATACCTGCAACTAGATCCAGACCAAGATGTACATCAGGCTTGGAACAACTGCCACTACATCCAAACCAAGTGGTACATCAGGCTTAGAACAACAGACACTAGATCCAGACCAAGTGATACTTCAGGATTCGAACAACTGCCACTAGATCCAGACCAATTGGAACAATTGCCACTACAGCCAGACCAAGTGGTCAATCAGGCTTGGAACAACTGGCACTAGATCCAGACCAAGTTGTACATCAGGCTGGGAACAACTGCAACTAAATCCAAACTAAGTGGTACATCAGGCTTGGAACAACTGCCACTAGATCAATAATAAGTGGAATATCAGGCTTGAAACAACTGCCACTAGACCCAGATTAAGTTGTACATCAGGCTTAGAACACCTGCCACTAGGTCCAGACCAAGTTGAACATCAGGCTTGGAACAACTACCACTAGATCCAGACAAAGTGGTACATTAGGTTTGAAACAACTGCCACTACATCCAGACTAACAGGTACATCAGGCTTGGAACAACTGCCATTAAATCCAGACTAACAGGTACACCAGGCTTGGAACAACCTCCACTACATCCGGACCAAGTTGTACATCAGGCTTCGAACAAATGCCACTAGATCCGGACCGAGCTGTACATCAGGCTTCGAACAATTGCCACTAAATCTAGACCAAGTGGTATATCTTACTTGGAACAACTGCCACTACATCAAGAACTAGTGGTACATCAGGCTTGGATTGGAACAACTGCCACTACATCCAGACCAAGTGGTACATCAGGCTTGGAACAACTGCCAATATATCCAGACCAAGTGGTACATCAGGCTTCGAACAACTGCCACCAGATACAGATCAAGTCATAAATCAGGCTTGGAACAACTGCCACTAAATCCAGACCAAGTTGTACATCAGGCTTGGAACAACTGCCACTACATCCAGACAAAGTGGTACATCAGGCTTGGAACAACTGGCTCTAGATAAAGACCAAGTGGTACATAAGGCTTAGAACAACTGCCACTACATCCAGACCAAGTGATACACCAGGCTTGGAACAACTGCCACTACATCCAGACCAAAGTGTACACCAGGCTTGGAACAACTGACACTAAATCAAGACCAAGTGGTATATCAGGATTGGAACAACTGCCACTAGATTCAGACCAAGTTGTACATCAGGCTTATAACAACTGCCACTAGATCCAGACCAAGTGGTACATCAGGCTTAGAACAACTGCTACTTCATCCAAACCAAGTGGTACATCAGGCTTGGAACAACTGCTACTACATCCAAACCAACTGGTACATCAGGCTTGGAATAACTGCCACTAGATCCAGACCAAGTGGTATATCAGGCTTGGAACAACTGCCACTATATCCAAACCAAGTGGTACATCAGGCTTAGAACAACTGCTACTACATCCAGACAAAGTGGTATATCAGGCTTAGAACAACTGCAACTATATCTAGACCAAGTGGTACATCAGGCTTGGAACAACTGCCAATAGATCCAGACCAAGTGGTACATAAGACTTGGAACAACTGCTACTACATCAAGACCAAGTGGTACATCTGGCTTAGAACAACTACCACTAGATCCAAACTAACAGATACATCAGGCTTGGAACAACTGCCACTAGATTCGGACCAAGTGGTACACCAGGCTTGGAACAACTGCTACTACATCCAGACCAAGTGGTACATTAGGCTTGGAACAATTGCCAATATATCCAGACCAAGTGGTACATCTGGCTTGGAACAACTGCCACTAGATCCAGACTAACAGATACATCAGGCTTGGAACAACTGCCAATACATCCAGACCAAGTGGTACATTATGTTTGGAACAACTGCCACCAGATCCAGACAAAGTGGTACATCAGGCTTGGAACAACTGCCACTAGATCAAGACCAAGTGGTTCATCAGGCTTGGAACAACTGCCACTAGATCCAGACCAAGTGGTACATCAGGCTTGGAACAACTGCCACTAGACTCAGGCCAAGTGGTACATAAAGCTGATAACAACTGCCACTAGATTCAGACCAAGTGGTACATCTGATTTCGAACTACTGCCACTAGATTCAGACCAAGTGGTGCATAAGGCTCGAAATAATTGCCACTAGATTCAGACGAAGTGGTACATAAGGCTTGGAACAACTGCCACTAGATTCAGACCAAGTGGTACATCAGGCTTGAGAAAACTGCCACTAGATCCAGATTAACAGGTACACCAGGCTTAGAACAACTGTCACTAGGTCAAGACAAAGTGGTACATAAGGCTTAGAACAACTGCAACTAGATCCAGACCAAGTGGTATATCAGGCTTGGAACAACTACCACTAGATTCAAACCAAGTGGTACATCACGCTTAGAAAAACTGCCACTAGATTCAGACAAAATGGCACATAATGCTTGGAACAACTGCCAATAGATTCAGACCAAGTGGTACATCAGGCTTGGAACAACTGCCACTAGCTTCAGACTAAGTTATAAATAAGACTTAGAACAACTGCCACTAGATTCATACCAAAGGTACATCAGGCTTAGAATAACTGCCACTAGATTCAGACAAAGTGGTACATCAGGCTGGGAACAACTGCCACTAGATCCAGATCAAGTGGTATATCAGGCTTGGAACAACTGCCACTAGATCCTGACCAAGTGGTACATCAGGCTTCGAACAACTGCCACTAGATTCACACCAAGTGGTACAACAGGCTTGGAACAACTACCACTATATCCAGACCAAGTTATACATCAGGCTTGGAACAACTACCACTAGATCCAGAACAAGTTATACTTCAGGCTTCGAACAACTGCCACTAGATCCGGACCAAGTGGTACATCAGGCTTGGAATACCTGCAACTAGATCCAGACCAAGATGTACATCAGGCTTGGAACAACTGCTACTACATCCCAACCAAGTGGTACATCAGGCTTAGAACAACAGACACTAGATCCAGACCAAGTGATACTTCAGGATTCGAACAACTGCCACTAGATCCAGACCAATTGGAACAATTGCCACTACAGCCAGACCAAGTGGTCAATCAGGCTTGGAACAACTGGCACTATATCCAGACCAAGTTGTACATCAGGCTGGGAACAACTGCAACTACATCCAAACTAAGTGGTACATCAGGCTTGGAACAACTGCCACTAGATCAATAATAAGTGGAATATCAGGCTTGAAACAACTGCCACTAGACCCAGATTAAGTTGTACATCAGGCTTAGAATACCTGCCACTAGGTCCAGACCAAGTTGAACATCAGGCTTGGAACAACTACCACTAGATCCAGACCAAGTTGTACATCAGGCTTGGAACAACTGCCACTAGATCCAGACAAAGTGGTACATTAGGTTTGAAACAACTGCCACTACATCCAGACTAACAGGTACATCAGGCTTGGAACAACTGCCATTAAATCCAGACTTACAGGTACACCAGGCTTGGAACAACCTCCACTACATCCGGACCAAGTTGTACATCAGGCTTCGAATAAATGCCATTAGATCCGGACCAAGCTGTACATCAGGCTTCGAACAATTGCCACTACATCTAGACCAAGTGGTATATCTTACTTGGAACAACTGCCACTACATCCAGAACTAGTGGTACATCAGGCTTGGATTGGAACAACTGCCACTACATCCAGACCAAGTGGTACATCAGGCTTGGAACAACTGCAAATATATCCAGACCAAGTGGTACATCAGGCTTCGAACAACTGCCACCAGATACAGATCAAGTCATAAATCAGGCTTGGAACAACTGCCACTAGATCCAGACCAAGTTGTACATCAGGCTTGGAACAACTGCCACTACATCCAGACAAAGTGGTACATTAGGCTTGGAACAACTGGATCTAGATAAAAACAAAGTGGCACATAAGGCTTAGAACAACTGCCACTACATCCAGACCAAGTGATACACCAGGCTTGGAACAACTGCCACTACATCCAGACCAAAGTGTACACCAGGCTTGGAACAACTGACACTAAATCCAGACCAAGTGGTATATCAGGATTGGAACAACTGCCACTAGATTCAGACCAAGTTGTACATCAGGCTTATAACAACTGCCACTAGATCCAGACCAAGTGGTACATCAGGCTTAGAACAACTGCTACTTCATCCAAACCAAGTGGTACATCAGGCTTGGAACAACTGCTACTACATCCAAACCAACTGGTACATCAGGCTTGGAATAACTGCCACTAAATCCAGTCCAAGTGGTACATCAAGCTTGGAACAACTGCCACTAGATCCAGACCAAGTGGTACATCAGGCTTAGAACAACTGCTACTACATCCAGACAAAGTGGTATATCAGGCTTAAAACAACTGCAACTATATCTAGACCAAGTGGTACATCAGGCTTGGAACAACTGCCAATAGATCCAGACCAACTGGTACATAAGACTTGGAACAACTGCTACTACATCAAGACCAAGTGGTACATCTGGCTTGGAACAACTACCACTAGATCCAAACTAACAGATACATCAGGCTTGGAACAACTGCCACTAGATTCGGACCAAGTGGTACACCAGGCTTGGAACAACTGCTACTACATCCAGACCAAGTGGTACATTAGGCTTGGAACAATTGCCACTAGATCCAGAACAAGTGGTACATCTGGCTTGGAACAACTGCCACTAGATCCAGACTAACAGATACATCAAGCTTGGAACAACTGTCACTAGATCCAGACCAAGTGGTATATCAGGCTTGAAACGACTGCCACTAGATCCAGACCAAGTGGTACATCAGGCTTGGAACAACTGCCACTAGACTCAGGCCAAGTGGTACATAAAGCTGATAACAACTGCCACTAGATTCAGCCCAAGTGGTACATCTGATTTCGAACTACTGCCACTAGATTCAGACCAAGTGGTGCATAAGGCTCGAAATAATTGCCACTAGATTCAGACGAAGTGGTACATAAGGCTTGGAACAACTGCCACTAGATTCAGACCAAGTGGTACATCAGGCTTGAGAAAACTGCCACTAGATCCAGATTAACAGGTACATTAGGCTTAGAACAACTGTCACTAGGTCAAGACAAAGTGGTACATAAGGCTTAGAACAACTGCAACTAGATCCAGACCAAGTGGTACATCAGGCTTGGAACAACTACCACTAGATTCAAACCAAGTGGTACATCACGCTTAGAAAAACTGCCACTAGATTCAGACAAAATGGCACATAATGCTTGGAACAACTGCCAGTAGATTCAGACCAAGTGGTACATCAGGTTTGGAACAACTGCCACTAGCTTCAGACTAAGTTATAAATAAGACTTAGAACAACTGCCACTAGATTCATACCAAAGGTACATCAGGCTTAGAATAACTGCCACTAGATTCAGACAAAGTGGTACATCAGGCTGGGAACAACTGCCACTAGATCCAGATCAAGTGGTATATCAGGCTTGGAACAACTGCAACTAGATCCTGACCAAGTGGTACATCAGGCTTCGAACAACTGCCACTAGATTCACACCAAGTGGTACAACAGACTTGGAACAATTGCCACTACATCCAGACCGAATGGTACATCAGGCTTAGAACAACTGCCACTAGATCCAGACCAAGTGGTAGTTCAGGCTTGGAATAACTGCCACTAGATTCAGACCAAGTGGTACATCAGGCTTGGAACAACTGCCACTAGATCCAGACCAAGTGGTACATAATGCTTGGAACAACTGCCACTAGATTGAGACCAAGTGGTACATTATGCTTTTAACAACTGCCATTAGATCCAGACCAAGTGGTACATCAGGCTTAGAACAACTGCAACTTCACTCAGACCAAGTGGTACATCAGGCTTATAACAACTGCCACCAGATCCAGAACAAGTGGTACATCAGGCTTAGAACAACAGCCACTAGATTCAGACCAAGTGGTACATAAGGCTTAGAACAACTGTCGCTAGATTCAGACCAAGTGGTACATCTGAACTGGAAAAACTGACGATAGATTCAGACGAAGTGGTGCATAAGG
This sequence comes from Panopea generosa, assembly GCA_029582155.1. Classification (NCBI taxonomy): domain Eukaryota; kingdom Metazoa; phylum Mollusca; class Bivalvia; order Adapedonta; family Hiatellidae; genus Panopea; species Panopea generosa. The sequence goes on along the minus strand of CM055902.1, from coordinate 47,658,356 downwards.
CGTAGAATAATTGCCACTAGATTCAGACCAAGTGGTACATCAGGTTTGGAACAACTGCCACTAGACTCAGACCAAGTGGTACATAAGGCTTAGAACAACTGCCACTAGATCAAGACAAAGTGGTGCGTCAGGTTTGGAACAACTGCCACTAGATTCAGACCAAGTGATATATCAGGCTGAAAACAACTGCCACTAGATCCATACCAAGTGGTACATAAGGCTTAGAACAACTGCCGCTAGATTCAGACCAAGTGGTACATCTGATTTCGAACTACTGTCACTAGATTCAGACCAAGTGGTGCATATAGCTTGAAATAATTGCCACTAGATTCAGAACAAGTGGTACATAAGGCTTGGAACAACTGCCACTAGATTCAGACCAAGTGGTACATCAGGCTTACAACAACTGCCTCTAGATCCAGACTAACAGGTACACCAGGCTTAGAACAACTGCCACTAGATCCAGACAAAGTGGTACATAAGACTTAGAACAACTGCCACTAGATCCAGACCAATTGGTACATCGGGCTTGGAACAACTGCTACTAGATTCAGACCAAGTGGTACATAAGGCTTAGAACAACTGCCACTAGATTCAGACTAAGTGGCACATAATGCTTGGAACAACTGCCAATAGATTCAAACCTAGTGGTACATAAGGCATAGAACAATTGCCACTAGATTCAGACCAAGTGGTACATCAGGCTTGGAACAACTGCCACTAGACTCAGGCCAAGTGGTACATAAAGCTGATAACAACTGCCACTAGATTCAGCCCAAGTGGTACATCTGATTTCGAACTACTGCCACTAGATTCAGACCAAGTGGTGCATAAGGCTCGAAATAATTGCCACTAGATTCAGACGAAGTGGTACATAAGGCTTGGAACAACTGCCACTAGATTCAGACCAAGTGGTACATCAGGCTTGAGAAAACTGCCACTAGATCCAGATTAACAGGTACATTAGGCTTAGAACAACTGTCACTAGGTCAAGACAAAGTGGTACATAAGGCTTAGAACAACTGCAACTAGATCCAGACCAAGTGGTACATCAGGCTTGGAACAACTACCACTAGATTCAAACCAAGTGGTACATCACGCTTAGAAAAACTGCCACTAGATTCAGACAAAATGGCACATAATGCTTGGAACAACTGCCAGTAGATTCAGACCAAGTGGTACATCAGGTTTGGAACAACTGCCACTAGCTTCAGACTAAGTTATAAATAAGACTTAGAACAACTGCCACTAGATTCATACCAAAGGTACATCAGGCTTAGAATAACTGCCACTAGATTCAGACAAAGTGGTACATCAGGCTGGGAACAACTGCCACTAGATCCAGATCAAGTGGTATATCAGGCTTGGAACAACTGCAACTAGATCCTGACCAAGTGGTACATCAGGCTTCGAACAACTGCCACTAGATTCACACCAAGTGGTACAACAGACTTGGAACAATTGCCACTACATCCAGACCGAATGGTACATCAGGCTTAGAACAACTGCTACTAGATCCAGACCAAGTGGTAGTTCAGGCTTGGAATAACTGCCACTAGATTCAGACCAAGTGGTACATCAGGCTTGGAACAACTGCCACTAGATCCAGACCAAGTGGTACATAATGCTTGGAACAACTGCCACTAGACTGAGACCAAGTGGTACATTATGCTTTTAACAACTGCCATTAGATCCAGACCAAGTGGTACATCAGGCTTAGAACAACAGCAACTTCACTCAGACCAAGTGGTACATCAGGCTTATAACAACTGCCACCAGATCCAGAACAAGTGGTACATCAGGCTTAGAACAACAGCCACTAGATTCAGACCAAGTGGTACATAAGGCTTAGAACAACTGTCGCTAGATTCAGACCAAGTGGTACATCTGAACTGGAAAAACTGACGATAGATTCAGACGAAGTGGTGCATAAGGCGTAGAATAATTGCCACTAGATTCAGACCAAGTGGTACATCAGGCTTGGAACAACTGCCACTAGACTCAGACCAAGTGGTACATAAGGCTTGGAACAACTGCCACTAAATCCAGACTAACAGGTACATCAGGCTTAGAACAACTGCCACTAGATCCAGAAAAAGTGGTACATAAGGCTTAGAACAACTGCCACTAGATCAAGACAAAGTGGTGCGTCAGGTTTGGAACAACTGCCACTAGATTCAGACCAAGTGGTATATCAGGCTGAAAACAACTGCCACTAGATCCATACCAAGTGGTACATAAGGCTTAGAACAACTGCCGCTAGATTCAGACCAAGTGGTACATCTGATTTCGAACTACTGTCACTAGATTCAGACCAAGTGGTGCATAAGGCTTGAAATAATTGCCACTAGATTCAGAACAAGTGGTACATAAGGCTTGGAACAACTGCCACTAGATTCAGACCAAGTGGTACATCAGGCTTACAACAACTGCCTCTAGATCCAGACTAACAGGTACACCAGGCTTAGAACAACTGCCACTAGATCCAGACAAAGTGGTACATAAGACTTAGAACAACTGCCACTAGATCCAGACCAATTGGTACATCAGGCTTGGAACAACTGCTACTAGATTCAGACCAAGTGGTACATAAGGCTTAGAACAACTGCCACTAGATTCAGACTAAGTGGCACATAATGCTTGGAACAACTGCCAATAGATTCAAACCTAGTGGTACATAAGGCTTAGAACAATTGCCACTAGATTCAGACCAAGTGGTACATCTGGCTTGGAACACCTGCCACTAGATTCAAACCAAGTGGTACATAAGGCTTGGAACAACTGCCGATAGATTCAGACCACGTGGTACATAAGGCTTGGAACAACTGCCACTAGAACCAGACCAAGATATACATCAGGCTTGAAACAACTGCCACTAGATCCAGACAAAGTGGTACATCACGCTTGGAACAACTGCCACGAAATCCAGACCAAGTGGTACATAAGGCTTAGAACTACTGCCACTACATCCAGACTAAATGTTACATCAGGCTTGGATTGGAACAACAGCCACCAGATTCAGACCAAGTGGTATATAAAGCTAAGAACAACTGCCACTACATCCAGATCAAGTTGTACATCACGCTTGGAACACCTGCCACTACATCAAGAACAAGTTGAACATCAAACTTGGAACAATTACCACTAGATCCAGACCAAGTTGTACATCAGGCTTGGAACAACTGCCACTAGATCCGGACCAAGCGGTACATTAGACGTGGAACATCTGCCACTAGATCCAGACAAAGTAGTACATTACGTTTGGAACAACTGCCACTACATCCAGACTTACAGGTACATCAGGCTTGGAACAACTGCCACTAGATCCAGACTAACAGGTACATCAGGTTTCGAACAACCTCCACTACATTCGGAACAAGTTGTACACCAGGCTTCGAACAAATGCCACTAGATCCGGACCAAGCTGCACATCAGGCTTCAAACAATTGCCACTACATCCAGACCAAGTGGTATATCTGGCTTGGAACAACTGCCACTACATCCAGACCAAGTGGTACATCAGGCTTGGATTGGAACAACTGCCACTACATCCAGACCAAGTGGTACATAAGGCTAGATCCAGACCAAGTGGTACATCAGGCTTAGAACAACTGCAACTAGACTCAGACCAAGTGGTACATAAGGCTGATAACAACAACCACCAGATCCAGAACAAGTGGTACATCAGGCTTGGAACAACTGCCACTACATTTAGACCAAGTGGTACATCAGGCTTAGAATAACTGCCACTATATTCAGACCAAGTGGTACATCTGATTTCGAACTACTGCCACTAGATTTAGACCAAGAGGTGCATAAGGCTTGAAATAATTGCCACTTGATTCAGACCAAGTGGTACATAAAGCTTGAAACAACTGCCACTAGATTCAGACCAAGTGGTACATCAGGCTTGGAACAACTGCAACTAGATCCAGACTAACAGGTACATCAGGCTTAGAACAACTGCCACTAGATCCAGACAAAGTGGTACATAAGGCTTAGAACAACTGCCACTAGATCCAGACCAAGTGGTACATCAGGCTTGGAACAACTGCCACTAGATTCAGACCAAGTGGTACATAAGTCTTAGACAAACTGCCGCTAGATTCAGACCAAGTGGCACATAAGGCTTGGAACAACTGCCAATAGATTCAGACTAAGTGGTACATAAGGCTTAGAACAACTGCCAGTAGATTCAGACCAAGTGGTACATCTGGCTTAGAACAACTGCCACAAGATCCAGACCAAGTGGTACATATGGCTTGGAACAACTGCCACTAGATCCATACCAAGTGGTACATCAGGCTTGGAACAACTGCCACTACATTCAGACCAAGTGGTACATCAGGCTTAGAATAACTGCCACTATATTCAGACCAAGTGGTACATCTGATTTCGAACTACTGCCACTAGATTTAGACCAAGAGGTGCATATGGCTTGAAATAATTGCCACTTGATTCAGACCAAGTGGTACATAAAGCTTGAAACAACTGTCACTAGATTCAGACCAAGTGGTACATCAGGCTTGGAACAATTGCCACTAGATCCAGACTAACAGGTACATCAGGCTTAGAACAACTGCCACTAGATCCAGACAAAGTGGTACATAAGGCTTAGAACAACTGCCACTAGATCCAGACCAAGTGGTACATCAGGCTTGGAACAACTGCCACTAGATCCAGACCAAGTGGTACATAAGTCTTAGACAAACTGCCGCTAGATTCAGACCAAGTGGCACATAAGGCTTGGAACAACTGCCAATAGATTCAGACTAAGTGGTACATAAGGCTTAGAACAACTGCCACTAGATTCAGACCAAGTGGTACATAAGGCTTAGAACAACTGCCACTAGATTCAGACCAAGTGGTACAT